>CM060919.1:218644391-219219391 GCA_030737875.1 Allium sativum
GGGGCACGATTACTGAACTGGAGGTAAGCGACCAAAAGCGACGGCAGAGTGGTACGCCGGTGTAGTTCCGGACGGACTATGGTCGTGCACTTAGTCCGGAGCCGGGGAAATCAGGCACGGGTACCAGTAGATCGAGACTGTGCACGCATGTTTATGGTGTCCAGGGGTTGCCACCCTAGGGCTTGATACACCCGACGGGAGACCCGACACAGTCTGACTACAATTATGTTTGGGCCGTATGGACACCAACACGTGACGAGTTAGGCTTATAGGGAGCCGATCGACTAGACCGTTTGGTTGGACCTTGTGTTAGGGTCACTTCATGTTATTGGACCTCGTATGAGGGTCACTTCATGTTATTGGGCCAAAGCTTGGGCCAAGGGATCAATACTTGTTTATTCAAGTCATGTTAGTTTGCTAGTACACCTGTGGTGCAAAACCTTAATCCTGATTATGCGATGACACCTTTATCTACCTTGTTAGTTAATCATCATGCTAGTATGTTGTTATCCTTATGTTCGTCCCTGCTGCTCATGACAGTTAACTTTATCAGTTTACATTGATTGTAGTAGGGCTTACTCAGTCTTTTTGACTGACCTGTTTTCTTTCGCCTCTTTTCTTCCGTTCCCCCCCCCCCCCCCAGGTTCTCAGGGAGGGAATATTGGAGCTTAGCTTGGATTTCTGATCGCTTGCTTGTGGGATTTTAGCTCATGTACGGTCTTGACATGAAGCTAGCTATGGTTATCACTTATTTTGGGGATAGTACTTATGTATTTCAGTTTTTCAGTAATGTTGTTTTTATCTAGAGTTGTGTATTTGGGAAGTTGACATTATGTTGTACCAGACTTGTTTTGAAATGGTTTGAAATCTTCCGCTGTTTTACTTATCTAATTTACTCTGTTTACATATATACATGTGTTCTTGTTCTGCCTTGATACATCATTATGCATGTTTACCTGATTCAAACGCCCCTCCAAAGTCAGAGTGCTTGCAAGAGCCACCCTGGCGGATGTGGGGTGTTACATTCTTGTTGAACCCAGTGTATTCGCCTCTAGAGATACACGAGCGGAAGGTGGTCCCATACCTTGTCAAGGTCGGAATCCAATCTCCAATAAGTGCCTACGGTTTTGTTTGTATATATATACGTGGAGCGTGAGATGCAAGCGTTCCACTAGATTGATATTTACTTAGACACTATGATAATATCAGAAAAGATATTGATTTCGAAAACTGTTTTGGGTTATCGTAAGGTAAAAACCGTCTGTGTTTATGTGTGGATCGGTCTTACGATTATCTTTTTCCCTCGAAAGGATTTTGAATTTAAAATCAAGTTGTGTGATACCTTAATGTTGTGCGAGTTTTTCTCACTCTGGTCCACTAGACTGACCCGGTGTTTTGTAAATGCTCGGGTTAGACCGAGTTGTACATGTTCAGGTTATCAGGTACTGAGGAGTCCAAAGACGAGCTGAAGGTGTTCAGACGAATGATATTCCGCTGTGTGATATATATATAAGAGGACAGATTATCGAAAACTGTCCAGATGTGTGTTGTACTCTGATATTGTAAGTATTTTCAAAAGCTCTCAATAAAGATTATTTCTGTATTATATTTTGTTCCGCTGCGATGTGAGACTCTGTGTTAGTTCTTCTTCTATTCTAATATTTCTTTCTTTCTTATCTCACCCTCTAATTTCTTTCTAAATGTTCCAGTGTTTTCGGTGTTTGGAGGATCGGCATGAGTACGGTAAAGGGTATTTATGTTGATTTTCGAGGCCGGAAACCGCTGGGTCGTTACAGTGGTACCAACGTAACGAACTGGGGTTTTCGACTCCGAAAATCAACATCAAACTACCGTGTTGACCATTCAGACATCGAACATTCCAGATCATTAATAGAAAGAAGTTAGAGGGTGAGAATAGATAAGGTAGAAATATTGAATAGAAGAAAAAGAAGAAAACACCACAACACAAAGTCTCACATCGCAGCGGAACAAAATATAATACAGAAATAAATCTTTATTGAAAGCTTTAAAATACTTACAGTATCAGAGTACATCATACCATGAGACAGTTATAATAGCCTGTTCCCATATACAACACACATCGGAATAGTAGTAATATCATACGTCTGGACTCTTCCAGCTCGTCTCTTCATAGCAGTCGCTAACCTGAACCTGTACACTCCGGGCTAACCCGAGCATTTACAAAACACCGGGTCAGTCTGGTGAACCAGAGTGAGATAAACTCGCACAGTATTTACGATAAATCATCCAACCATGATTTTAAAGTTCAAAATCTTTTCAAAAGAAAAGGATAATCGTAAGACCAAATCCACACATAAACACGGACGGTTTTTACCTTACGATAACCCCAAACATTTTTGAAACCAATATCTTGTCTGATATTATAATAATGACTAAATACAAGTAAATAGAATCTAGTGGAACGCTTGCATCTCACGCTCCACATATATAGTATATAATCAAAACCGCAGGCGCTTATTGGAAATTGGATTCCGACCTTGACAAGGTATGGGACCACCTGCCGATAGTGTATCTCTAGAGACGAATACACTGGATTCAACAAGAACGTCTTGCAACCCGGCCCTCACATGACCGACCCCTCATTTCGCTTGAGAGTATCGAATGTATATCACCGACGGTTGGGATCAGCAACCGTCTCCCGAAAAGGGACAGCATCGAAACATAGATTTAAGAAGCACATAGGATTTTCTCTAGATAGGTGATTATACACCCTAATGGGAGCGACCCACATAGCCATGCTGCCTGCCCGATTTTTGTCATTTCCCGGTTGATGAGGCTTGAGGTCAGAGTTTATTCTTGAACATCTGATCACCATTCACTTTGAATGCCACATCGCCAGATCCGTCAGATATCACTAATTGACGTCCACAAAAATACTCTAGCAGTTAAGCTAAGAGAACGGCGATTCTCCGCCAACACTATAGCACGTTTGAAGAAATCAACGTACGTGATCCTTTGGAAATACTCTGTCAGACATCCGTCCATACAGGTCATCCAGGAACAGGATGAACCGAAGGCACTCCCCTACCGCATCCATATAGGAATCACCCCATGGATCAGTAGCGAGAAGTCCTTGCAACCCGTAGATTCCAATCGCGACAGAATCACAGCTTTACTCTGCTTGCCAGGCAGAGAAGATTAGTGGTTCTTCCATTTATGAAAATCCACGGTCTTCAATGCTCCATCTCGATCATCTTCTGATATCTTCACGTATTTGTTGGTCGGAATGGTTTTCGAATAAATTCGATCGCGGTCTTTCTGTACCAACAATCGTATTGGGCGGGTTTGATAGTCGGTGTTTTAACTATCAAAATAAATAGTGTTTCAAACATGACACTCCAATGAGTTCACTGGTTCGGTATTCAGCATCACTTGGCCTTTAACACTGATTTACTTTTGTTAAATTAAAACTTCTAATTCTTTTAATTTTTAAAAATACGATATTTGAATACCTCTAATTCGATTTAACTCTAATCGATTTATTCTAATTGATTAGCTCTAACTGGTTAACTCTAACTGATTTATTCCAGCTGACTAACTCGGCTTATTTAACTCCTATCGATTAACTATCATTAGACTTAACTCCATTCGCTTGACTCTAGATCGCAGCGATCACAATGGTTACGCTTGATTCTCTCAGGAAACATCCGACCGTCGTAGGCTATCTGCATCCCTGCGAATTACGCTAGCAGTCGTACGTAATGGCAACTCGTCCTGAATAACCATGTTTGACTGACTCCATCTCGAATAACTATATTTTTATATACTAATGTCCTCAGAACCCTTACGTTATAATACTTAGTAAAATAACTTATAGCCAATTTACACTTAATTCTCCTTTCGAATAAACTTGTCACACCATCCTTTATTATTTAAATTCGGGGAATCCATTAGTTTAATAAGAAAATTTATAGCTCGGGTTTCACCATACTTACTAAATGATTTGGTAAAGTGGATTCTTATATTAATAAGATTTATTAGTAAGTAGGCGGAGATTAACTTGATGATTAATAACAAGAATTTATTGTTTTAAGAACAATTAAATGAGATATTTACAAATAGATTATGGTTGATTTCATATTAAGTAAGATTAGTTAGAATCGATTGTTGTTTATTTAATAGTAAATGAGATTATTTAGAAATAAATTATTATTTTAATCGATACAAGTGAAATTATTTGGATTAATAAATGCTATTTATTCAAAATGAAAAGATTTGTTAGAATTGATTAGTGGGTTAATCATGGCTAAATATTTACCGAGCAAACTGTTTTGATCAATAATTGGTTATTTAATTAAATTAGATTGGGCTGATTAATATAATGTAATAAATTAACGAATAGTTGATTTAGTTTAAATAAGATTTTAAAGTATAAGGGATTTGTCTAAAGAAGACAAAGCGAAGAGGAATGTTTAATAAGGGATTTGTCTAAGAAAGACGAAGCGGAGAGAAATGTTTAAGAATGGATATGTATAAGCTAATGTAGATAACCGAATTTTTCAAAATAAGGATATGGCGTCATAAAACCATGTTTAAAATATAGCAAGAAGCACGTTTATTGATTTTAAAGTATAAGGGGTTAGAGTTACGAACTTATATCTATTCTACGGTAAGAACGTCATCGATCAAGGTCTGAGAATTACCGCAACTTGAACGACTTCACTATTATCGAAGGATGGTATTTGTTTGTAACGGAAAGAGATGTCAAGATTTTTGTAACGAAAAGAGATGTCAAGATTTTTGTAACGGAAAGGGATGCCAAGATTAGTTATAAAGATAATATTACTGCGTATGACAAGTCCTAGAACTATAGCGATAAAATAACGCTGTTGACTAAACTTAAGCGTGACTGTTATGTCAAGATTAGTTATAAGGGGAATATTACAGCGTACGACAAGTTTTGAACTATAACGTTAAATTAACGTTGTTGGCCAAGCTTAAGCGTGATTTTTATATATAGCACTACTCCCTAGGGAATGGAAACAATTTGGTTTGAAATCCACTTATTCTAAAGTAATAAGCAACGATGTTGTCCAAAGAAATATAAGAATAAGAGTTACAATAACTGAGAATATTTTCCAAGAAGTGTGAAAGTGATAAAACGAGATTTGAGAAATATCTGGTAAGATATGGGAATTCGAATAATAGAAACGAATGTTAAATAAAAGTGCCCGTGATTGTGTGATGTGTAGTTATACATTTGAATGGATGTTGTTTTTACTTTGATGGTTAAATAACCGACTATCGAAGTGTTTTGACCATCGTTGTCAATACGGAGAGACCGGTTGGATATATTATCCTAGACCACTCCGTATAGGCATAAGCGCTGCAATTTTGATTATGCTGAAGAAAATTGAAAACGGAGTGAAATGCAAGGGTCGTCCTGTGCTAGAATGGTGTTTTCTGTTTGTCCAGTCCCAGGACAACTTGAATGGATGAATGTCTGACAGAGTATTCCTAACGGTCACATAAGACGATCTTTTCAAGGTATTACGTCTGGTGGCGGTGAAATTCGTTTCTCTTAGCTTTTATACCCGTAATATTTTTGGGAAGATCAACTAGTGATTTGATGGGTTTGACGATGTGGCATTCAAAGTGTATGGTGGCCAGATGTTCTAAAAGGTAGACGTAGCCTCAAGCTTCACAATCGGGAAATGACAAAAATCGGGCAGGCAGCATGGCTATGTGGGTCGCTCCCATTAGGGTGTATAATCACATATCTAGAGAAATTCCTTTCGTTCTTACTCTATCGATTCTGCCCATTTGGGAAACGGTGGTTTGAGTCCAACCGTTGGTGATATACATTCGATACACTCAAGAGAAATGAGTGGTCAGTCATGTGCGGGCCGGTTTGCAAGACGTTCTTGTTGAACCCAGTGTATTCGCCTCTAGAGATACACGAGCGGCAGGTGGTCCCATACCTTGTCATAGTTGGAATTCAATCTCCAATAAGCGCCCTGCGGTTTTTGATTTTATACTATGTATGTAGAGCGTGAGATGCAAGCGTTCTGCTATTTGGTTATTTACTTGATTAGACATTATTATAATATCACTGGATTTTGATATCAAAATGTTTTGGGTTATAGTAAGGTAAAAACCGTCCATGTTTATGTGTGGGCTGGTCTTAATATTATTCTTTTGTTTTCAAAAGGATTTTCAAAGTTAAACCGTATGATTGGAATTTACTCACACCAGTCCCATGACTGACCCAGAGTTTTATTTTGTTGTTTTCCCTAAACTCTTGGGTGCCCAAATTTGTACGGGCAGTCAAGTGTTTCAGGCTTTGCAGATTCACTTGGAGGTGCTGGAAGTAGAAGGCCTCACTATTAGTTAGTTAGAGATTATTTCCGCTGTGATATGATGTATTGTACTCTGATAAATGGTATGTATAGTTTTGTATTTCAAAGTTATGTTATATAACATATTTTATTCGTTCCGCTGTGAGATTCGTGTTTACTCTGATTCTGCTCAGTTATGTTCTTCTTTTTCTTCTATTCTATTAGTTCTATCTTATCTTTCTCATCCTCTTATTTCTTTCTATTAATGATCCGGTATTTCCGATGTCTGAACAGTCGACGCTGGGTTTTGTGTCGATTTTCGGAGTCGAAAATTCCCGGGTCGTTACAATCCACACATAAACTCAGGTACCGAAAACCCAGAAAGCTAATAGAAAGAAGTTAGAGGGTGAGAAAAGAAAGAAAGAAATATTAGAATAGAAGAATAAGAAGATCAGAATCTCACAGTGGAATGGACAAAATATAATAATCAATAATACTTTATCAAAGAATTGTATATCACAACATCAGAGTATACATTTAGATCAATACAACACACAGCGGAAATAAACTAGTACCAGTATAAATATGGAATACATCTCGACTTCAATTCCTCTTCTGAAGCTCCGAGCGAAATCTAACCTGTAAATGTACTCGGTCTGACCCGAGCACATTTGATTTAGAACAAAATTCACCCGGATCAGTCTGAAATACTTTCAGTGATAAATTCATATAGCAACCAACTTGTTTAACTTTGAAATCCTTTTGAAACAAAAGGATAATAGTAAGACCAGTCCACACATAAACACGGACGGTTTTTACCTTACTATAACCCAAATCGTTTTGAAATCAATATCTTCTTCTGATATTATAATAGTGTTTATATACAAGTAAATAAAATCAAGCGGAACGCTTGCATCTCACGCTCCACATATATAATATACAATCAAAACCGCGGGCATTTATTGGAGATTGGATTTCCAACTATGACAAGGTATGGGACCACCTGCCGATAGTGTATCTCTAGAGACGAATACACTGGGTTCAACAAGAACGTCTTGCAACCCGGCCCACACATGACCGACCACTCATTTCTCTTGAGTGTATCGAGTATATTGTCACCTTACGGCTTTTTGTCGCGCGACCACCGTAATCCCCGGGAGATACAGAAATGAAAAGAAGTAACAAATATGAATATTCTCTAGATGGTGACAATACACCCTAATGGGTGCGACCCACATAGCCATGCTGCCTGCCCGATTTTTTTGTCATTTCCCGGTTGATGAGGCTTGAGGCTATAATCGACTTTTGAAACAGCTGGCCCTCATCCACGTCGTCCATATACGTCATCCAGGTACAGGATGAACCGAAGGTACTCTCCTACTGCATCCAATATAGGAATCACCCCATGGATCAGCGGCGAGAAGTCCTTGCAACCCATAGATTCAAATCACGACAAAATCACAGTATATCTCTAGGGATCAGCTAGAGATTGTAAGTAACTCTTCCGTTTCATGAAGATCTACGGTCTTCACTTGCTCCATCTCGATCAGCGTCTTCGACGTATTCGTATTTATTAGTCGGAATGGTTTTCGAATAAAAATTCAATTCCGGTCTTCCCGTACCAATAACGTTGGGTCAGATTTTGATAGTCGGTTATTTAACTATCAAAATAAACAACCATAAAAACAAACAGGTCTATTGGTTTATCACACAGCATCACTTGGCCATAACATTTCTTATTATCTTATCGAATCACTTATCATTCGAAAAAATGATTTTTTTTATGACATCTTCTTTGGCTTCATATATGAATACCAAAACCAACACTCATTCTTTTAGAATAAACCCATTTAAATCTCCTTTCTTAACTTAGAAAAATATCGTTATATTTCCACCAACCTCCTTGTTATTTCTTTTATTATGGGAATACCATTTCATACCACCAATCCCCTTTGTATTTCCTTTTTATCTAGGAATCTCATTATATATATATAAATCTTTCAAGTAATGTTACACTTTTATTTTATCAAAATATTTTATTTCAACACTTTCACCATTACGACTAACACCATCCTTCGATAATCCTGAAGCTGTTCAAGTTGGGGTATTTTAATTACCTCTCAAACCTTGATCAACAACATTCTTATCGACAGATATATATATATATATATCAGTTGTAATATAAAAACTGACACTCATTCCCAATACGACAAATCCCATTATAATTCCATCCTGATGGAATATCATCTCTTCTTTAAAAATGGTGATTCTTTATCGCATCCTTTTAACTTATCTCGATTCACTACTCTAATTCAAGTCGGGTTTTATAACTTCGTCTAACTTGGATTTCATATAATCCGATTTAATATGATTCAATAAGAATTAAAATAAAACTTCGGTTTCACATTATAGATACTAAATCGCTTTATTAACTATCAACACGACTTTAAACTTCACAAACATTCCTTACTATATTTAACATTCCAAAATATCACTTTGATTTTTAAATAAATGACAAATAATTAAATCTCAACATTTATAAAAATAAAACTAGGTTACTTAACCATTAACTACTCTCTTTACATTAAAGAACTATTTTAAATAAACAATTCCATACAACGTCGTTAACTATTCAACTCTAAACACGATTAACCCGTTAGTCAATCATTAGTGATCTTTCCATTTAAATTAATTGATAATTAATTAATATAAATAATTCTATTCCCTTTGATTTTATTCAATATAAATCCATTCTAATTGTTACGTTAATTTTTGATCACTTGAATTAGCTAAATACGATTGTTTACAAATCAATTAAGAAGCACGTGCTTCGCGCACGGTAGATTTGGTACAAAATGATGATTCGTGGTTAAAACAATCAATGTATTTATGTGGCTGGTTTTATTTCTTTTTAGAAACTTCATATAATTAAAAATAAATTCTATAACTTCATTTCTAGCGATTCACTTGACGGTGAATCGATCTTTTATAAAACGGCGTATATCATGACCATCTGCTATTTATTCCACAATCAATACTATATATTGATTCAAAGTGCAACCAACAACCAACAACTAACAACCAACAGGGTTTTAAAGTCAACGGGTTTTCAAACAATTCATAAAAATATGAAATAACAGCATATTAAAGGTTTGAGGAACCGGTTTGATTCCTCCTACCTGTTCTTCCCTGCAACACAGGTCATTAAAATATTTCATATCAGTAGACAGAAATAATTTAAACGACGATAATATAATTAACGTCAACCGTTAAAGCAACCAAAGGCATCCAAGGCATCCAATCAATCAATTAAATCTAATTATACGAATTTAGCACATCCTAGTACTTCAGAAATGTGTGAGAATTAACTCACCTTGTTTGATTGACGGTCCGCGTTGTTTCTCCACTGTGACTCCAACAGTTCTTGTTTCGCAAAATTCTGATACCGGGTGAACGAATCATGGTTATTCCAACCTTATGTTTTAATTATTATACTCAGCTAAAATAACTTTAAGACTTAATCAATTAATTAAAAATTTCTAATCACTATTTATATTACCTTAATTTCTTCCATTTCACCCCCCGCGTTTACTTCTGTCGATCATGTTTTTCCCCGAAACCACCATGCCGTTCTTCTTCCTTATTTCCGAAACATATTGCATTCTAGAAAAAACGCTTCATGCAAAAAAAACATCCCGTACTCCTCCTCGCAAATGCCAGCTACACTTCACGTCCCCTTTTTTTTTTATGGTTGTGATTATAACCCAGTTAGGGGACAAAGTAGTTGAATATATAGAAAGTTAAATAAGAATGATGTTGATAAGGAATTAGGTACTCGATGAGTTGAGTAATATCAAGTCTATTTTAAAAAGATAAAGCAGATGTTTAGAGCTATTATTGGAATTAAAATTGAATATCCATGGTTAAGTGGCAAACTAATATTGTTCTGAGATAAGAAGGTTGTCGACCAAGGTCTGAGAGGTAACTAAAATACCCCAACTTGATTGGCTTCACTATTATCGAGGAATGGTACTAGTTTGGCGAGTGGAAGTGTTAAATTAATTTTGTCTTAAACGAGAAGTGTCAAACTCTAACGCAAGGATTTTAGGGAAGTAAATAACCTGGCAATATTAGTTTCAAAATGAAATAAGAAATTTTGATTTCAAATAATATCGAATATTTGTTATTCAAATAGAATTGATCAAATATAGTTAGAGTTAGTCAAATAAAGTTATTCCGAAGAAGTGCCACTGCGTACGACTGCTAGCGTAATTCGCAGGGCGGCAGATAGCCTACGGTGACCGGATGGTTCCTGAGGGAGTCAGGCGTAACCATTGTGATCGCTGCGATTTAGAGTCAAGCGAATGGAGTTAAGTTGAGTATTAGTTAGTCGATAAGAGTAATCAAATCAAGTTGTTCCAGTTGAGTGAAATAAGTCAAATTTGTCAAAGTAAATCAGTCAAAGTAAGTCAGTCAAAATACATCAGAGGGAATTTTGATAATTATATTTTAGAGGTCAAGTTGTGCTGAATCAGTAAACTCATTGGTTTCACACATTTGTTATTCGATAGTTAAAACACTGACTATCGAAGTTGACCAATACGATTGTTGGTATGGAAAGACCGGGATCGAATTATATTCGAATACCATTCCGACCAACAAATACGTGAAGATATCGGAAGATGATCGTGATGGAGCATCGAAGACTGTAGATCTCCATAAGCGGAAGAACCGCTAGTAATCTCTGAATCGTAAACAGAGATAAGCTGTGGTTCGGTCGTGGTTGGAATCTACAGGTTGCAAGGACTTCTCGCTACTGATCCATGGGGTGATACCTATATGAGATGCAGTAGGAGAGTACCTTCGGTTCATCCTGTTCCTGGATGACTTGTATGGACGGATGTCTGACAGAGTATTTCCAAAAGAATTTACATGCGTTGATTTCTCCAAACGTACCATAGTTGATGGCGGAGAAATGGTTATTCTCGAGCCAGATAGCTAGAGTATGTTTGTAGACGTCAATCAGTGTGATCTGGCGGATCTGATAATGTGGCATCCAAAGTATATGATGACCAGATGTGATTCTGACCTCAAGCCTCGCAACCAGGAATTGACAGAAATCGGGCAGGCAGCATGGCTATGTGGGTCGCTCCCATTAGGGTGTATAATCACCTATCTAGAGAAATTCCTTTTGCTTCTTTAATCTATCGATGCTGTCCCATTTCGGGAAGGCGGTGGGTAGCTCCCAACCGTTGGTGATATACATTCGATACACTCAAGCGAAATGCGTGGTCGGTCATGTGAGGGCCGGGTTGCAAGAAGTTCTTGTTGAACCCAGTGTATTCGTCTCTAGAGATACACGATCGACAGGTGGTCCCATACCTTGTCATAGTCGGAATCCAATCTCCAATAAGCGCCCGCGGTTTTGTTTGTATACTATATGTAGAGCGTGAGATGCAAGCGTTCTACTAAATTCTATTTACTTGTATTTAGACATTATTATAATATCAGACAAGATATTGGTTTTGAAAATGTTTTGGGTTATCGTAAGGTAAAAACCGTCTGTGTTTATGTGTGGATTTGGTCTTACGATTATCCTTTTCTTTAAAAGATTTTTACTTTAAAATCAAGTTGTGTGATATCCTTAATACTGTGCGAGTTTATCTCACTCTGGTTCACCAGACTGACCCGGTGTTTTGTAAATGCTCGGGTTAGCCCGGGGTGTACAGGTTCAGGTTATCGAATGCCGTGAAGTCCAGAGACGAGCTGGAGATGTTCAAACGTATGATACCATATAGCTACTATTCCGCTGTGTGTTGTATATGGGAACAGGTTATTATAACTGTCCCATTGTGTGATGTACTCTGATATTGTAAGTATTTCTAAAGCTCTCAGTAAAGATTTATTTCTGTATTATATTATGTTCCGCTGCGATGTGAGACTCTGTGTTGTGTTGTTTCTTCTTCTTCTTCTTCTATTCTAATATTTCTTCCTTTCTTATCTCACCCTCTAATTTCTTTCTAACAACGTTTCAGTGTTTTCGGGTTTTTTGAAGGTCGGCATAAGTTACAATAAAGGTATTTATATCGATTTTCAGGGCCGAAAATCCATGTTCGTTACAGTTATGTTTAATTTCAGTGAAATACCAAATCGTTATTTTTAACGATTGGTACCAATAAAGGTAACTCACCTTGGTTGGTCACGTTTATAAAGTAAACGTGTTTAAATTGTTTGAATTGCTTGTGAATTGGTTGATGTTAAATGCTCGTTATTCATTTCAGTTAAATGAAACTGAATGATCTGGTTTGTGATAACCGTTTTGAATACAGGGCAGAACAGGTTGGAGGGATCCAACCGGATTCCTCAAATATATTACTTTCATATTATCATATATGAACTGTCATGATTGGTGATTGATTTGGTTTATGATCATTTACTAAAAAGTCAATCTGTGTTTTGTTTAAACCAATGGGCGAAATTAGTTTAGTATTTGGTAGCGTATGGCCTATAAAATCAATCGTTTTATAGATATTGATTCACCGTTAGGTGAGTCAATAGAGATGAAGTTATAGAATTTATTTTATAACTGGAGATAGATTTTTGAATGTAATATTTTGAATAAAAGTTATTAAATAGAGATAAATAAATATTTTATTTATTTAAGACTTCGATTTGTTAATAATTTATTTTATAAAATAAGTTCTGATGTTAATCAGATTTACAAGTATGAGAATATGGAATGAATCGAAGGATTAAACTTTGATAATTGTTTTGTAAAGAAACAATTAATGGGATTATTTAAATTAATTATATTTTTAATTAATTTAAAGTGAGAATTAATTAGAATTGGCTAGCGAGATAATCAAGTTTGAGTTAATTAAATCGACCGTTTTGAATTGGAATTGATTATCAAGTTAATGTGTTTTGATTGGAAATAAGTGAATCTAGTAAAAGAGGTGAGTTATGGGTTGTATAACCAAATCCAAGTCATGATGGAAATTGTTTTGAGTTTTGAAATGGAATTTTTGTGTTTGGGTTACAACTGATATTTATCTGAGGATAAGGACGTGGTTTGATCAAGGTCTGAGAGGTAATTAAAATACCCCAACTTGAACAACATCGGGATTATCTGAAGATAGTATTAGTTGGTAATCGTAAGTGACGTTAGTGGATATGTTTTGAAAATCTAAACAGTGATTTTAGCGCTGTTGTTATAATATATGTTTTGGAAATCTAATATAGCGATTGTAGCGCTTTTGCTATAGTAAATGGGTTATAAACCTAAACAGCGATTATAGCGCTGTTGTTTTGTAAATCTAAATAGTAATTATAATGCTATTGTTATAACATATGTGCTATAAATTTCTTTGTTAAAACTAATGGATTTCCGAATTTAAAAGATGATTGGAAGGAAGATTTAAGTGGGAAATTGAATATAGTTATTCGAGCTAGAGTTAGTCAAACATAGTTTTTTCAAGATGAGTGCCATTTCGTACGACTGCTAGCGTAATTCACAAGGCTGCAGATAGCCTACGGCGGTCGGATGTTTCCTGAGGGAATCAGGCGTAACCATTGTGATCGCCGCGATCTAGAGTCAAGCGAATGGAGTTAAGTAAAATAGTAGTAAATCGATAAGGTTAAAGAAGTAGAGTTAATCAGTTGAGTTAACCACTTTGAGTTAATCAATTGGAGTTAATCGATTAGAGTTAAATCGAATTAGAGTTATTCAAATATCGTATTTTTAAATATTAACAGAGTTAGAAGTTTTGATTTAACAAAGTAAATCAAGTGTTAAAAGGCCAGGTGATGCTGAATACTTAACCAGTGAACTCATTGGAGTGTCATGATTGAAACACTGTATATTTTGATAGTTAAAACACCGACTATCAAACCTGTCCAATACGATTGTTGGTATGGAAAGACTGGGATCGAATTTATATTCGAAACCATTCCGACCAACAAATACGTGAAGATCTCAGAAGATGATCGAGATGGAGCATTGAAGACCGTGGATTTTCATAAATGGAAGAACCACTAATATTCTCTGCCTGGCAAGCAGAGTAAAGCTGTGATTCTGTCGTGATTGGAATCTACGGGTTGCAAGGACTTCTCGCTACTGATCCATGGGGTGATTCCTATATGGATGCGGTAGGAGAGTGCCTTCGGTTCATCCTGTTCCTGGATGACTTGTATGGACGAGTGTCTGACAGAGTATTTCCAAAGGATCACGTACGTTGATTTTTTTCAAACGTGCTATAGTTGTTGGCGGGGAAATTGCCGTTCTCTTAGCTTCCAGCTAGAGTATTTTTGTGGACGTCAATTAGTGATATCTGGCGGATTTGACGATGGGACACTCAAATTGAATGACGACCAGATGATCAGAAATTAATTCCGGCCTCAAGCCTCATCAACCGGGAAATGACAAAAATCGGGCAGGCAGCATGGCTATGTGGGTCTCTCCCATTAGGGTGTATGATCACCTATCTAGAGAAAATCCTATTTGCTTCTTTAATCTATGTTTCGATGTTGTCCCTTTTCGGGCAGACGGTTGCTGATCCCAACCGTCGGTGATATACATTCGATACACTCAAGCGAAATGAGTGGTCGGTCATGTGAGGGCCGGGTTGCAAGATGTTCTTGTTGAACCCAGTGTATTCGTCTCTAGAGATACACTATCGGCAGGTGGTCCCATACCTTGTCATAGTTGGAAATCCAATCTCCAATAAGCGCCTGGGGTTTTGATTGTATACTATATATGTG
This sequence comes from Allium sativum, assembly GCA_030737875.1. Classification (NCBI taxonomy): domain Eukaryota; kingdom Viridiplantae; phylum Streptophyta; class Magnoliopsida; order Asparagales; family Amaryllidaceae; genus Allium; species Allium sativum. Next base: position 218,659,472 of record CM060919.1, read on the forward strand.
GAGCGTGAGATGCAAGCGTTCCACTAGATTGATAATTACTTGTATTTAGACATTATCATAATATCAGAAAAGATATGGGATTCAAAAGCTGTTTTGGGTTATCGTAAGGTAAAAACCGTCCGTGTTTATGTGTGGATTGGTCTTACGATTATCCTTTTCTTTGAAAGGAGATTGTAACTTTAAAATCAAGTTGGATGACCACCCTTAATACTGTGCGAGTTTATCTCACTCTGGTTCACCAGACTGACCCAATGTTTTGTAAATGCTCGGGTTAGACCGGGTTATACAGGTTCAGGTTATCGACTGCCGTGAAGAGACGAGCTGGAAGAGTCCAGACGTATGATATTACTAGTATTCCGCTGTGTGTTGTGTGAGGACAGATTATCACTGTCCAGATGTTGATGTACTCTGATATTGTAAGTATTTTAAAAGCTTTTCAGTAAAGTTATTTCTATATTATATTTTGTTCCGCTGCGATGTGAGACTCTGTGTGTGGTGTTTCTTCTTCTTCTTCTATTCTAATATTTCTTTCTTTCTTATCTCACCCTCTAATTTCTTTCTAATAACTATCCAGTGTTTCGGTGCTTGGAGGATCGGCATGAGTCACAGTAAAGATATTTATGTCGGTTTTCGGGTCCGAAACCCTTGGGTCGTTACAGTGCTCTGATACCACTGTAACGACCCAGGGCTTTTCGGCCCCGAAAATTGACATAAATACCTTTACCATTACTTATGCCAATCTTCCAAACACCGAAAACACGGGAACGTTTATAGAAAGAATTTAGAGGGTGAGATAAGAAAGAAAGAAATATTAGAATAGAAGAAGAAAAAGCAACACAACACAGAGTCTCGCATCACAGCGGAACAAAATATAAAACAGAAATAAATCTTTACTGAGAGCTTTTAAAAATACTTACAATTATCAGAGTACAGCACACATCTGGACAGTGATAATAATCTGTCCTTACACAGCGGAATAACAACTATATAATATCATACGTCTGGACTCTTCCAGCTCGTCTCTTCACAGCATTCTATAACCTGAACCTGTACACTCCGGGCTAACCCGAGCATTTACAAAACACCGGGTCAGTCTGGTGAACCAGAGTGAGATAAACTCGCATAGTATTAATAGTGTATCAACCAACAGGATTTTAAAGTTCAAAATCTTTCCAAAGAAAAGGATAATCGTAAGACCCAATCCACACATAAACATGGACGGTTTTTACCTTACGATAACCCAAAAACAGTTTTGAAAACAATAACCTGTTCTGCTATTAGAATAATGTCTAAATACAAGTAGATATCAATTTAGAGGAACGCTTGCATCTCACGCTCCACATATATAGTATACAAATCAAGACCGTAGGCGCTTATTGGAAATTGGATTCCGACCTTGACAAGGTATGGGACCACCTGCCAATAGTGTATCTCTAGAGGCGAATACACTGGGTTCAACAAGAACGTCTTGCAACCCGGCCCTCACATGACCGACCACTCATTTCGCTTGAGTGTATCGAATGTATATCACCGACGGTTGGGCTCAAACCACCGTCTCCCGATAAGGGACTGCATCGAACAAAGATTTAAGAAGCAAAAGGAATTTCTCTAGATAGGTGATCATACATCCTAATGGGAGCGACCCACATAGCCATGCTGCCTGCCCGATTTTTGTCATTTCCCGGTTGATGAGGCTTGAGGTCAGAACACATCTGGTCATCATATACTTTGAATGCCACATCATCAGATCCCCCAGATCACACTGATTGACGTCTACAAACATACTCTAGCTATCTGGCTAGCGAATAACCATTTCTCCGCCATCAACTATGGTACGTTTGGAGAAATCAACTCATGTAATTCCTTTGGAAATACTCTGTCAGACATCCGTCCATACAAGTCATCCAGGAACAGGATGAACCAAAGGACTCTCCTACTGCATCCAATATAGGAATCACCCCATGGATCAGTAGCGATAGTCCTTGCAATCCGTAGATTCCGACCACGACAGAACCACAGTACATCTCTGGCTGCAGACAGAGATTATTAGCAGTCCTTCCGTTTACGAAAATCTACGGTCTTCAATGCTCCATCTCGATCATCTTCTAATATCTCCACGTATTTTGGGTAGATGATCGGAGCTGTCATGTATGACAAATTTTTGGTTGCTGCGCGGATAAGTTGCAGGAAATTTTGAAGAAGATCACGTGCTACCTTGAGTAGATGGTTTTAACTAAGGCTACCGAAATGTTATTTCAAATGTGAGATTACAAATGTAAAGGGACATGTATCCTGTACATATATTTCACTGTACAAATATTTTGTTATAGTGGACGCAAATTAACAGGATGAGTTATTTACCACAAATTAAAATGCCTGTTTGGTGATACCCAATTTTATACAAACGTTTTGTTATTGCAGTAGGATAAATACTAGAATAGATACTAGTATGTGTTGTACTCTGATAATTGTAAGTATTTTTAAAAGCTCTCAGTAAAGATTTATTTCTGTTTTATATTTTGTTCCGCTGCGATGCGAGACTCTGTGTTGTGTTGCTTTTTCTTCTTCTATTCTAATATTTCTTTATTTCTTATCTCACCCTCTAAATTCTTTCTATAAACGTTCTCGTGTTTTCGGTGTTTGGAAGATTTGAAAATATAATACCAGCAATCTCCCGACAATGTGGGTTGGTCGAGTCGAGAGGCTGGCCGTAAAAGCAGTTCTGAGGTATCTCTGTATGCCACGGTGGGAGGTTAGCCCACTGCCTCTGGTCGTTACAGTTGGTATCAGAGCAATGGTTTAGGAATAACCTTGGCTCTGTGGCGTTACTCAGTAGAGATAGGGTTAGTAACACCCTAGATTGAGTTGAGTGTATATATATGAGAGCGTATTTGTAAATTTCATATACAAATGTTTTGTATTGTGTTGGTTGATCGGTTCAACTGTTGAAAAGCATTGAACTGAAAATTGATGCAGTATTATTTTGAAAAGGGTTAAATGAAATAATTTTACCCAAATTTATTTTTGTATATAAAAGATATAGTTTTCTTAAATTATTGTTGATATTTGAGTGCTTGATTGATTTGAATGCAATTAAAATGGGAATATAGAATTGAAATGGTTAAGCATCGCCAAAAGATGAAAGGAATGATTCTTGAAATAAAAATAAATACTTGGTATAAATTGGAAGCTGAAAACAAATTCCAATATAAATAAATTGTATGGATTAAAACTTGACTGAAAAGTTAAACAGATTTGGATTACAATTAAAACCATATTGAACTAAAAGGAGGTAATAAATCAATATGGAATAAAAGTTCATGAATTCAAGTTGAAATAACAAATAAAGCGGATGTTGATAATCTAACTAGAGCTCGATGCATATCGTTTAAATGTGTCGATTGAAATAAAAATTTGAATTGCAACAAATCCAAATTTGAATAGTAATAATTGAATATGACTTAAATATTATTCAAATAAGCTTTGGCTATGAAATCAAGTCTTGAAATGGAACTGAATATGTTAATAGGGAATGTAAACTTGAATTTGTATAAACTTGAGTAGAAATGAAAGTGAATGAAGCATAAATCAAAGTAAGTTTGATTTAAATTGAGATTTGAACTCAAAATTTATAGGGGCTCTCAAATTAAGTCTAATTAAATTTGGAACTCAAGTGTAAATGAACTTGTGAATTGGAAATAAGACCTGGAACTTGAATTATAAAAGGAACTTAACTCGTTATAAGCGAACGTATATATATTTGAACATGGTTATCGTTTAAGCAAGATAATGCAATAATGGATAAATTGGCAAAGTGGAAGTAAAAAGTTAAATTGATGATGATCGAATAGGAATGGATATGCATGTGATTGGACAAGTTTATTGGATAAAGCAAGTGTGAAGAATAGATATAGAATGCCCGACAAAAAGGTACACGTTTAATTCAATATGAGGTTTTATGCGCCGAATCGGCAAGCCACTTGGCTTTTTGATTTTCTTTTTGACTGGAGAGGGCCTGTGTGGCAAGGTTTGAATTTTTCCGGTAACCCCGTACAAAGGAGGTGCTGGCGAAATTTTTCGAAAATTTAGGGAGTTAGAAAAATTTTCAACAGTTTCGAAAATTTTTGTTAACAAAAAGTTAGTGTTCAATTGGAAATTGAAGTTAAGGATTTTTGAGTGAACTGAAGAGTTGGTTGTTGGAGACTAAGGATGTTGAGATCAGTGTCAAGTTGCATGAGTGGATTGTGGCAAGTGAATAAGGTATAGCTGCATTTCATACTTAGTAATTTCGGGGACGAAATTCTTTTAAGGGGGAAGGAATGTAACGTCCCGTGTTTGTGTCACTTAAGTGTCGAATATTTAAACTAGTTTTAAATATGGAAATCGTAATATAAGTGAAATTTTATATAAATTAAACGGGTTTGAAAACGTATAAATATATATATTATATAATAAATCGATTTTAAATAAATAGAATATTGGTTTAACATGAAAATAGAATATAGAGTTTGAAATTCCGAGTTAGTGTATGTTGGAAATTTTTATATAATTCAGTTGTGTATATTTATCTGATCATAATGATAATATATTTGAATCAGTTTATACTCAATTGAATTCAGTTTTAATCGCCTGTTTAAAGTAAATATCTTCGGTATATGGTCGAATTAGACCATGAAACCTGTTCCAGTGTGTTTAGATGGGTGGTAGAACCCTGGAAACGCTTTTCACTGCGTTCAAATAAGTGTCCAAAACTGCGTGGTGTTATTTTAAAGTGAATAGCATTGGTTAAATTAATTAATTAAACTGGAAAATTAGAATAAAAATACATTATAGGGGACGACCTAAAATTCGAGCACATGCTACTCTGAAATGTTTACAGCGTCTTCTCTTTACATCAAGATTTCTTCCTTCTTCACAAAGCTTTAGTACACTGCAAAATTCCCGTCTTCTCTTTTCATTTCCAATCCGAATTTACTTCCTTCTTGTCTGTTCACATCGAGATCTTTTATTTCTCCCCAAAAAGCTTCAGCGCAGGCTGTTCTGAAATACTACAGCGTCTTCTCCCTTCTTTCATTTCAGTTTGATTTGCGCCAAGACACTGCAGATCTATGCCTACCTATAACCTGTTGAATTTGACATCGTTCCTATCCTCCGCTTCTCCACCTATATAATAACCCGCGTCTTCATTCACTCCCCATTCACAAATCAGTTCAGTTCGATTCCTCCGTTCTTTTTTCCTTCTTCTGTTTAATCGCGAAATCGGTTCACTTTAAAAAAAAAAGGTATTCAAACTGGAAATTTCAGAATCGAAATTGCGACCTGTACAAGTTGAAGCGCTCGTGAATCACGAGCAAGAATGAATCACGATTTAAACTTGAAGCTCGAAACTGTTTTTTTTGAGGTGCTCGCAATACAGATCTGAAGCTCGAACCAACCGCAAAGACTCGGGATTTGCTCGTGTGAACAGGGTTCCGATGGAGTTCGAATTTTTGGAGTGAATCAAGGTATGCGATTTAGTCCGTATTACTTCTGGAAGGAGTTCGTTTATTAAGGGATGTATTGGGAAGCTTATTTGGTCACTGATGATGATTAGGGAGGATGGGTTTAATAACGATGAGAGGGGAGTGTGCGTTGAACAAGAGGGACTGGAATGCGATGTGAATGAGGCATTTCATTACTGTTGAAGTGATGAACAAAATTGAGAAAAAGGGTAGTTCGGTTCTTTGATAAAGAGGGACTCACTGTTGATGTATGTAGTGGTGTGAAATGGAGTTTTGCAGTGGAATATGGGAAGTGCAGTGGTGAGTTTGTACTGGGAATGGAGAAGCATGCCCAGACAGCGGCAATAGAGTGAAAGGGGGAAGTACGACAGTAAAACAAGAGTGAGATGGTCTGTATTATTTTGGGTTGATGTTTCGAATCAAGGAATGGAGATTGCAGTAACAGTAGGATCAACCGGGTTGATGCAGTAGCAACAAATAATGGGTTAGGTGTTTTGAAAAGCAAATGGAGGGTGGTCAGCTAAGTGTTCGACGAAATGCCATATTAGAGAAGCTTGGGCTATTTTTCAATGAAGAAGGATCAATGACTATTGAGTCGACTTCGTAGTGTTCACGAAATAAGGTATACATTTACCAAAATTTAAATACACGTAGAATAGTTTATTTAGTTATTTTAATCGTTGGTTTAAATTAAAAAAAGTTAATCGACAAATAAAATATATTATCGTAGGTGCCAAATTAATTAGTTTATGACGATTCAAGTAGAGGCGGTGCTGATCGGTTTGGAATTAAACAGAATATTCGACAAAGAAAAATCGGGGTGAGTTAAACTCACACAGTTAATTATTTGAACTATTTTTAATAGTTCAATTTTTTTTATTGCTTGGTTGCTAAATTGATTGCTATAAATTGATAATATATTACAATAATAATATATAAAAATAATATTGGTGATTGGTGATTGGATATACCCGCAGTATCATTAGCGGATGCCCGCAGTACCATTAGCGGATGATTTCCCTATGCGCCCACAATATATATAGTGGATGACCTTCTATACCGCGATATCCTGCCTCGAAGCAGGATGGGTATTATTATTGTTGATTAACATCTGTGGATGCAGGAAAAACAGGTTGGAGGGATCCAACTGGATCCCTCAACATTTATTTATTTGTTTTCCATATACATGCTCATATATGATATGTTTATAACCTATGATAGTTATAGTATGCCTGGATGTGTTGATAACACTGATTGTTGATTTTGGATAATTTTAAATATCCTAAATAACGATATATGAATTTAAAAATAGGAATTGAAATAAGAATTCTAAAAGGAAATATTTTTTTCAAAATAGAGATGGTTATTCGGAATCCAAATTAAACAAAAATTTAAAAGTAAATATTTGTTAAAACAAATATTTTGAAAAGTCGATTTTATAAGGGACATTGATAAAAGAGGTAAAGTTATTGTTATGGAAGGATTTTGAAGAAATATATTTTGAGTGAGAATTTGGAGAAAAAATAGAAATCGGATTTGAAACTTGTATTTGAAATAGATTGAATTTTTCAAGTGCAAAGGAAAATATAAGATAACTTCATAACTAGAAGTTATAACCGAAACTTGAAATTTGTAAGTATGAAATATAATTGATTAAATATGAATTGCAGTAAGAAATATATTTCACGATTGAAATAAAAAAAGGGGTAAAGCCAATATTTTGCAAATGAAGGAAGGGTTGTTTTTAAATTTGAAATTTAGTCAAACTAATTTGAATAACTTAATATAGATTATACTAAAGGACTTTATATACTATTTTAGATAATATGAAATTGTAAAGAATTGGCAAATGTTATTCATATATGAATATTTTTATGGAATAAAACCACTGGAATAAACTGAGATAAGTTATAATAAACCTATAAAGGTGTTATAAAGAATATTTATGCAATATTTAATGATGGTTTTGTAAATCATATTTCCAAGTAAATCATTTGGAATAATGATAAAGTTGAGATAAATATCTCTTTTAAAGGGATAATGGATATTTGGAATTTCTATTTGTTAGAAGATAAGGATGGAAATTAAGGAAATTATTTTCTTACTAGTACGATTAGAGAATAACGACTGAGTTGAGAAATACGTACTAAAAGGGATATTAAAATGAAAGGGGTTTTTGAATATGCTTATATATACAAATATAAGAAGAGAAATGAGTATTTCAATTTTTGGGAAAATGGAGAAGTTTAAAATTAACGAATGGTTAACCTAAAGAGGATAAAGTGATTATGAATATTGAATCAGTGAATTCAATTTTTCTTTTATGAATGGATGGTTGTTTTATTTGATAGTTAAATAACCGACTATCAAATCTGGCCTATACGATGGTTAGTACGGAAAGACCGGGATCGAATTTATTCAAAAACCATTCCGAACTAGCTAATACGTAAGCGTAGAATATACGAATCGAAGATGGTGCAGTGAAGGCCGTAGATCTTCATAAGCGAAAGGACTACTGGTCGAATTCTTTGGAGTCGCGCCCGGAGATATTCTGATGGTGATCCTGTCGTGGTCGAAATCGACGGATGGCAAGGACTACTCGCTACTGATTTATTGGGTGATTCCTAGGATGCAGTAGGAGAGTGCCTTCGGTTTGTCCAGTCCCAGGACAACTTGTATGGACGAATGTCTGACAGAGTACTTCCAAAGGACCACATACATTGATTTCTTCAAACGTACCATAGTTGATGGCAGAGAAAGGGTTTTCTCTAGCCTGATAACTAGAATATTTTTGTGGACGTCAATTCAGTGATATCTGACGGATTTGACGATGTCGCATTCAAAGTAATGGTGGCCAGATGATCTAGAAATACGATTATAACCTCAAGCCTCACAACCGGGAAATGACAAAAATCGGGCAGGCAGCATGGCTATGTGGGTCGCTCCCATTAGGGTGTAGCATCACCTATCTAGAGAAATTCCTTTTGTTTCTTAATCTATCGATTCTGCCCATTCGGGGATGGTTGCCGTACACAACCATCGGTGATATACATTCGATACGCTCAAGAGAAATGAGTGGTCGGTCATGTGAGGGCCGGGTTGCAAGACGTTCTTGTTGAACCCAGGTGTATTGGCCTCTAGAGATACATCGGCGGAAGGTGGTCCCATACCTTGTCCTAGTTGGGAATCCAATCTCCAATAAGCGTCCGCGGTTTTAATTGTATATTATATATGTAGAGCGTGAGATGCAAGCGTTCTACTAGATTGATATTTATTTGTATTTAGACACTATTATAATATCAGAAAAGATATTGGTTTCAAAAATGGTTTGGGTTATCGTAAGGTAAAAACCATCCGTGTTTATGTGTGGATTGGTCTTACGATTATCCTTTTCTTTCGAAATGATTTTTAACTTTAAAATCAAGTTGGATGCTACCAATAATTTAGTGAGTTTTTCTCACGCTGGTTCACCAGACTGACCTGTGGCGTTTGTAATGCTCGGGTCGGACCCAGTTGGGTCCGACCGAGTTGTACAGGTTCAGATCAAGATGACACATATTCCAGGAGACAAGCTGGAGGAGGTCAGACGTATGATATATAGTATTCCGCTGTTTGTTTTAAGTGGGGACAGACTATAATAACTGTCCAGATGAATTGAATGTCCGATGTACTCTGATAAATTGTAAGTATTGTTTTTTTAAAGTTTTCAATAAAGAGTTATTTCTGTATTATATATTTTTTTTCCGCTGCGATGTGAGACTGATGTTGTGGTTATACGCCATTGAAGATTTTGAAATACATAAATAAGTCTTTATTGAGAGCTTTTAAAATACTTACAACATCAGAGTACATCAACACCTGGACAGTTATAATAATCTGCCTCATATAGAACACACAGCGGAAAAACACACTATATAGATAATACGTCTGAACTTCTCCAGCACATCTTCTGAAATTAGCAGCATCCGATAACCTGAACCTGAACAACCCGGTCTAACCCGAGCATTTACAAAACACCGGGTCAGTCTGGTGAACCAGAGTGAGATAAACTCGCACAGTATTAAGGTATCACACAACTTGATTTTAAAGTTGAAATCTTTTCAAAAGAAAAAGGTAATCGTAAGACCAAATCCACACATAAATACGGACGGTTTTTACCTTACGATAACCCAAAACATTTTTGAAACCAATATCTTGTCTGATATTATAATAATGTCTACATACAGGTAAATAATAATCTAGTGGAACGCTTGCATCTCACGCTCCACATATATAGTATACAATCAAAACCGCAGGCGCTTATTGAAGATTGGATTCCGACTATGACAAGGTATGGGACCACCTGCCGATAGTGTATCTCTAGAGGCGAATACACTGGGTTCAACAAGAACGTCTTGCAACCCGGCCCACACATGACCGACCACTCATTTCGCTTGAGTGTATCGAATGTATATCACCAACGGTTGGGCTCAAACCACCGTTTCCCGAAAAGGGCAGCATCGATAGATTAAAGAAGCAAAAGGAATTTCTCTAGATAGGTGATTATACACCCTAATGGGAGCGACCCACATAGCCATGCTGCCTGCCCGATTTCTGTCATCTCCCGGTTGATGAGGCTTGAAGCTACGCTTAATCAGCACATCATATTTACTTCAAATGTCACATCGTCAGATCCATCAACAATCACTAATTGATGTCTACAACAGTACATTACGTGTTAGCTAAAAGAAGTTTCCTTCTCCGCTTCCACTCTTGGTACGGTTGGAGAAATCAATATACGTGACCTTTCTGGAAATACTCTGTCAGACATCCATCCATACCAGTCATCCAGGAACAGGATGAACCGAAGGCACCCTCCTACTGCATTCTAGGAATCACCCTGAGAATCAGTAGCGAGAAGTCCTTGTGAATCCGTTGATTTCAACCACGACCGAATCACAGTTTTCCTCTGGTTGCAAGTTAGAGATTTTAAGTAATTCTTCCACTTATGAAGATCCACGGTCTTCAATAGCTCCATCTTGAATCATCATCTTCAACGTATTCGTATTTGCTGGACGGAATGGTTTTCGAATATAAATTCGATCCCGGTCTTTCCATACCAACAATCATATGGGCCAAATTTGATAGTCGGTTATTTAACTATCAAATAAAACAACCATTCATCCATAAAAGAAAATGGATTCACCGATTTACTACTCAGTATCATTTAGCCTCTTTAACGAACCGTCCGTTAATTATATTCTTCAAATTTCTCAATATTTGAAACATCGCTTTTACTTCTTATTCAAAATAAGAATATTCTTCAGATTCAGTTTATTCAATCTTATAAACTTTTCGAAACAGTTTATAATATCATTAACGGAAATCATAACTTATTGTCTCCTTAACCATTCTCGTTTATAAACTAATATCGTTCTTGGATAATCCTGGAGTCATTCAAGTTGGGGTATTTTATTTACCTCTCAGACCTTGACCAACAACAATCATATCTTCAGAACAAATAGAAGTTTATTAACCATACGTTCCTTTGAAAATCTGATTTTCATCTCGACCAAGCTTCGATTCTATTAGAAATAGAATCCTTATGAAAATTATAATGTTACAAATTATTTCAACAATACATGTCCATTTGTTTAAAACCACATAAACAAAACTTTTTATAAATCTCATATTAATACTTTATACATTTGTTATATTGATATACCTTTTCAAATTCTTATATTGATCGAAACAATTTAACTTATCATCTGTAACAATATTACAGATTTCATTTCAAAGCCATTTTACTTTTACTTATCACATTCTCTTTAAATAATACTCGACCACTTATTTGTTATCTAAAATCATATGAAAATCCTTTAAAAACTTATGTCAAAAATAGCTCATCCCATTTGTGCCCAATGTTACAAAACGCATTTACAAACCACTCACTTTATTTACTAACTCGAATTCATTTCCAAAACATTAAATTTCCATTTACAAAATCTTTTATAAATTAATTACGATAACTTACCATTCACTTTTTGCTTATCACATGGTTAACTGCATTTAAAAATCCCGTTTCCAATTCATTATCGACAACTAGCATTCGTTGTCGTTATTCAAATCTTTAACTTCATTTACTACTCATACCTTTTATTTAATATTCCGAACTTCAGAATATTGCCTTCCGAACCTCGGAATAACTCATTTTCATTTATTTGACTAAATCTCATTTATAAATTTCATTTATAAATAAATAGTCATAATTTCAACTTTGATTTCATTTAAAATATGAACACCTCATTTCCAAATCACCACTCATTTCCAATCCGTCGATTTGGTAATCTTATTTACGAAATGTTATTTAATCACATTTCGTATCATTTAAAAACACCATTTGTTAAAACGATCGTTTATCACAAAAATATCACTCTTTAAAACTCTTTTATAAATTCTCGTCTATCCATGATTCAAATATTACATTTCGATGTTTTGAAATCCTTTCAAACTTCTTTTACGATCGTAAGGCCCTTATAAAACCATTTCAATATTTAAATACCCAACATGATAAATTCCGTTTAACCATTTATTCAATAATATCTTGCATCTCCCTCTGTTCTATATTATGTAATTATAAAATTGGTAAATTTACTTTGACCATTATTTTCACCACAAAAATCGTGCTTCGAATTCATATAAAAATATATTCATATCTTTGAAACCATTCGAAATCCATTTAACATTGATCTCGACAAATCACTTCTTTTGATTGACGGTACTAAAGAGGCTAACCGTTACTATAGTACCAAACCGTGAAATATAAACCAATTTCACATTTCATAACAATAATTTTATCATATTGATAAACGTTATCAATATTATCCCCCCTGTTATTCTCTGCAAAACAACGGTTACCACAATTCAAAACATTCAGTTCAATATTCGTTTTCATCTAGACAGATGAAATAAAACAGTTTAATAATAACGGTCAATAATAACTGTAACAGTCAATACTGGGATAATAACAGCAGTTCAAGCATTCACAATTTGATCACAACGTTTATAGTGTTATAAACGTAACCACTGAGGTGAGTTACCTCACTTGGATTTAATCGTTAGAAATAACGATTAGTTTTCAATTAAATTAAACCGTCGTTTAATTTAACTGTTTCAGCCCATACAACGAACGAACAAACAACAACCATAAACAAGCATAGCACACAATTATAAAACCCGACTTATATAAAATATAAGAAGGGAGAACTGAGTGAGTTTAACTCACCTTGGTTATCCATCTGTCGTCAAACAGTTTGTTTTACTTAATTAAACTGACGTTAAAAACTCCGACAGCTGCCAACTCCGATTAACCAGCTCCATAACGAAACGCTTGTCGGTATGGTTCCATGGTCTCTTGTTTCGTCCAACATCAATACTGTATGGTGCAGACAAAAATATAATGCGGTACCCACCTAAAATAATATTATTAAAATCTTAATAATATAATAGTAACTCAATTTCCTATTTTGGTTAATTAATGTTTAAGCATGATAAGGCGTATTTTATTCATTACACTATTATACAACTTCTGGTTACGTGACCACGTATATAAGCTATACCACTGGAAACATAATAAAATCGACTAAAATATCTAGCATGCTACAACTTACTCTCAGCCTCATATATATTTATGAATATAGTTGGACACATATGTATTACTAAGAGATTAGGCAATACCAAAGCTCAGTTAATTTAAGTCCATCGGTCATGGTTATACACACATATACTAATGACAAAAGAAGACTGGTTTAGCCGCATATAATAGTGATTTGGCATCATTTAAACGTTATAAGGTATATTTAAATTAAATAATCGGTTAGCATACCAGCTTACCATTGTTCCTTGCTTTCTTCTTTCACACAAACATTTCCCATTCCGTAATCCTCCTCACAATACTCATCGTCGGCTCCTTTTGTTTTATTTGTATTTCTTTTTTTCCTTTTTTTTTCAACGCTCCTATACACTTGCTTCTTTCTTTTCACGCGCCCAGGAAAGCCATGCAAGCCTTCAGCCTTCCCTTCATGCCAACGCCCAGCTCTCTCTCTATTTTTTTTTTCTTTTCTTTTCTCTTGAATAAGGCTGAAGCCCATTCATTTTGCATGGCCCAATATTCTCAAGTCCACCTTCTCCTTTGCCTTTACTGTGCGCCACCCCCTTGCCTTTGTTTTCCCACGCCAGGCTCCTCCTTCCTTTTCTGTTCGCCCGTCCCCTTCTTTTTTTTTTTATGAAAGGAGGCTCAGTTTTCATGTATGAAGCTTTTGTGTTTGATGAGAGGAGAAAAATGAAACGCGCAAGTATTTATAGAAGAAACACCGTGAGGAGCAAGCTGCTGTGTACCGTGTGGAGCAAGTTGTTGTGTATAGGGATGCAGAAAGCTATAGAGTAGCTGTGCTTTTTCTCAGACCGTGAGCCCCAAGGAAAAGCAAAGTTTGGGATGCAAGTAATTAAAAGATTTGGGGCGCAAGTATTGTACGGTGGAGAGGGTTTGGGACACAGAGAGTAAATGTGCAACGCAAGTAACAAAAATGAGCAACGCCAAGTAAGAAAGAAAAATTCTCAAAGTAAAGTGGGAAGATTTATTAATATAATAATATAACTAAACTTGCATGCGAGAAATCTGGTAAAAAATTGCTACATACGATTTCTGTTTTTTGATAAAAAGGCTATTCTTAGCATAGAAAAACATTCCGGACCCAATGGGACAGGTTTCGTCGAATTCCGACACCGTTTGCGAAAATCCTTTAGAAAATATCGATGAAAAACACCGAGCATTAATTCCTAAAAATTACAGAAAAAATCCTAAAAATATGAGGCCTTGACGTTTCACTAGACCTCTTCCTAAGGTTTCGTATGAAACTTGTTTCGTTGAATTTTGAGTTCGTTTGACCAGTTAACCATTCAATAAAAGTTACCTACACCACTATGTATTCATGTATGAGCGTTGCAGACCGAAATAAAAATACAGTCGTGTTCAGTGAGGTGTCGCGATCCCAAAAATATAATAATACCGATAGTTTAACTTATATTGTGAAATCCCAAAATGTTGTCACAGGGTGTAAAATACTCCAAATAAAAAGTTGCTTATTTAATTAATTAAAAATTACAGTAAAATTCTAAAAATTAAATTAGCACTATGTCCCAAAAGAACCTTGGCTAAATTCGAAACCGGTATCAAGTTATATCGAATAAACCGTTACGGTCGATAAACGATTACGTCGCTGTTTTTCTGCCAAATTGATTTGGGCATAACTTCCAATCTACACGACGAAATCTCGATTTTTCTCTTTCACTAGAAAAATATACTTCACTTGCTCCGTACGTTTCTTGTTTCACAGAATTCTGATTTAAAACGGGCTCTGTATATCCAGTTGAAGTTCAAAACTCTATTTTACGAACTGTAGCGCTGTTCTGAGCTCGTTTTATTTTATATATGAATATATATCGTTCAACTTCGTTTAAATAGCGATTTAAATATTAAAACCCTTTAATATTCCAAATAAAATATTTAAAATAATAATTTAAATATTCAACTACCAAAAATTCGGGACATTACATTCTTCCCCCCTTAGAATAATTTCGTCCTCGAAATTGCTAAGGTAAGAAAAGAACGTTACAAATATCATTTATTTCCAAATCCAAATTATTTTAAATTAGAAACCAATTTCAATACCATATATGGATATTTCCAAAAATATTGAAAATTTCCTAACATCTTAAATTTCCGAAAAATTTCGCCAGCACCTCCTCTATACGGCTCAATCGGTACAACTACAACTTGCCTTCTTAGGCCTTCCCCAATCTAAAACATAATAAAACAGCCAAGCAGCTTGCCAAATAAGCTCATAAATCACCAAACCCATATAGAAATAAACGTGTACCTTTTTGTCGGGCATATCATTATATCCTTTCCATCTGCTGCCCTGTCAGCATATACAAATGCATCCCCAAACAAAATACCAATTTTATCCTCAGAACCAAATCCTTCACGCATTCAAGCCAAATCCCATTCTTAACTCATTTCCATCCATTGTCAATTCCAACTCTTAACTTACCAGTCCAACACCATTTCAGATTCCTGTCTCGCAATTCAAAATCTGATTCTGCTTAATATATTATATCTTGATTCAATTTCCCGCTAGTTGGTTTCAATTCAATTCATATTCAGTTTCATTCCAATTTTTGACACTAGAATTTATTTTCCATACCTTCGTTAAACCATTTAATGAATTCTATTCAACCACTTGTCATCCAATAACAACCAATTCACAACCATCAACCAATACACAACCAAATAAACAAAATTTATTGAATTCACATTCAATATTAATATTTATTTTGGCTTCACACATTTGATTACCATTCATTCATTTAATTACCAATTTATTTAATTTAATTACAATATCATTCTGAATTTAATTACACTTAACCAAGTTAAGTATCAATTCAACTTTTTAGTTTGATTTGAATCCCATTCAAATCGATCAAACACACTAATATCTCAATAATTTAATAAAAATTTTCTTTTCTATACAAAAATATAATTTGGGTAAAATTATTCCATTTACCCTCTTTTCAAAACAGTAATGTATCCATTGCCAGTTCTATGCTTTTCAACACTTGAACCGATCAACAAACACAATACAAAACATTTGTATATAAAATTTACAAATACGCTCTCATATATATACACTCAACCTCGATCTAGGGTATTGCTAACCCCATCTCTATCGAGTTACACCACAGAGCCAAGGTTTTTACTAAACCAATTGCTCTGATACCAACTTTAACGACCACAAGGGCAGTGGGCTAACCTCCCACCGTGGCTTACAGAGATACCTCAGAACTGCTTTTACGGCCAGCCTCTCGACTCGACCAACCCACATTGTCAGGAGATGTAGGGGTAAGAGTCTCCCGTTCGCCACCAAACGCGAAGCGAGAACCCCCTATCATCCGTACCAATTAAGCAACCAGCTCTGATACCAACTGTAACGACCTGGGGCAGGGATTCGACGCCCGAATTCTGACAATAATACATAATCCGCATTACTTGCCAAAACTCAAGTATCGAAAACTACCAGATAGTCATTAGAAAGAATTTAGATGGTGAGATAAGAAAGAAAGAAATATTTAGAATAGAAGAAGAAGAAGAACTAACACAACACAGAGTCTCACATCGCAGCGGAACAAAAAAAATACAGAAATAACTTTATTGAGAGGTTTGAAAATATTCTTACAATCATCAGAGTACATCACACATCTGGACAGTTATAATAATTTGTCCTCATATATCATACACCGCGGAATAGTAGCCATATAATATCATACGTCTGGACTCTTCCAGCTCGTCTCTTTACAGCCTTCGATAACCTGAACCTGTACACTCCGGGCTAACCCGAGCATTTACAAAACACCGGGTCAGTCTGGTGAACCAGAGTGAGATAAACTCGCACAGTATTAAGGTATCACACAACTTGATTTTAAATTTAAAATCCTTTCGAAAGAAAAGGATAATCGTAAGACCAAATCCACACATAAACACGGACGGTTTTTACCTTACGATAACCCAAAACTATTTTGAAATCAATATCTTGTCTGATATTATGATAATGTCTAAATACAAGTAATATCAAATCTAGTAGAACGCTTGCATCTCACATTCTACATATATAGTATACAAACAAAACCGCGGGTGCTTATTGGAGATTGGATTTCCAACTATGACAAGGTATGGGACCACCTGCCGATCGTGTATCTCTAGAGACGAATACACTGGGTTCAACAAGAACGTCTTGCAACCCGGCCCACACATGACCGACCACTCATTTCACTTGAGTGTATCGAATGTATATCACCAACGGTTGGGAGCTACCCACCGTCTTCCCGAAAAGGGACAGCATCGATAGATTAAAGAAGCAAAAGGATTTTCTCTAGATAGGTGATTATACACCCTAATGGGAGCGACCCACATAGCCATGCTGCCTGCCGATTTTTGTCATTTCCCGGTTGATGAGGCTTGAGGTTTGAATTTCCTTTTGTCACATATGAACACCATTCACTTTGAATGCCACATCGTCAGATCCATCAGATATCACTAATTGACGTCCACAAAAATACTCTAGCTGGGAGCTAACCAACTAGGATACGTTTGAAGAAATCAACGTACGTGGTCTTTTGGAAATACTTTGTCAGACACTCGTCCATACAAGTCATCCAGGAAAAGGATGAACCGAAGGTACCCTCCTACCGCATCCTTATATAGGAATCACCCCAAGGATCAGTAGCGAGTAGTCCTTGCAATCCACAAAATCTCAACCACGACCGAATCACGTCAGAATATCTCTGCGTTGAAACACAGAGAACATTCGTCAAGTAATCCTTCCGCTTATGAAGATCCACGGTCTTCACTTGCTCCGTCTTCAACCGACGTCTTCACGTATTTGCTGGTTGGAATGGTATTCGAATATCAATTCGATTCCGGTCTTTCTGTACCAACAGCGTTTTGGGCATGATTTTGATAGTCGGTTATTTAACTATCAAAATAAACAATCATAAAACAAAATAAACATATTGGTTTATTCCATAGCATCACTTGGCCATTAAAATAATATATTATTTGTAATACCAAAGATAATATATTAATTTAATATATAAATGTTCTCGAATCATTTGATTTGATTACTTAAAAGAAATACCTTAAACCTTATCTAATTCCTCGTTATTATCCTTTAAGACATTTGCCACCACGATTCTTACCACCTATAATTACGAGATCAATTTAATTACCATTGTAAAACAATTGTTACAAAATCTCCTTTTATTTTGTTACTACGGAAATATCCTTTCCTACTCTCACGCCTGCTTTATTTCCTTTTATTTTGAAAACTCATCATATATCGAAATTCTTCAAATAACGATTCACTATTATTTCCCAAAAATAATCTGCTTTAACGACTCCACTATCACGATTCATACCATCCTTCGACAATCCCGTAGTCGTTTAAGTTGGGGTATTTAATTACCTCTCAGACCTTGAGCAACAACATTCTTGTCTTAAGATAAATATGAATCGTAATTCAAAAACTCATATTCATTTTAACACCACTTCACAAAAACCATCTTGCTTTTGAAATCCCCTTTCCTTTTTAAAATCTCATTTACTTTGGAAATCGTACTTAAATCTCATTCATTTTACTTAATGCCATTTTTGGTAATGTAAATTTTCAATCTAATGCCTTAACTTGCCATCTCCTTATTCACCACTCGTTTACACACTTCTGGTTAAATACGAAATCCTTTTTCCATCTCCATTTCCTTTACCTAAAATATTAAGTGACATTCATTTTGAGCTTACCATATCCGCTTAATATCACTTTATAACTTCATTTACCAAGTTTGGTTCAAATATAAACCCGTTCTTAAACTTCCCTTGAAACTCAATTATATTCTGATTTAACTTAATAACCAATTATTGATAAAACAGTTGGCTTGATAAATCTTAAACCATGATTAACCATTAATCAATCCCAACTCGTCTTTTCATTTTGAATTAATAAATAACATTTATTAAATTCGAAAAAATCTCTATTACATCGATTACTATTAAATAAATAATAATCTATTTTTAAATAATCTCCCTTTAATTGTTCTTAAAAACAATAAATCCTTGTTATCAATCATCAAGTAAATTTCCGCCTACTTGCTTATCAAACTTAAGAATCCACTTTATAAAGTTATTTAGTACTTACGGTGAAACACGTGCTTTGCACACGGTAGACCTTGGTATAAAAATAGCGGTTAAACCAACGATATATATATATATAATTCACTTTCCTTTTAAAACTTTATTTAAAAATATATATTTAAAAATCTACGTTCAGTTATAAACTGAATTTCATAACTTCTTTATTATCGATCCACCTGACGGTAAATCAAACTTAATAAAACCGTTTGAAATTTGGCCATCCGCTAGGAATTCCCCAACCAACATCACAATTTGTTAATAACCAAACAAAGGTTGGGTTTCACAATAAACAACCAATTCTATAAACCAATCATAAGGGTTCCACAGATCATATAAAAAAAATCTAACTGATAACCGTCAACCAATGGTATTCCAAGCACCCAATTTAATTTAAATACGTTTATATCATAATAAACGTAACCAACAAGGTAAGTTACCTTGTTTGGAAATCATCGTTAAAATAACGACGTTATTTTATTTAAATTAAACAACCGTTTAATTTAAATAATTGATAAAACATTTAACACATATCAAACAGCCATAAACAACCAATAATTAACAGCCATAACAGACAAACGATAAAACCGACTTATAATCATTTATAAGTGGGAACTGAGTGAGGTTAACTCACCTGATCTGCGCTGTGAACATAGCTTGTTTCAGATAATTTCCAACTCATCCGATTCAATTCTGTTCTGTACCGTCCTGCTCATGTATACGGTTCCCAGTCTGATTTTGAATCGGCCAATTCTGATAAAATATAGATACGTTGTTAATAATTAAAATTAACCTTACTTTATTTTAATAACTAAATGATTTAAATTAATTTAGTTAACGAACAATTTACCGGGTTTGAAAATATTGGCGCTCGACTCCTTCTATTCACCGCTTCGTCCGTGCCTGCCTTGTTTCAACTCGTGACTGGAATCCCAGAATTCTGTCCAACTTGGTATACATCCTATCGTTTTGTAAATATTATAATATCATTAATGATTTAATTTAATTTTAATTTATTCCTTAAATTTTCATAATAATTTGCATAAATGATTATTTAAAATAACCTTAATAGTAGGCCATTACTTTCATCACAGATCGGTTCCTACATTTCTGCCAGTCCGGATCTCAAAGCCCATCCCCTTTTATTCCCGAAATTGGGTCTTCCATGTATTGCCGGCCCAACCATTTAAAAGCCCACCCATCCACAATAAAACCCTTTCCAACTAAAAGGAAGAGCAGCCGCCTTTACTTTATATCCATAGCATTTCATTTCCTTTCGTCAAAATCAAAAACACTCCTCTGTCCAAAAGAAATTCACCGGCGCCACCATTTTTCCGTTGATCAGAGCTTCCGCGGTGGATCCAAATCACGCGCCCTCGCCTCTCCTCCCCCAGCTTCAACCTCGACGCCCCAGCCCTACCATCCGTCCACAATTCATCCCAAAGTCAACGTCTTTTCGAGCGAGTTCCGAACCCAACGTTGCTTCGAATCAGGTCAGTACGTAAATCTCTTTACCCCTTATATATTTTTGTTGTGAAGAATTTGGTGAATTAAGTGTATATATATAGCGTGAATTTTATGGGAGGGAAGGTGTTTGTTAGAATGTCGGTTTCAATAGGAAAAATGAGTTCGGGCTTTGTTGCTGGAAAAACGAAGGTAGCCCGCATTTATATAGGGGGAAATCCTTGCTCTCCACGTTTTCTAGCTTGCTGTAGCCCTTTAGCTTAGGTCTGTGTGATGGTGAAATTTCATACTGTCGTGTTGTCTGCGTGATGGAGAGGATTGAGTTGAAATGGCGTACTGTTTGATGGATTTGAAGCTACTGCCCTGTATTGTCTCCTCAAATGGTACTGCATGCTACTGCTAGGAAGATAGGCATGTGTGTAGGATCTGGAAATAGGGGAGCCATGTGATTTTCCATTTATGTGTGCTTCAGTACTTGGGCCTCAAATATGGCTTGCACGTACCACCATGTAATCGAGAGGGCTAGGGTAGCTTATGTAAAATAATAGGGAGGGACTTTAGTTTATAAAGTGTTCATGTCAGCAATAAAGTTGTTAGATTTGGCAAGATTTTGGTAGGCACATGATCGAAAAGTTGTTCTTCTTATTTTATACTGTTCTCTCTTTTACTTTCTTTTTGGTTCATAAATTTCCTGATGCCGTTGCAGGCAAAGCAACCAAATCACGTGGTATTTCTTGAAAGCTTCAAAACGCAGGCTACCAATGTAAATGGTGGAAATCTTGCTGATATTCACATCAGTATTTGGGGTTAGTCATACAGCTTGGCAAAAGATTTGGTCTTCCATGTGCGAGTTATGGTGGCTTTTCAGATTATTAAATTCACTTGGCAAAAAGTGTTTGTGCAGGAGTAATCACATGTGAAGAATTTATTTGATTTGGTATCTTACTTTGCAACAGGGCACAAGATTTTGGTACAGGGCGTACCTAGCTGGCTTTATATTTTGGCAAACGATTTGTTTTCGGAAGCACCTGGGCGTGAAGGACTATTACATGTTTTTGTCCAATTGATTTTGTATAAGAACATGAGTTGTTGTCTTTTTTGTTACTGTATAATTTCCCTTGTACTTTTCTTTTTATATGCCACTTCATTTTGTTGTTCTTACCAAGGATTGTACATTCCAGTTTTCATGTTCATAATAAAGTTTATATTTCGGCTTGGCCGCACTATGGTTCATGAACTGTTGTTATCTCATTTACTATATTTTCTTTGCTCTTCTTTAGTTATTCTGGAAATATCATTCATTCATATGGGTATATTATAATTAATTCAATATTAATTTATCCTCATACGTTCATATGGGTATTTATGTTGAATAGTAACATTTTGAAAGGGTCATAAAACCATTTTACAACTATCTTATATATATATAACTTGTAATGAAATTACATTGCCAATGGTCGTTATAGTAGTACAATATAATTCTTTATTAATATGAACTCATCATTGTAAATGTTAAAATCAATAATTATTCTAATTAAAATATTTAAACAAAATTAAATATTCAAATTAAAATGGTCAAAAAAATCCGGGTTGTTACATTCTTCCCTCCTTAAAATAATTTCATCCTCGAAATTGCTAAGTTAAGAAAAACGTCACAACCCATTATATCAATTCACTTTAAAAACGAATTCGATATCGTAAATAAAAAAAAATTCAAAGATATTGAAAATTTTCAAATACTTTATATTTTGGAAAAATTCGGCAGAGCCTCCCTTGTATGGAGTGACTTCTGCTATACCGCAGGAACGAATAATATCGACTCATATGGTCGAAAAACAAAGTTCAAAACCCCAAAAATTATAATTCCGCGTAGGCGTACGTCGTGCGAGCGCTATTGAGTATATCCTCTCAACTTTTTGCGATCTACTCATCCAAAATTTATTCTCACTGCCCTCTGGCACCTGTACTCACTCAATTTAATACGTAAGTGATCGTTACATGATTTTTTTTAAATAATACTCCATTGGTTAAGCAGTATAATTTCACCAACTCTCAAGGCATTATTCAGAAAGGTATATGGTTTAAATCACCCAGTTTTAATTTATAAACAGTTCCATTTATATTTCATTATACTGGAATTTTATTTACAATCCATTCAGCTTTTTCATTAAGTTATTGATGAATTTATTTCATCCAGCCGTATATCCAAATAACTGCCAACACTCAACCAATTCAACCAACCATTCAATTTATATTAAATCCAATTAATATCTAATTTTATATTTACTTTACCAATTAAAGTCGTATTTTATATTCAATTATTTATTTGATTCCAACCATTTCTTTTTATAATTACAATCCTGATTTTTGATTCAAACATCATTATTCTAATTTATTCTGTTTGAACTTATCTTAAATTCTGATTTTCAATTTCATACTAGAATTCTCTTTCACAACCATATATGTGAAATTTTCCGGTTATACTAACCATTCAATTCAAATTGCATTTGAATTTTCATTCAAATAAATCAATCAAACCAAAATATCTCAATAATTTAACAAAATTATTTCTTTTATATACAAGATATGATTTGGATAAAATTATTTCATTTACCCTATTAACAAAATAATATTGTGTACATTCTCAGTCCAATGCTTTTCAACACTTGCACCGATCAACAACACAATACAAAACATTTTTATATAAAATCTACAAATACGCTCTTATATATATATACACTTAACTCGATCTAGGGTATTACTAACCTATCTCTACCGAGTCACGCCACAGAGCCAAGGTTATCACTAAACCAATAGCTCTGATACCAACTGTAGCGACCCAGGGGCAGTGGGCTAACCTCCCACCGTGGCTTACAGAGATACCTCAGAACTGCTTTTACGGTCAGCCTCTCGACTCGACCAACCCACATTGTCAGGAGATGTAGGGGTAAGAGTCTCCCGTTCGCCACCAAACGCGAAGCGAGAACCCCCTATAATGAGAGCAATATTTTCAAATCTATACGCCATTGAAGATTTGAAAATATAAAGTTCCAAAATAAACGGATAATAAAGGATGATTGCTGGTATGAAATGATATTCCTATAATGAAAGAAACAAAAAGGGAGATTTGTGAAAGTATAACAAAATTTTCAAAGTATTGAAATGATATTTAAATGGGTTTATTCTAAAAGCGATGAGTGGTGATTTTTGTGTTCAAATAATGAAGCCAAAGAAGATGCCGTTATGATAAGTTAATCGATAGGATAATAAGAAACGTTATAGCAATGTTTTGCAATGTTATTTGAAAGTAAGTTAGACATGATTTTAAGATATTTTTAGATATATAGATAAAGGAATTATAACATGTTTTAACCAATATATTACAAGGGCTAAGTGATGTTGTGTATAAACCAATGGATCTATTTGTTCTATGGTTGTTTATTTTGATAGTTAAATAACCGACTATCAAAATCTGACTCGACGTTATTGGCACGGAAAGACCGGGATCAAATTTATATTCGAAAACCATTCCGACTAATAAGTACGATTACGTCAAAGACGCTGATCGAGATGGAGCAATTGAAGACCGTAGATCTTCATGAAGCGGAAGAGTTACTTACAATCTCTGGCTGATCCCTAGAGATATACTGTGATTCTGTCGTGATTGGAATCTACGGGTTGCAAGGACTTCTCGCTGCTGATCCATGGGGTGATTCCTATATTGGATGCAGTAGGAGAGTACCTTTGGTTCATCCTGTTCCTGGATGACGTGTTTAGACAAGGTAAATGGTGGCCAGATGTTTCAAAAGTCGATTATAGCCTCAAGCCTCATCAACCGAGAAATGACAAAAATCGGGCAGGCAGCATGGCTATGTGGGTCGCACCCATTAGGGTGTATTGTCACCATCTAGAGAATATTCATATTTGTTACTTCTTTTCGTTTCTGTATCTCCCGGGGATTTCGGTGGTCGCGACAAAAAGCCGAAAGGGTGACAATATTCTCGATACACTCAAGAGAAATGAGTGGTCGGTCATGTGTGGGCCGAGTTGCAAGATGTTCTTGTTGAACCCAGTGTATTCGTCTCTAGAGGTACACTATCGGCAGGTGGTCCCATACCTTGTCATAGTGGGAAATCCAATCTCCAATAAGCGCCCGCGGTTTTGATTGTATACTATATATGTGGAGCGTGAGATGCAAGCGTTCTGCTAGATCCTATTTACTTGTATTTAGACACTATGATAATATCAGATGAAGATATTGATTTCAAAACGATTTGGGTTATAGTAAGGTAAAAACCGTCCATGTTTATGTGTGGGCTGGTCTTACTATTATCCTTTGTTTCAAAAGGATTTCAAAGTTAAACAAGCTGGTTGTTGTATGAATTTATCACTGATAGTATTTTAGACTGATCCGGGTGAATTTTGTTTTAAATCAAATGTGCTCGGGTCAGACCAAGCATATTTACAGGTCAGGTTTCCGCTTGAAGCAACAGAGATGGAGTTGAAGTCGAGACGTATTCCATATATATACTGGTACTGGTTTATTTCCGTTGTATGTTGTATTGATCTGAATGTATACTCTGATGTTATGATATACAATTTTTGTATAAAGTATTTCTGATTATTATATTTTTGTCCATTCCGCTGTGAGACTTTGATCTTCTTATTCTTCTATTCTAATATTTCTTTCTTTCTTCTCTCACCCTCTAACTTCTTTCTATTAGCTTTCTGGGTTTTCGATACTGGAGTTTGGACACGGGTCGTGTTAATGTCTGGATTCGAGTGTCGAAATTCTCGGGTCGCTACAGTTGCCAACTGATCATAGCGTGGGGCGTATAGGGTAATCATCCGCTATGAAACTGCGGGCATCCGCTAATGAGACTGCGGGAATCCAACCAATCAATTAACCCAATATATATATAATAGCCTAAATAACTAATATATATAAAACAAGCAGAAAAATCCAAACAAGCAACAACAATTATTTTTACGAAGTAAAAATAATTATAAATAAAAGGTGAGTGAGATTTACTCACCTTGATTTCTATTCGTCGACTATCCAGACCTTAAATTGGTTTAAATCAAAATTCCAGCAGTGCCGAAAATTCTCAACCCATCTCTAGCTCGAATACTCGCTGCTACAGACTAACCCGTCTGGTTTTCCAGATTTTTGAACCTTGTATGCATAAAATACACGCTGTTTTAAATCAACGATTCCTAACGAAAAATAATAATTAATATTTACATTTCCTTAATTTCGTACTTAACGATTAGTTTTCACATTTCATTACTTTACTAACTAATCCTCCTTATATAACTGATTATATAAATTAAATTACCAATTATATGAGCTAATGATATAACTAATTATATAAACTAATTTACTTGTATTTCAATTAAACTATTTCACACAAATAAAATACTTAAGCAAATTTACTTATCTTGAAATAAATTATCTACCTTGCAATACTCACACACTGCCCTCCTCCAAAGTAGGAAACTGTTTTCCTTTACAAATTGTTATCTGTTTGAACTCCACCACATTGAACACCACTGTCAAAACGTACTTCAGCCCATCAATACCAAAACTAACTCCTCCTACAGTCCTATTTCCAATCAACCTGCTTCTTCCTGTTTGTTTCTACCATGCCTCACCACTGTCGAAGTCGCTACAGCAACTCGAACTCCATTGCTATCCCATGATCAACGCTATCATTAACTCCCCTTTCTGATGCCTTCCCAGCAGTAGCGCAACTCTTGTTCACAATCAGACAACATCAAGTACCCCACAGACCTTCCGCGAGTAAAAACCCAAGTCGAGTTCACCTTTGGCCCTTTACGCTATTTGGAAAAACATTTCCGAATATCAACTTCTTTTATTTTCTATATATTAGAAAATATCTCTATTTGCAATTGGAAACAATTCCAATCACTCTTTTGAATTCTATTTTCAAATCCAATTCAATTCTTCTTTGAAATTCAATATTTCAAATTCATTTATTCAAATTCCTTTGAATTCCTCTTTGAATTTTCTTTATTCAAATTCTATAATTGAATTGTAACGAACAGGGATTTTCGGCCCTGAAAATCGACATAAATACCTTTACTGTAACTTATGCCGACCTTCCAAAACACCGAAAACACTGAAACGTTGTTAGAAAGAAATTAGAGGGTGAGATAAGAAAGGAAGAAATATTAGAATAGAAGAAGAAGAAGAAGAAGAAACAACACAACACAACACAACACAGAGTCTCACATCGCAGGGGAACAAAATATAATACAGAAATAAATCTTTACTGAGAGCTTTAGAAATACTTACAATATCAGAGTACATCACACAATGGGACAGTTATAATAACCTGTTCCCATATACAACACACAGCGGAATAGTAGCTATATGGTATCATACGTTTGAACATCTCCAGCTCGTCTCTGGACTTCACGGCATTCGATAACCTGAACCTGTACACCCCGGGCTAACCCGAGCATTTACAAAACACCGGGTCAGTCTGGTGAACCAGAGTGAGATAAGCTCGCACAGTATTAAGGATATCACACAACTTGATTTTAAAGTAAAAATCTTTCAAAGAAAAGGATAATCGTAAGACCAAATCCACACATAAACACAGACGGTTTTTACCTTACGATAACCCAAAACATTTTCAAAACCAATATCTTGTCTGATATTATAATAATGTCTAAATACAAGTAAATAGAATTTAGTAGAACGCTTGCATCTCACGCTCTACATATAGTATACCAACAAAACCGCGGGCGCTTATTGGAGATTGGATTCCGACTATGACAAGGTATGGGACCACCTGTCGATCGTGTATCTCTAGAGACGAATACACTGGGTTCAACAAGAACGTCTTGCAACCCGGCCCACACATGACCGACCACGCATTTCGCTTGAGTGTATCGAATGTATATCACCAACGGTTGGGAGCTACCCACCGTCTTCCCGAAATGGGACAGCATCGATAGATTAAAGAAGCAAAAGGAATTTCTCTAGATAGGTGATTATACACCCTAATGGGAGCGACCCACATAGCCATGCTGCCTGCCCGATTTCTGTCAATTCCTGGTTGCGAGGCTTGAGGTCAGAATCACATCTGGTCATCATATACTTTGGATGCCACATTATCAGATCCGCCAGATCACACTGATTGACGTCCACAAACATACTCTAGCTATCTGGCTAGAGAATAACCATTTCTCCGCCATCAACTATGGTACGTTTGGAGAAATCAACGCATGTAAATCCTTTTGGAAATACTCTGTCAGACATCCGTCCATACAAGTCATCCAGGAACAGGATGAACCGAAGGTACTCTCCTACTGCATCTCATATAGGTATCACCCCATGGATCAGTAGCGAGAAGTCCTTGCAACCTGTAGATTCCAACCACGACAGAACCACAACTTATCTCTGTTTACGATTCAGAGATTACTAGCGGTTCTTCCGCTTATGGAGATCTACAGTCTTCGATGCTCCATCACGATCATCTTCCGATATCTTCACGTATTTGTTGGTATTCGATCATCTTCCGATATTCGAATACCATTCCGACCAACAAATACGTGAAGATATCGGAAGATGATCGTGATGGAGCATCGAAGACTGTAGATCTCCATAAGCGGAAGAACCGCTAGTAATCTCTGAATCGTAAACAGAGATAAGTTGTGGTTCTGTCGTGGTTGGAATCTACAGGTTGCAAGGACTTCTCGCTACTGATCCATGGGGTGATACCTATATGAGATGCAGTAGGAGAGTACCTTCGGTTCATCCTGTTCCTGGATGACTTGTATGGACGGATGTCTGACAGAGTATTTCCAAAAGGATTTACATGCGTTGATTTCTCCAAACGTACCATAGTTGATGGCGGAGAAATGGTTATTCTCTAGCCAGATAGCTAGAGTATGTTTGTGGACGTCAATCAGTGTGATCTGGTGGATCTGATAATGTGGCATCCAAAGTATATGATGACCAGATGTGATTCTGACCTCAAGCCTCGCAACCAGGAATTGACAGAAATCGGGCAGGCAGCATGGCTATGTGGGTCGCTCCCATTAGGGTGTATAATCACCTATCTAGAGAAATTCCTTTTGCTTCTTTAATCTATCGATGCTGTCCCATTTCGGGAAGACGGTGGGTAGCTCCCAACCGTTGGTGATATACATTCGATACACTCAAGCGAAATGCGTGGTCGGTCATGTGAGGGCCGGGTTGCAAGACGTTCTTGTTGAACCCAGTGTATTCGTCTCTAGAGATACACGATCGACAGGTGGTCCCATACCTTGTCATAGTCGGAATCCAATCTCCAATAAGCGCCCGCGGTTTTGTTTGTATACTATATGTAGAGCGTGAGATGCAAGCGTTCTACTAAATTCTATTTACTTGTATTTAGACATTATTATAATATCAGACAAGATATTGGTTTTGAAAATGTTTTGGGTTATCGTAAGG
Organism: Allium sativum; assembly: GCA_030737875.1. Lineage (NCBI taxonomy): Eukaryota > Viridiplantae > Streptophyta > Magnoliopsida > Asparagales > Amaryllidaceae > Allium > Allium sativum. Next base: position 218,688,684 of record CM060919.1, read on the forward strand.
TAAAAACCGTCTGTGTTTATGTGTGGATTTGGTCTTACGATTATCCTTTTCTTTGAAAGATTTTTACTTTAAAATCAAGTTGTGTGATATCCTTAATACTATGCGAGTTTATCTCACTCTGGTTCACCAGACTGACCCGGTGTTTTGTAAATGCTCGGGTTAGCCCGGGGTGTACAGGTTCAGGTTATCGAATGCCGTGAAGTCCAGAGACGAGCTGGAGATGTTCAAACGTATGATACCATATAGCTACTATTCCGCTGTGTGTTGTATATGGGAACAGGTTATTATAACTGTCCCATTGTGTGATGTACTCTGATATTGTAAGTATTTCTAAATCTCTCAGTAAAGATTTATTTCTGTATTATATTTTGTTCCCCTGCGATGTGAGACTCTGTGTTGTGTTGTTTCTTCTTCTTCTTCTTCTATTCTAATATTTCTTCCTTTCTTATCTCACCCTCTAATTTCTTTCTAACAACGTTTCAGTGTTTTCGGTGTTTTGGAAGGTCGACATAAGTTACAGTAAAGGTATTTATGTCGATTTTCAGGGCCGAAAATCCCTGTTCGTTACAGTGGTATCAGAGCTATTGGTTGAGTAGTAACCTTGGCTGTGAAACCAACTTCTTATAATAGAATCTACTCTTATTTCTCATTAACTACACAACTTTCGAACACATTGGAAGTTGTGTAGTTAATGAGAAATAAGAGTAGATAGAAGATAAAAACACAGAAACATCAGAACCTCACAGCGGAAATTTTCACAAAAGATGATACTTTATAATATTACACAGCAGTACATGATACATCAGAACATCATAGGACTTAATGATACAGCCCATTCATAGTACATCAGTAATTATACATGTCATAGACTACAAACTTGCAGACTTTTTTATACAATAGATAGATAGATCAACACACAGCAAAATCTTCATTCCAGCTTCACAAGTTCCAACAAATCCTGATTCACTTGTCTATTCATAACAAGCATTATGAATACCCAAGAGTTTAATGGAAAACACAGAAAAATAAACTCCGGGTCAGTCAGGGGACTGGTATGAGTAAACAGTTTAAAACGAAGAAAAGAAATAAAAATATCTCATAAGACCACGCCGTAAATACGGAACGAGTTTTTACCTTATGAGATCAAAACACTTTGTGTACTTGAAATCAGATATTATCATATAAGCCTTTCACAAATAATTTAAAATCTAGAAGAATGCTTGCATCTCACATTCTCCTATATAGTGTACAAATACAAATCGCTTGGCGCTTATGGAAATTGGATTTCCAACTATGACAAGGTTTGGAACCACCTTCCGATCGTGCATCTCTAGAGACGAATACACTGGGTTCAACAAGAACTTCTTGCAACCCGGCCCACACATGACCGACCACTCATTTCTCTTGAGGGTATCGAATATATTGTCACCTTACGGCTTTTTGTCATGACCACCGTAGTTCCCCGGGAGATACAGAATTGAAAGAAGTAACAAATACGAATATTCTCTAGATGGTGACAATACACCCTAATGGGAGCGACCCACATAGCCATGCTGCCTGCCCGATTTTTGTCATTTCCTGGGTGTGAGGCCTGAGGCTAGATTTACGCTTGATCATCATCAATGCTTATCTCTTTGAATGCCACATCGTCCAAAACTTTCCAATCACTAATTGACTTCCCCAAAAATAAATTATAGGTATAAAGCATAAAGAAACGAATTTCTCTGCCACCATATAAATACGTTTGGAAAGATCAACGTACGTGACCAGTTAGAATTACTTTGTCAGACATTCGTCCATAAAAGTTGTCCTGGGATTGGACAAACCAAAGGCACTATTCAAAATTAGCCCTTGTATATCGCCGTCTTTCATTACCTTCGATAATCTCTGACGCGCAACGTATAATCAATTCAAAGTGGAATATAAATTCCGGCCTCTTTGAAATGATTAACGAACATTCTTCACTTTTAAATTATAAATCTAACAAGATTATAATCTAATTTACATCGATAATTTCAGACAAACTAAACAGCATACGATCATTTTGCCTATATCTGGCATTTCGATCATGTCTTAGAATTTGACCCTTTTAGTGTGCGCGCTGCACAGGTTTTTCTTTCCATCTTGTTTGTCTTCTTTAAGTACATTATTCTTACGAATTTTTTTCTCATAATCACTTTTTGATCTGAATATTCACAACTGAATTAAATTTATGATTTATAAATTTCTTTACAGCTCTTACACTTTGAATTCCTCTCGTCAAACTTTCCTTGATCCCTTACTCTTGACCTATTTCTCAACAGAAATAAATCTTCTTTTTCATTTCATATAACATGAATAAGAAAATACAGGCCTTATTCAATACAGAACAATATATATACATATATATATATATATTATTTTCTTGTATCAGAAAATCTAATCAGCAGACACTTCTAGTGTACGAATATGGTTTTTCTTTTCTTTGACTTTACAGTTTAAAGGTTTTTATTCGAAGATAAATTCTAGTCTAAATTATAAACCAAATTTATAATTAAATAAAATTACGTTTCTGACTCCTCGAATCCTGTCAAAATCATATCTGATCTCCTATACTTGATCAGCTTCCTTTTGTTGACTTTAAAGCTTGAATCTTTTCTTTGAAAAACCTTTCAAATTCTAATTATAAATTAATTTAAAATTTAATTTAAATTTTAACTTCTGTATTTTAATTCCAGATCTCGACAAAAAGATTCACTTCTTCTTTCTACACAGAAATTTAAATAAAATTCTTTTTTTAAATTTCTCTACTCATGATTTCAAACACCGTTCTTATTTCACACAATACAGAACGGTATACATATAACCAGTTATAGTGCGACAGGAAATTCTGACCATCGGTTTATACTAGCAGTTTTAGAGTAAATAAAATATTTCTATCAAATATTATTTTATTTTGAAATAAATTCAAATTATGAACTAAATTTATAATTATTCTCACATCTGTATTGCTCGACAACATTCTATCATATCCTGATTCACTTTTTCATCCTCGACCTGTTAATAAAATTTCCATTTTTATAGGTATTCTTCTCTTCCTATTCGACAATTTAAATAAAAATGTTATTTTGTTTATGTATTTATTTCCATTATAATTTAATTTATCACCCATTTATTTAAAACTAGGATTTTCACTTAACTAAAGTTTAAACACCTTATTAGACTAAAGTACCCAGTTTGAAAATACCACTTCAAAAACCCACAGTGTATGCCCTTGCCAAACCCCCTTAGTTTACATGATTTTATAAAAGTACCACTTTCCTGTTATCATGGGAACTTGGCCCGATCCCATTAAAAACACAGCGTCCCTTCTCCTAGCATTAGCACAGCCCTGTGCACGTGCACACCACCACCACCCATCGGTGAGCCAGCGCGCCATCATCCTCCACTGTCTTCGCATCACCTGAGTCCATCCCCACCACCAGACCTTGACCAAACCCTTCCTATCAAAATCCGAGCTTCAGCCCGAACCTTAACACAAAGCAGTCTCCACCAAAACCATCCGTACCGCCACCACCATACGCCGGTACCTGCCAGCCTTCACCAGAATGGAAGCGACCACTTGGCCGCACCTTTCCTCAACACCACAGCCAACTCGGTTGATCCAAGGTGGCGCAATCTACCCAAGAACAGGAATGGTAACAAATCGCCAGCTAAACCTAACTTAGCTAAAAACTCGAAAATCACTTAATTAAAAATTTATTGGTTATTTTTCCCTTAATCACGGATTGTTCATGTTCCTCCAGTCCAGATTCCATGGACTTCGATCAGCTAGATCGCCGGGAATTGCCCCCTTTCTATTTTCAGATGATCCTAGATATTCTCGACACCCCTTCATTTAAAAATTATGAAACAACCTTTAAAAATCCTCAATTTGGTCTAGGATTTCAGGTATATACCTGAATTGAGTTTTTAAGAAGCTTGGATTCTCACTTTGGTTTTGATATTACAGAGGGCACTGTTATTTCTATTTTCTTCAAGTTCTAGTTATATTTAGAACTAGATTTCCTCCTTCAGACCAGTGATAGTGGTTTAAAACTTATATAGTAATATATTTACATTTCCTATCTGATTTGAGAATCACCAGTGTTCTTCCTAAATTGGACCCAAAACAACAGGGTTTGCCTGGCACTGGATATGTCAACACAGCAAATAGATGGTGAAGGCCACTAATTAGACACTTTAACATTTAATACAAGCATGTTAAGGCTTTAGTGATGATCTAGGGTCGAGCTTACTCACCATATAAGTAGCTAGTAATTGAATAAATGATTTGCTTAGTTAAGTTCCTAGGTTCAATGATTGAAAATCCTTAGTTTGTTCTACCTAGGACTGGCACACAACAACAGGATTTGTTATCCTGTTCATACACTGTTTCAAAGCAAAAATGATGATCAATACAACAAAGCACTTACCCAGTCCCTTGATTAAATATAAAAGATAATTCAAGCCAATATTTGCATTCAACAAGACAAAGCACCCAATAGCCAATCCAATTAGCATTTCAAAACAGAAAAGTAAACAGGAAACAAAATTTGAAAGAAAGATTTACTCACCTTCGCTTAGAAGCTTACTGATTTCCCCTTAACTGAATTTGTTTGAAAGCTTGTAGTTGTCGAAATGAAGTGCATGCTTGGTCTTTTTATAGGTGTAAGAAAATATTAAAATAACAGTGCATTTATTTTGCTAGATTTCTGAAAGAGGAAAAAATTGTTTTCAGAATTGATGCGGCAAATGCAAGCAAATATAAAACTCATTTCTCCCTCCATATCCAAGCACAAAATCTAAAGCACATGGTTCACCTCAGCTCATTGCTCACCTGAGATCATCTGCACATGCCCTCCTTTCATTTGTCTATCTATGAACCTGACACAACATATTCTCCACATCTTTTCTTGGTTTAAATGAATATGGTATCTTCCCCTTTGTACCATACATGTTCAGTTTGCATTGGATTCTAAAATCACATTCCTCCCATGAAGATTTTGATTTAACACCACATATTTAATACATTTACTTGCCTTCAAAGTTTAACAAACTCTGAAATTTCCTGCTCACTTTTACTCTCGGCCATGTGGGTTTTTGCAAGGAAAATCTTTAGAAAATTTCAGTTTTAGTGATCAACTAGTGTAGGTGTTTCAAGGGTCTAAATACCCAAGATTTTCAAATCTATAGTACATGTCCTTTTTGACAAATGAATACATTTTTGGAAAAAGAAAAAGATAAGGAAATTTCAGAAAATCTTAAGAAAAGAAAGGAGAGAGGTCTCAAACTGAAAATGATTGATCACCAAAAGATTTTCCATGTGAAAAGGTACATGCTCTCAAATCCTTTCTTCTATTCTCTTTCTAGTGTATGTATGATCCTTTAATTCGTATGCATGAAAACATCTTTGCAAAAAGGAATGAATATAAGATTTTTCCACTTATACTTGCTTTGACACAAAATGTGTTTTGGCATGTTTTCATTTTCAAGTGCTTTATGTTTTAAAAACAAGGATTTGCTAAAAATAATATAAGTATTTAAATCCTTACAAAATGACAAAGCATATTTTTATGCAAGTGATATAAGTTTTTAAATCAAGACATTTTCAAAAAATCAAGTTCTAAACCCTTTTGGAAAATGAACAAAGTAAGTGAAATAAAAATGGCATTTAAATCTTACTATGAATAAGTGTTATTATTCAAATATATGTAAAATAAATGAATCTAAAACAAAGGTTATCAATCCATGCTATCTACATGAAAATGGATTTTATAAAATGCTGTGATGTATGTATAAATGTTGTCATACACGTAAAAGAAATGCAATTAGATCCTCTGATATGCTTTAAAATATTAAAAATATGAATTTCAACTCGTATTTGTAAATACGATACTCATGATCAGTTTATATCTCTGTAAAAAGTCCGGGTCATTACATTCTACCCCCCTTATAAAAATTTCGTCCTCGAAATTTGTAAGTAGTAGATTTAAAGTTATCGACATACATCAACAAATATTTTATTAATAACATCTATTTCCATAACCGGATATATCTTTCACTATGGTTGAAAAACATTCCATTCTTGCATTACTACTTCTTGAATTCCATTCTTAAATTCTCATCAATTTCCAAATATACTTGAAATAAATTTCAAGTCTTATCCACTTCATTGATTTAAATCAATCTAGCTCAAGTATAGGTATCTGTCCAAATTCCTTTTTAACTCGTCTGTCAATTTACTTAACTTTGTTAAGTATTCTCCACAGTCCGCATTAATTTTCTCCATTTCGGGACTCAAAAATATGGTTTAAATTTCACAAAACGACCAGTTTACTTTCCCTGAGTCATAACCAATTAATACTCAAGTCCAGCCTTAATTTCAGGAAATCCAAATTTTACTTCAATTTAGAATTCCATCCTGATTTTCCGGTATCAATGTGATTGGATATTATCCTACTTTAACCCAACCAGATTTAATTTTATCTCGAGGCTGACCCTAGTTAATTAACTCCTTTTCAAAACTTTTGTCCTGCCGGACTGGTACAACCTCTCCCCATAGTCTCTCCTTGATCCTGGGATCCAGTATTACGACCAGTAGTAGTGGATGACCCTCTAGCTCGACCTCTCCGTCCTTGGTTACTCATCTTAACCACCTGAATATAACAGGTTATCACTCCAGACTTGATTCGATATAACTAACTTAGGTATATCATTCAAGTTGATTTATTTTTATTTTAAATTTACTATAAAAATACGCTCTCTCACACTCACCCAAAGCCTAGGTAATCAGTAACCTAAGCTCTGATACCAACTGTAACGACCCAACTTTCGAACACATTGGAAGTTGTGTAGTTAATGAGAAATAAGAGTAGACAGAAGATAAAAACACAGAAACATCAGAACCTCACAGCGGAAATTTTCACAAAAGATGATACTTTATAATATTACACAGCAGTACATGATACATCAGAACATCATAGGACTTAATGATACAGCCCATTCGTAGTACATCAGTAATTATACATGTCATAGACCACGAACTTGCAGACTTTTTTATACAATAGATAGATAGATCAACACACAGCAAAATCTTCATTCCAGCTTCACAAGTTCCAACAAATCCTGATTCACTTGTCTATTCATAACAAGCGTTATGAATACCCAAGAGTTTAATGGAAAACACAGAAAAATAAACTCCGGGTCAGTCAGGGAACTGGTATGAGTAAACAGTTTAAAACGAAGTAAAGAAATAAAAATATCTCATAAGACCACGCCGTAAATACGGAACGAGTTTTTACCTTATGAGATCAAAACACTTTGTATACTTGAAATCAGATATTATCATATAAGCCTTTCACAAATAATTTAAAATCTAGAAGAATGCTTGCATCTCACATTCTCCTATATAGTGTACAAATACAAATCGCTTGGCGCTTATGGAAATTGGATTTCCAACTATGACAAGGTATGGAACCACCTTCCGATCGTGCATCTCTAGAGACGAATACACTGGGTTCAACAAGAACTTCTTGCAACCCGGCCCACACATGACCGACCACTCATTTCTCTTGAGGGTATCGAATATATTGTCACCTTACGGCTTTTTGTCATGACCACCATAGTTCCCCGGGAGATACAGAATTGAAAGAAGTAACAAATACGAATATTCTCTAGATGGTGACAATACACCCTAATGGGAGCGACCCACATAGCCATGCTGCCTGCCCGATTTTTGTCATTTCCTGGGTGTGAGGCCTGAGGCTAGATTTACGCTTGATCATCATCAATGCTTATCTCTTCGAATGCCACATCGTCCAAAACTTTCCAATCACTAATTGACTTCCCCAAAAATAAATTATAGGTATAAAGCATAAAGAAACGAATTTCTCTGCCACCATATAAATACGTTTGGAAAGATCAACGTACGTGACCAGTTAGAATTACTTTGTCAGACATTCGTCCATACAAGTTGTCCTGGGATTGGACAAACCGAAGGCACTATTCAAAAATAGCCCTTGTATATCGCCGTCTTTCATTACCTTCGATAATCTCTGACGCGCAACGTATAATCAATTCAAAGTGGAAAATAAATTCCGGCCTCTTTGAAATGATTAACGAACATTCTTCACTTTTAAATTATAAATCTAACAAGATTATAATCTAATTTACATTGATAATTTCAGACAAACTAAACAGCATACGATCATTTTGCCTATATCTGGCATTTCGATCATGTCTTAGAATTTGACCCTTTTAGTGTGCGCGCTGCACGGGTTTTTCTTTCCATCTTGTTTGTCTTCTTTAAGTACATTATTCTTACGAATTTTTTTCTCATAATCACTTCTTGATCTGAATATTCACAACTGAATTAAATTTATGATTTATAAATTTCTTTACAGCTCTTACACTTTGAATTCCTCTCGTCAAACTTTCCTTGATCCCTTACTCTTGACCTATTTCTCAACAGAAATAAATCTTCTTTTTCATTTCATCTAACATGAATAAGAAAATACAGGCCTTATTCAATACAGGACAATATATATATATATATATATATTATTTTCTTGTATCAGAAAATCTAATCAGCAGACACTTCTAGTGTACGAATATGGTTTTTCTTTTCTTTGACTTTACAGTTTAAAGGTTTTTATTCGAAGATAAATTCTAGTCTAAATTATAAACCAAATTTATAATTTAATAAAATTACGTTTCGGACTCCTCGAATCCTGTCAAAATCATATCTGATCTCCTATACTTGATCAGCTTCCTTTTCGTTGACTTTAAAGCTTGAATCTTTTCTTTGAAAAACCTTTCAAATTCTAATTATAAATTAATTTAAAATTTAATTTAAATTTTAACTTCTGTATTTTAATTCCAGATCTCGACAAACAGATTCACTTCTTCTATCTATACAGAAATTTAAATAAAATTCTTTTTTTAAATTTCTCTACTCATGATTTCAAACACCGTTCTTATTTCACACAATACAGAACGGTATACATATAACCAGTTATAGTGCGACAGGAAATTCTGACCATCGGTTTATACTAGCAGTTTTAGAGTAAATAAAATATTCCTATCAAATATTATTTTATTTTGAAATAAATTCAAATTATGAACTAAATTTATAATTATTCTCACATCTGTATTGCTCGACAACATTCTATCATATCCTGATTCACTTTTTCATCCTCGACCTATTAATAAAATTTCCATTTTTATAGGTATTCTTCTCTTCCTATTCGACAATTTAAATAAAAATGTTATTTTGTTTATGTATTTATTTCCATTATAATTTAATTTATCACCCATTTATTTAAAACTAGGATTTTCACTTAACTAAAGTTTAAACACCTTATTAGACTAAAGTACCCAGTTTGAAAATACCACTTCAAAAACCCACAGTGTATGCCCTTGCCAAACCCCCTTAGTTTACATGATTTTATAAAAGTACCACTTTCCTGTTATCATGGGAACTTGGCCTATAACGTCCCGCCTTTTTAGACTGCTTCAAATCGGTATTTAAACCAACTTAAAACGTTCAAATCGACGGATCGTTATTTAGCTTACAGAGTTTTAAAAGTAGAATCAACACAGAATAAATAAATAACATAACCTTGAACAGCAAAACACGCTTTATTATATAACTAGAATCTTTGATACAATATTTTCCATACAGCGGTTTTAAACGAAAATTGAATATAAGAAAATATTACTGTTTTTAAAACATCAGAGTGCGCCGTCTTCTGAAATCCCCAGCTTCTCCATTCTTCGGATCCTGAACCGTGATATCTAAATCTACACTGCTCGGATCTGACCCGAGTATTCCATGCAAAAACATACAATACTCGAGTCAGGATTAATCATAGTTCAAGTAAATTAATTTCAATAGAACTAAAATATAATAGTTAATCCTAACTTACAAAAAAAAAAAAAAAAAAAAAATTGGGTAGCATCTGTCCAAATCAGTTCTATATCCGTGTTTAAGTCAAGTATAGCATTTGCTCGTATCAGCTTTTATCTCAAGGATAAGTGGTTACGGGAATCTGCACGTACACACGTGTACAGGTACACGTGTGCACTGCCTCAACATCCCATAGACAAGGATCCTAAATGTAAGCATACATGACAAGAGCAACATAGATAAAAATCGGTGGTGTAGCGCAACAGGAATAACATGTGTACAACTAGAGAATATGTGCACAATGATGGAAAGGACCACTTTAATTCAAGAAACGGCACACACACAAAACGCAGCAGAAATCAAATGATAAAAATATCATTCATATGTACACAAAACATGAATAACAAAATAAATCAGTAAGGTGAACTAACAGGCCTATAGCTTATTTGTTGTAGCAATGTAGCAAATGTTTTCTTGCATCCAAGGCCTTAAGAAAAATCCCAATTTATTGGATACAGTACCGTTATAAAACAACACGGTGTTATAACATATTTTGGAAGGAGTATAATATAAGCTAACAAGCAGACCAACAATAGTTTCCATTCATACATAATAGTAGGAAATCAGTCACCCAAGTAAGGATTCGAATACTACTGCGTACTGACAATATGTGATGTAAGAAATTCACTACTAAATTGTACAGTCAAGGGGTGCTTTACACATGTACTAATGGTACAGCAAGTTATTCAAGTTATTAACATGGTTAAAGCCTTATGTCATTTTTTTTCTCTCTCTTTTTCTTTCATGAGATAATGAGAAAGTGTGTGTGTGTGTGTGTATGTATATAGATTTACAGTTTCAACGTAAAGCAAAGTGTGATGGTGCAACATGGACAGTATGGGTATGTCACCCTCTACTCTAAATCCATAAATATGAATAGCCACAAGTATCAGTACATTCAAACTACATGACATGAGACTGGCATTGCCTTTATACGCAGAATATCATTATATAGAGTATTTTTACTTTCCGTTTTTCAAAGGCCATCATCACTTATATATATGGTCCAATGTTTCCATTAACTAGTCATACGGAACTGTTTAAACGTCCCACAATTAGTCAAATATTCTTGGTTGATATCCAGTACTAATGTGCATGGCACCACAACAATTACATAAGTGCAGATCACTACTATACGAGTACGGGTAACTATCTTTTTAACATAACAAGGTTCTTCCTTTTTAGAAATCTGAAGGCAACATAAAAGTTCAATGTAGGATAACCCATTTCTATGTAACCTCTTGGAAGCATGTAAATACTAATGAGGGTATATCAGTGGTTTAGTTCTAGGTAACAAGACAGAACACAAGTACTACTAGGTAACAGTGAGCAACTAGAAGGCCGAAGCTAGAAAAAAAACCCAAACGGCAACAAATGGGTCCATGCAAGAGGTATGGCAGCATGTATAATGTATGAACAAAACAGCTGTGTACCGTTTAGATAAAAGCGTATAGAGTGGGCATAAATGGTCCATTCACTAGTACAATTGGCAAAACAGTTCACAGTTACTAACATAACAGTTTAAAGGTTCACTGGCACTAGGTTCATGACATCAAAAGGGTGCAGCTATACATATAGCAAGGAATTTGCATATACAAAATCAGCACTTTAAACAACGGAAAATATGGTAACTTAGCAGAGATTAAATAGGCCCATGGTTCAATACATACTTCTGCAGTTTTCTTTCTTTCTAAACTCTTACCGTAATACATAATCCATTAAAGATTTAGTTATGAAACTCTAAGGTGACAGTAAGTTTTCACAATCATGTTTTAACATACGAGCCTGATTTCACTGGTTCTGTGCGTTTATTCCCAACTCCAGATTACTATATATTATGGAAATGTGACATACATACCACTATGGGTATATGTGAGCTAGCACTCTCATAGACATAGGTGCAGCAGTATTTAGGCAAACTAAACAACAGGGTTCTCAATTTCTTACTAGGTATATTAAAAGCATAATGGATTACAAACTTAAACAGTCAAGGATAACACGATAAATAAATCTGGAACTTCTTATATTTCATCGTTATTGGGAATTCGGTGCTATTACTTTTATACAAATGTGTTAATTCAGGATGGTAAAATTAAATAACATACATGGACCAGAAAAAGGCACACACAGGCCAACCGAAAGTAAGATAACATGGCAGCAACAATATCCTACAGAAACTTCCATTTCTACTTATATGACCATCCACATATGTCTTTATGCAGATGTCAACGCAGCAAGATTCATTTTGAGTGTGTTCAGCACAAAGATTAGACCAGGAGACCACTAAATGAAACTGGCCAAGTACGGTATTGGTTTATCAGTGTAAAGCAAATCAAACAGCAACCCTATCGCAACAACCATCAACACAATCCATTATCCATCGATTCAACCCCAAGTCAAAACACCCCAAAAATCATATATCAAAATTAGTTTGTATTAAAATTAAAGTACTTGAACTATAATTAATAAATCGTGAGTTCCCAAAAGAAACTCACCTTGAAGCCGTAGAAGGCGTGGCAAACGAATTACAACTAACGAGGTGGCTTTGGTCGGGGTGCGATTTAGGGCTTAATGAGATGGATTTTGCTCTTTGACGACGGCGGCAACGATGGCTTCGATTCGAGATGCTGAAACTGGAATGGTCTTCGATCTACGTTGGATCTTCAACTTGAAAGAGGCTTGACAAAGATCAGAGGCCAAAATAGCGAGATCGTCGATGATGAAGCGACACTGGCAGCGCGCAGAGCAGCAGCGATTCAATTTGAAGAGGGTGAAGACCGATAGAAGGCTTCGGCCACTAAAAGGGAAAAAGGAAGAAAGATTTGTTGTTGAAGAAATTGGGGTATTGCGTTATTTTTATAGAGGAAAAATAAAGGGATAAGAACGATGTCCATCGTTAGAGTATAGGTTAGCTGCGATGGATTACAGAATAGGTCGGCGTAATATTTTACTGAGAAAGGTGATGTTTTAAGGTAGGTAATATTTGGGAAAATTTTATTTACGTGAAATTTAATATCTATTGCACCGTAAATTGACGTTGAACGCTCAAATTTCATACAATCAATACCATCTTCAAATGGAACGAAAATTATACATACTGCTTCGTCTCCGTGTTCTGAATCTATAAAAATTAGTCTGGTTGTTGTCTGACTCTGTTAGTATACACCGTTATTTATTTATATTATATATCGGTTCACAAATTTTATTCTGTTTGTCCTACAATAACTCTGTTTGTTTCCAAACTTTGAAACGTTAAATTTCAATTCCTTCATCTATACAAATACACACATATTCAAGCCAATTTCCCATATATTTAAACAAATACAATCTCTTATTTATTTATCGTTTATTTTAAATTCAACCACTTATATTTCTCTATTGAATTTCAAATTCAATTCAAATACTCGACCAAATTAAATTCAATATACAAAAATAAATATTTGATTCTCAACTAACCATTGAATTCAATTCCTATTCAAAACCATATATTTGATTTTAAATTTCTAACCTCAAAATCAATATAAAATTGATTATTCATAGTTAAACCTTATTTAATCTCATATTTCAGTTGTCGAAATTTCTGGGTCGTTACATTCTTCCCCCCTTTAAAACTTTTCGTCCTCGAAAAGGAAAGATCGTCAGAGTTATACCAATGTATACTTTAAATTTCATATTAATTGCAATTTTCCCACAACTAATTTAAATATCGATATTTAACTTATCGATCCTCTTCGTTTGTTATCATATCCAATTAATTTGGAAAATCCCTTCTCTCTCAAAATTAATCTATTCTTAAATTTCAAATCCTGCAAATAATCCTAATTTTTTTTATAATCTCTTATGTCAACATCTACTTATCCATTATTTCACAAATTCAATTACATCACCACATATTCAACCTTCACTACACTCATTGAGTGTAATTATTATTTTCCTTTCAAGTCACAAATTATCGACCTAAAATTTTTCAAAATCAGAAACCTTTTATACTTCTATATGGAAAATATTGGTATTATTATTCCAAGATTTTTTTTTTCTTTTTAGTCTCAAATTATTTATTTGAAAATACTTTATAACTCGAAGTTTGACAAGTTTATTGTCGTTCTCACAAATGTTAGGCATACGCTGGCCAGGCGTACGACTAAAATCTCCAAGTACTAAAATATCCTTGCTTCAACTCCCAGTGAAAATATTTCAAAAATTCTTTTAAAAACAGATACGGAAAGTACCATTGTGATATTGATCTGTTGATTGTTCATGAATCGCAGATACACAATGGTTTCGTCTGGATCCCCCAGAAAACATCTGTATCCGTAGGAAATCACTTCCCTGCGAATTTCGTCATGGACAGATCAACGGAAGATATTTAAGAATCAAAAGTCATTCTGAGGTCACTGAGCGTTGATTGCTCTGTCTCAGAATCCTGGAAACAAACCAAGGAATTATGAAGATACTTCAAGTCACGAGAACAAAACAAGTCTCAAAGACAAATCAGGTCACGAAGACCAATCAAGTCACGAAGGCTAACTGCTGCATCAACAGGTGGCTCACTATCAATAAGATATCTCAAATACTGTGGACCGCAGGTACACAATGGTTACGCCTGGGTCCCCCAGGAAATATCCATACCCGTAAGCTTTCACAGCTCTGCGGATTACGCCCTTCCAATTCGACTGTAGATCGCAGCAGTCACAATGGTTACGCCTGATTCCCTCAGGAAACATCTGTCCGCCTTAGGCTATCTGCAGCCCTGCGAATTTCGCTACACGGCCGAATTCCAACGACTCTAGATTGCAGCGATCACAATGGTTACGCCTGATTCCCTCAAGAAACATCCGACCGCCGTAGGCTATCTGCAGCCCTGCGAATTTCGCTAGCAGTCGTACTCAATGGCAACTCATGAGTTTTATGTCCGGACAACCTACTACCACCAGCAGCATATCTCAACTAGCTCCAAATTCATAGAGAAGGAAGGTACTTCCCTTATCTCGATTTTGAAAACATATTGTACTATATACATATAGTACTTTACTTCATATTTCTCATAAATCATATTTATGATTTTTTTCCAAATCATATTTCCAAATATCTCATTCTTATATATATTCTGTAATATTTCAAATCGATTCCTTTTAAATCAGAAATTTTCAAATTCGTTATATTCATATACATTTCTCATATAAATTTCGAAAACTTATATATCAAAATCGAATATCCTCAAACTTCCATTCAAATTTCAAACTTTGGTTTTGGTCTCTTAATCAATTCAGATATTTATATTTTTCATACCTTTTTTTTTTATAAATAAATCCTCATTAAGTTCATCCCTCCATTCAAATCCTTATACTCTCAAAATTTCGAAATTCTTATAACTAATTCCTCTTCATGTATTATCATTATTCCACATTCACATCCTCTGACCGTAAGTTAGCAAGCGAACAACTCTCTAAGTATCAACCCCGAAGGCCGGAACCAACATCAGATCGACACTTAGAAAGTCATCCAACTTGACCAATCTCCGGTCGGTTTCCAATTTCTTAACTTTACTTTCTTATCAATTTATTTCTCACGTAACTCTCGAATTCAGTTTACGAACCTACTTTTATGAAAACCATTTGTTATAACAATATTATTATAATTTCTACTCAGAAATATTTCACTTTTAAGATTTCAAATAACCTTATAAAAATAAGATTAAACCATTAATAGAAACTTCATAGAGTTCAAAATCTTTCATAACCATTCCATTCAAATAATTATACATAGTCTTTTTGATCTATTCAAAATACCTACATAGGAGTTTTAGAATTACACGATAGTATTACGAAACAGAGCTAACTTAACTAGGATTCACAATCTTCGATGATTTTCTGCTTTTCGATCGATGATCCACATCTTTGCGTAAACTACTTTCACGATATTCATGGTTCTGGAGTCTCCACAAAAAGATTTGTGCATTCCTCATCCACATGACCCCACTCTTTGCAGCTCTTACAATAATACGAGATGGAGCCATCTTTATCTACATACTTCACAGTTTTCTCTCTAGCGGAGCGCAATATTGCCTGTCTTCCTTGTTGTCTCTCGGAACAATTTCGAGCTATATGTCCAACTTGCTTACAATGATAGCAAGTGATTGGTTCATCAGACGTCTCAGCAATGGCAGACTTCTTCTTCCTTACCTTGAGACATCGACTGGGAAAATGTCCCTTCTCTCGACATTTAAAGCAGAAAATATTGGATCGGTAAATTTTTCCTTCTTTCTTCTTTCCCTTATCTCTCTCTCCGCACGTAGCCGCGTAATGTCCCTTTTTCTGACATCTGTAACAGACGACATTGTCATAGGGGCCAGCTGTCTGTCTTTCCTTAATCCTCTCCTCGTATTCCATCATTACTTCTTCCCTTCTTTTACGTTCTGCCGCTCTTCGTTCTCGCCGTGCGGCTTTTTGCTCTTCGCTTCTTGTCATTCTGATCTATTACCAAAATCTGTTGGCCTCTCACAATCTTTTGAAAAACATTTCAAATTATCTTATTTAAACTCTTATTTCAATAATTCCGGTTGTCTCTGATTGCTAGAATACCAATTAGCGAAATTAATTCATCGATTATTTTATACTTATCTTTCCTTGATACCATTCAATGACGAAATCAGGGTTCAAATCTAAGGGGATCTTATCGAAGAATAATTATCGCAAACCTGGATTCGAAGACTTCTGAAGACTGGGGATTCCGAACAAAATTTAAATCTCAAAATATATATATATTTTTTTCCGCTGTATTATTTTCAAAATACTAGTATTCACAATATAATATCACCAAAATATTTTTCCTTCCAAAATTTATTTTAAAATTATTTACACTTTTCAAAATTATATTTCGATACCTTTTTATTTTCAAAACCCGTTTTCTAATGTCAATCCTACTCATTTAAACTCGATAAGCTATGCTTTGAATAAACCAAAGCTCTGATACCAACTGTAATGGGTCTAGGCTTTTCAACCATCAACCACTGGGCTAACCTCCCAGCGTGGCACTACAGAGATACCTCAGAACTGCTTTTACGGCCAGACTCTCGACTCGACCAACCCACATTGTCGGGAGATGTAGGGGTAAGAGTCTCCCGTTCGCCACCAAACGCGAAGCGAGAACCCCCTATCATCCGTACCAATTAAGCAACCAGCTCTGATACCAACTGTAACGTCCCGCCTTTTTAGACTGCTTCAAATCGGTATTTAAACCAACTTAAAACGTTCAAATCGACGGATCGTTATTTAGCTTACAGAGTTTTAAAAGTAGAATCAACACAGAATAAATAAATAACATAACCTTGAACAGCAAAACACGCTTTATTATATAACTAGAATCTTTGATACAATATTTTCCATACAGCGGTTTTAAACGAAAACTGAATATAAGAAAATATTACTGTTTTTAAAACATCAGAGTGCGCCGTCTTCTGAAATCCCCAGCTTCTCCATTCTTCGGATCCTGAACCGTGATGTCTAAATCTGCACTGCTCGGATCTGACCCGAGTATTCCGTGCAAAAACATACAATGCTCGAGTCAGGATTAATCATAGTTCAAGTAAATTAATTTCAATAGAACTAAAATATAATAGTTAATCCTAACTTACAAAAAAAAAAAAAAAAAATTGGGTAGCATCTGTCCAAATCAGTTCTATATCCGTGTTTAAGTCAAGTATAGCATTTGCTCGTATCAGCTTTTATCTCAAGGATAAGTGGTTACGGGAATCTGCACGTACACACGTGTACAGGTACACGTGTGCACTGCCTCAACATCCCATAGACAAGGATCCTAAATGTAAGCATACATGACAAGAGCAACATAGATAAAAATCGGTGGTGTAGCGCAACAGGAATAACATGTGTACAACTAGAGAATATGTGCACAATGATGGAAAGGACCACTTTAATTCAAGAAACGGCACACACACAAAACGCAGCAGAAATCAAATGATAAAAATATCATTCATATGTACACAAAACATGAATAACAAAATAAATCAGTAAGGTGAACTAACAGGCCTATAGCTTATTTGTTGTAGCAATGTAGCAAATGTTTTCTTGCATCCAAGGCCTTAAGAAAAATCCCAATTTATTGGATACAGTACCGTTATAAAACAACACGGTGTTATAACATATTTTGGAAGGAGTATAATATAAGCTAACAAGCAGACCAACAATAGTTTCCATTCATACATAATAGTAGGAAATCAGTCACCCAAGTAAGGATTCGAATACTACTGCGTACTGACAATATGCGATGCAAGAAATTCACTACTAAATTGTACAGTCAAGGGGTGCTTTACACATGTACTAATGGTACAGCAAGTTATTCAAGTTATTAACTTGGTTAAAGCCTTATGTCATTTTTTTTTCTCTCTTTTTCTTTCATGAGATAATGAGAAAGTGTGTGTGTGTGTGTGTATGTATATAGATTTACAGTTTCAACGTAAAGCAAAGTGTGATGGTGCAGCATGGACAGTATGGGTATGTCACCCTCTACTCTAAATCCATAAATATGAATAGCCACAAGTATCAGTACATTCAAACTACATGACATGAGACTGGCATTGCCTTTATACGCAGAATATCATTATATAGAGTATTTTTACTTTCCGTTTTTCAAAGGCCATCATCACTTATATATATGGTCCAATGTTTCCATTAACTAGTCATACGGAACTGTTTAAACGTCCCACAATTAGTCAAATATTCTTGGTTGATATCCAGTACTAATGTGCATGGCACCACAACAATTACATAAGTGCAGATCACTACTATACGAGTACGGGTAACTATCTTTTTAACATAACAAGGTTCTTCCTTTTTAGAAATCTGAAGGCAACATAAAAGTTCAATGTAGGATAACCCATTTCTATGTAACCTCTTGGAAGCATGTAAATACTAATGAGGGTATATCAGTGGTTTAGTTCTAGGTAACAAGACAGAACACAAGTACTACTAGGTAACAGTGAGCAACTAGAAGGCCGAAGCTAGAAAAAAAACCCAAACGGCAACAAATGGGTCCATGCAAGAGGTATGGCAGCATGTATAATGTATGAACAAAACAGCTGTGTACCGTTTAGATAAAAGCGTATAGAGTGGGCATAAATGGTCCATTCACTAGTACAATTGGCAAAACAGTTCACAGTTACTAACATAACAGTTTAAAGGTTCACTGGCACTAGGTTCATGACATCAAAAGGGTGCAGCTATACATATAGCAAGGAATTTGCATATACAAAATCAGCACTTTAAACAACGGAAAATATGGTAACTTAGCAGAGATTAAATAGGCCCATGGTTCAATACATACTTCTGCAGTTTTCTTTCTTTCTAAACTCTTACCGTAATACATAATCCATTAAAGATTTAGTTATGAAACTCTAAGGTGACAGTAAGTTTTCACAATCATGTTTTAACATACGAGCCTGATTTCACTGGTTCTGTGCGTTTATTCCCAACTCCAGATTACTATATATTATGGAAATGTGACATACATACCACTATGGGTATATGTGAGCTAGCACTCTCATAGACATAGGTGCAGCAGTATTTAGGCAAACTAAACAACAGGGTTCTCAATTTCTTACTAGGTATATTAAAAGCATAATGGATTACAAACTTAAACAGTCAAGGATAACACGATAAATAAATCTGGAACTTCTTATATTTCATCGTTACTGGGAATTCGGTGCTATTACTTTTATACAAATGTGTTAATTCAGGATGGTAAAATTAAATAACATACATGGACCAGAAAAAGGCACACACAGGCCAACCGAAAGTAAGATAACATGGCAGCAACAATATCCTACAGAAACTTCCATTTCTACTTATATGACCATCCACATATGTCTTTATGCAGATGTCAACGCAGCAAGATTCATTTTAGTGTGTTCAGCACAAAGATTAGACCAGGAGACCACTAAATGAAACTGGCCAAGTACGGTATTGGTTTATCAGTGTAAAGCAAATCAAACAGCAACCCTATCGCAACAACCATCAACACAATCCATTATCCATCGATTCAACCCCAAGTCAAAACACCCCAAAAATCATATATCAAAATTAGTTTGTATTAAAATTAAAGTACTTGAACTATAATTAATAAATCGTGAGTTCCCAAAAGAAACTCACCTTGAAGCCGTAGAAGGCGTGGCAAACGAATTACAACTGACGAGGTGGCTTTGGTCGGGGTGCGATTTAGGGCTTAATGAGATGGATTTTGCTCTTTGACGACGGCGGCAACGATGGCTTCGATTCGAGATGCTGAAACTGGAATGGTCTTCGATCTGCGTTGGATCTTCAACTTGAAAGAGGCTTGACAAAGATCAGAGGCCAAAATAGCGAGATCGTCGATGATGAAGCGACATGAGACGACCCGATTTCCCGTTCTCACGGAAACAAGGTTATCTTTTGGAATATAACACAGAAACATATAATAGCAGAACAGAATTAAATAAATACACCAGAATGAACAACAAAATATACTGGATAAAAGTAATCATCAGAGTTACACAGTATACAGGATCTTACTTAGTACAAATACAGTTCAGCTATACATAAATGTCTACAGCGGAAATAAACAAAATATGTACAGGAGGAGCTGAACAGCATAAAAAGAAATAAATGATAGAATCCATCTTCAGCTCCAGCTATCCAGAAAGAACCAGCTAAACCTGAATACAAGGCTGCCCGTGTAGAAAAAGGGGCACCCGAGTTTGAGAGTGAAACAAACTACGAGTCAGTCATGGGACTGGTATGAGAAATCTACTCAACACATATATAATTGGCTAATCACAGGACCACGCCACTTTCGTGGAACGGGTTTACTCCATTGGATTGCCAGTGCTTTAAAACAAATCTTTCTTTTAAACATCGCTATGCTTTTTATAAAAATGAAGCCGTTATAAGACTCAGTTCCCATCACACAATGCAACGCAAACCGGAGGATAGAGTTTTTACCTTATAACGGCCAAGATATGCTTGATACGAATAAAACAAAGGCATTTGATATTATTGCTAGTGTCTATATGTTTTGAAAACAATTTCAAATCATAACTATCAATCATAGACGACATGGGTACCATATATCATGTCGCCATATGTATATATACAATCAAAACCGCACGATCACGTATTTGGAAATTGGATTTCCGTCATGAACCAAGGCAAAAGATAGTCCTTACCGAATTCGAGACGCTCTAGCCCGCCCCTCAGGTACAGCCGCAACCGTACCTTGGATCGTCAGGGCCGGTCCACACGAAGTGGATTATAATGCCTGAACAATGCGTTTCTCCACCCTTTGGGGTGTAAATGAGCCAACGAATGACTCCATCGGACCCGGATCGTCCGATCAAACCGAGGCGCCTCGCAACAGCAACAACCACATAGGTGAAAAGTATATAAATGTCAGGGCTGGTAGGTCACTGACACCACCCTAGCTAGAAAGAAAACGCACGTCCCCCCTGAGGTCCTTCTCCCGTTTCTGGTTCATACCGGGGTGTGAGACTCGCGAATTCACGTTATACACAAAGCTACGCCACACAGGCGATGCTTTGATCATCACCACAAGACTTTGCTTTTCAACAAAAGCCCTGATCACTGCATCTTAGCATGCCACACAGGCAATTCATACCGTGCAACTGATGGCTATCAATCACACAGAACAAATTCCAATGTCGGACACACAGTCCATTTACAAGTCCGTTCTGGGTCTGAACGAAACCTGAGGCACTAAATACCTCGCAAACCCTTCGATCAACACGTACGTCTGAACGATCACCACTCATTATCCATATTTCGGGATGCCTCCCAATCAGGACCTCGGTTACCATCCAAACGAGGTGAAGATCTCCGGTCTTCGACCATCGTCTTCATCTTCGAATTTCAATCGTCGGTCGATTATTCGAAATGAGAATTAACTCGGTCTTTTCAAATAATTCACGTATATTTAGAATTTCAAATCGATTTATTTCAATGGTTAAATTATTCGACAACACCAATTGTGTTCTTTATATAGTTTTCACACCAAACACATTCAACCATCAAACATCACATAAATCAAGCAAATTCAGTTTATTTCCATTCCATATCGCTTACGATATTTTATAACTATTTATCGCTATTTTTATTTATTTTAAAATAGCTAATATATTCAAAACGACGTTTCGGGCCATAACGTGGCCGTGGCGCTGTTTTTCTTTAGATTTGATTTACACATATCTGAAAATCTAACCGTTGGATCTTCACAAAATTTACATCATTAGAAAAGTCTTTTCAAAACGAATCCAACGGTTCCAGTTTCGGGAAAATCCGACGGTCGGATCTCCCGGTACAATCGTTTGAAATTTCGATTTCAAAATACGAACTGCAGCGTCGTTATTCGATTAAATATAATTTTATTTATATATATAAATAAATATAATCGTTTCTGGCGCTGTTTTTCTTCAGATTTGAATTAAACATTCCAGACAATCCAACCGTTGGATTTTTACAAGGTTGGTGCCGTTGGAAAGATTATTCCAAGGCGAACCCGACGGTTGAGGTTTCGGGAAAATCCAATGGTCGGATTTCCCGTACTAGTCGTTTGAAATCACGGTTTCGAAATACGAACTGCACGGCCTCGTTTCGTTTTAATTTTATTTATATTTATATAGTTATATAAATATAGTTCATTCAAGGATTTCTATATCGTTTTCACTTCAAAAAAATTTCTAACACCTTAAATTTTGGAAAAATTTCGCCATAACCTCCCCTGTACCGGGAGCGTCGGGAAATCGCAAATAGCGTCCCGGTCCTTCTAATCTCAAAAAGAAAAAGAAAAAGCCAAGCGGCTAGCCAACAGGCTCAAAATCATCACCCAAACAAATCAGTAAATGTGTACCTATTTGTCGGGCACAAATTTTATTCCTCTTCTCTAGCCCCTTTGCTATAACCTGTTCAATGAATATGCATGTACATATATATACAGTCCATATCATTTTTCATTTTCTATTCAACTTCATATTTGATTTCTATTTGGTTTAAAAACACCATTCATTCTAATGTTACATAAATAGGTGCAAATCACTTCATTAGCTAATTAATGAATATTTCAACTCATATATGTTTATTTTGAACAAGTGGCTATTTTCAACATTTCATATTTTAACGATTTATGCATACAACAAAAAGGTGATTTTTATTGTAAAACAACTCATTTCGAAACACTATTTTTTTCTATATAGTTCATGTAGGTGATAAAATAGAATTTTTATCATAAAACAATTTATTTCAAAATATGAATACCATTCAACACATGAATTTCTAAACAACGAATGAATATCAATTCAACACATGAATGTTTTCAATAGTTTTTAGATATAGATAAAAATGTGATTTTTATTATCTAACAGTTTATTTCAAAATATGAATACCATTCAACACATGAATTTCTAAACAACGAATGAATATCAATTCAACACATGAATGTTTTCTATAGTTTTTAGATATCGATAAAAATGTGATTTTTATTATCGAACTATTTATTTCAAAATATGAATACCATTCAACACATGAATTTTTAAACAACGAATGAATATCAATTCAACACATGAATGTTTTCTATAGTTTTTAGATATCGATAAAAATGTGATTTTTATTATCGAACTATTTATTTCAAAATATGAATACCATTCAACACATGAATTTCTAAACAACGAATGAATATCAATTCAACACATGAATGTTTTCTATAGTTTTTAGATATCGATAAAAATGTGATTTTTATTATCGAACTATTTATTTCAAAATATGAATACCATTCAACACATGAATTTCTAAAAAACGAATGAATATCAATTCAACACATGAATGTTTTCTATAGTTTTAAGCATATGGAAATAATTCAAACACACAAATATTATTCAAAATTTCGGCAGCATAACGGCAGGGTAGTTACACCGGCACCGTCCCTAGTACGGCTCCTCGCTCTACCTTAAAACCTCGCGGTTTTTGACAATGGGAAACATGCATCTAGTTCGCACGCAGGCGGCATGTATATATTTATTTCATTTCCACAAACTAATCCTATGTGGTTTCAACCAAATATTTCACAACCACAAATGGGTATTTTTCAACCACAATCAACCAATATCAATCACAAACAATCCCAAACAATCATTCAATTTTCACCACAATTTCAACCAATAAATATCGTCCATGGTTTGTGGACGAGGGGGCGTATATATATATATATAGATATATATATTTATAGATAGCAATTCACTTTCATCTTCACGCATATATATATAAATTTTTAAATCAGAAATCTCACCAATAGCTATCCAACTGCACGATACTTCCTTGTATAAAATCTTCGCCTTTTTGTCGCTTTCACCCTTATTCTCTGCATATGTAAAAATAGAATTTTTACTATGCTATTCAATATATAAAAATCGAATTTTGACTTCGCTATTCAATATATAAAAATATGATTTTTACTTCGACTTTCAATATATAAAAATATGATTTTTACTTCGACTTTCAATATATAAAAATATGATTTTTACTTTTGACTTTCGATATATAAAAATCTGATTTTTACTTTTTAAAGAAATCAGTTTTTAATACCTTTTAAAAACCAAATCAGTTTTTATATTGTTTAAAATTTCAGTTTTAAAATTCTTTTATTTCAAAAACAGTTTTATTTCTTATATAAAAATGCAGTTTTTATCTTCATAGAAAATGCAGTTTTTATTTTTATAAATTGCAGTTTTAATTTCTTCCTAGAAAAAAAAACAGTTTTAACTTTAAAAACATAAAACAGTTTTTATTTTAAACACATAAAACAGTTTTTATTTTAAACATAAACAGTTTTTAACTTTTCAAGAAAACCAGTTTTTAAATATTTTAAAAAAAATCAGTTTCAGTTTTTATTTATAAAATTCCTAAATCAGTTTTTTTTCTTTATTAATAAATCAGTGTTTACTTTATTTTTAAAACAGTTTTTATTTTCTGTTTACAAATCGATTTTTTTTTTTTTTAAAAAAAAAAAAAAAAAAAAATGAAATAAAATAAAGATCGTACCTGCGAAGGGGGAGGGGGCGATTCGCCTTCGTCGGCGGCTCGGCGGCAAGGCGGTCGGAGGCGCTGCGTGGGGGGACTTCTGGTGGCGGTCGGCGGCTTCAGCTGCACGAGCGAGGGGGGGGGGCTTCTTCGCAGACGTCGAGACAAGGGAGGGGGGGGGCGGCTTCTTCGTCGGCGTTCGAGGTTAGGGGGGGGGGGGGCGGCGGATCGAACCGATTTAGGGTTCTTTCTTTTTTTTTTTTCTGAAATTATATGAACGGGGGGGGGGGGGGGCAAGCAGAAGAGAAAAGGGGGGGAGAATTAAAAATTTTTTTTTTTTTTATTATTTTATTATTTAAATTTGCAAAAGGGTTGACTTTTACATACGACCTCGAAACGAGGCCCACCGCCTGTCGTCCATAGCCTTTTACCCCCATTCCGAACACAATGGGACATGTATCGCAAGCTGGTTTGATCGTTACCATCGGTTTCCTTTTGAATTTACATTTAAATCATTATATTGAATTTTAAACGTACATTTCAAATTACCGGGGTCACATACTAACTAGAAAAATTCCAGAAAAATATTTTCTAGCTTCGTATTGACGATACGGTCCTAACAAAACTAGTTTCGTCGAATTCTGAGACCGTTTGAAAAATGGCCAATTTCCATTCGATTAAAATCAACAGAAACTGGTCAAACGCGTTTTCTTTTGCCACGCTCACATATTAATTCGAAAAATTATGAAATTTGAAACCTAGCAATAACCTGACACTGCGGATCTAACAAAAGTGGTTTCGTCGAAATCCGAGGTCGTATGCAAAATGTTCATTTTTAAGGGCCTGAATTCCATAGCGACTATTCAGAATTTTCAACTGGACATATCTTTTGATTCCCGCTATCAAATTTCGATTGGTTAGATTCGTTAGAAGGATATCATCAATTAGATACTAATGTTTTTGGTCTCACTAAAATCCGGATTGTTTTGCACCCGGTATATTCAATTGAAGTTTGAAATCGAATTATCGAACTACCGCGCCATTTTCAATTCTATATATAATTATAATTAATTATATTCGTTTTCAAATGTCGATTTCAACTCAGTTTTCATCGCCATTACTTAAAATATTTATTTTAAATATTTAAAATCCATTATTTTAGCCAATTTAAAAATTTTAAATTGGTTCAGATTTTCTGGGTCGTTACAATCTCCCCCACTTAAAACTTTTCGTCCCCGAAAAGGAATAAAGTCGAAAGTGGTTTGATAAATCTACGATCACCCATCACAACAACCAATTTGTTTTTAATATTCAGAGTATAGAATAAACAATACACATCCATGGGAAGAAAATAGCAACAGAATAGAATAGAGAATTATATGGTAATGCAAGGTAGGGTAAATGTACCTTGCACCGGAGTCAATCAGAGATATCTACTCGGCATCTAGGATAAGCTTTCTGAATGCTCTCCTCAGTTTCCCAAGTACAATCTCGCGGATCTCCACTCCATTGCACTTTGACTAAGCGAACCTTCTTGTTCCTCAGTTCTTTGGTTTCTTTGCCGATAATCTTTAGCGGCTCTCGCCTCACAGCTAATTCTGGAGTAATTTCAATGTCCTGCTGAGCTGCTTCTTCCACGATCAAGTCTGGATCATGAACGTGCTTCCGAAGTTGAGATATATGAAATACATCATGAACTCCAGGCAACCAGTCAGGCAGTTTGACCCTATAAGCGAGAGTTCCAATCCGTTCCAGAATAGGAAACGGACCAATGAATTTGGGTGCTAACTTTCCAGTTTTACCGAACCTGATAACTCCTCTCATCGGCGATACTTTCAAATATACATAGTCGCCAACTTCAAAGGATATATCTCTTCTTCTTCTATCAGCATAGCTCTTTTGTCGGCTTTGAGCGGCGAGCAATCGTTTCTTAATAAAATCGACTTTGTCGGCCGCTTCTCGAATCATATCAGGACCCAACACAAGTCTATTTCCAGGCTCGACCCAACAAGCAGGAGATCGGCACGGTCTACCATACAATGCTTCGAATGGCGACATTGTCAGACTCGCCTGGTAGCTGTTGTTATAAGAGAATTCAGCCAAATGCAGATGGTCTTCCCATGATCCACCGAAATCTATAACACAAGCCCACAATAGATCTTCTAAAATGCGATTCACCCTCTCAGTCTGACCGTCTGTCTGAGGATGATAAGCGGTGCTCAAGTTCAGCTTCGTTCCTAGCTCGACTTGAAATGCTTCCCAGAATTTGCTAGTGAATATTGTATCTCTATCACTTACTATACTGAGCGGCACTCCATGCAGTCTAACTATTTCCCTGAAGTAAATATGCGCCAGACTCTGAGCAGTTCTATTTGATTTGACAGGTATAAAATGGGCAGTTTTCGTAAAACGATCTACGATCACCCAAATACTGTCATTTCCTTTTCTGGTCCTGGGCAGACCATCAATGAAATCCATAGAAATATGTTCCCACTTCCAGCCAGGAACTTCTAGCGGTTGTAATAATCTAGCCAATTTCTGTTGATCACTCTTGACTAGCTGGCAAGTAGGGCATCGGCTAACATACAAGGAAATGTCCCTTTTCATCGACTTCCACCAGAAAGTGCGCTTGATGTCATTATACATTTTGTTTACTCCCGGATGGATACTGAGTTTTGACTTGTGGCATTCATCCAGTACTTCCTTTCGAAGTTCAGGAATGTTAGGAACGCATATTCGACCTTTTAGCCTTAGAATCCCCTCGTTATCAACTTGAAAACTCGAGGGTTCGCCTCGTTGAATTATCCTTCTGATCTTCTGAATGAAGTGATCATCCTCCTGAAGAGCAGATATCTTATCTAGCAATGAAGTCGTGATAATAAAACTGGCGATCATTACATTCTTTCTGCTTTACTCATACTAGGATATTACTGATCCTATCTGTATTGAGTTACCCGTCCTAGAACACTACTGGTTCTATTTCTGACGAGTTCGTTCAAATGTTATATTCCAGAACTAAGCTTAACCAAAGCTCTGATACCACGTTGAGACGACCCGATTTCCCGTTCTCACGGAAACAAGGTTATCTTTTGGAATATAACACAGAAACATATAATAGCAGAACAGAATTAAATAAATACACCAGAATGAACAACAAAATATACTGGATAAAAGTAATCATCAGAGTTACACAGTATACAGGATCTTACTTAGTACAAATACAGTTCAGCTATACATAAATGTCTACAGCGGAAATAAACAAAATATGTACAGGAGGAGCTGAACAGCATAAAAAGAAATAAATGATAGAATCCATCTTCAGCTCCAGCTATCCAGAAAGAACCAGCTAAACCTGAATACAAGGCTGCCCGTGTAGAAAAAGGGGCACCCGAGTTTGAGAGTGAAACAAACTACGAGTCAGTCATGGGACTGGTATGAGAAATCTACTCAACACATATATAATTGGCTAATCACAGGACCACGCCACTTTCGTGGAACGGGTTTACTCCATTGGATTGCCAGTGCTTTAAAACAAATCTTTCTTTTAAACATCGCTATGCTTTTTATAAAAATGAAGCCGTTATAAGACTCAGTTCCCATCACACAATGCAACGCAAACCGGAGGATAGAGTTTTTACCTTATAACGGCCAAGATATGCTTGATACGAATAAAACAAAGGCATTTGATATTATTGCTAGTGTCTATATGTTTTGAAAACAATTTCAAATCATAACTATCAATCATAGACGACATGGGTACCATATATCATGTCGCCATATGTATATATACAATCAAAACCGCACGATCACGTATTTGGAAATTGGATTTCCGTCATGAACCAAGGCAAAAGATAGTCCTTACCGAATTCGAGACGCTCTAGCCCGCCCCTCAGGTACAGCCGCAACCGTACCTTGGATCGTCAGGGCCGGTCCACACGAAGTGGATTATAATGCCTGAACAATGCGTTTCTCCACCCTTTGGGGTGTAAATGAGCCAACGAATGACTCCATCGGACCCGGATCGTCCGATCAAACCGAGGCGCCTCGCAACAGCAACAACCACATAGGTGAAAAGTATATAAATGTCAGGGCTGGTAGGTCACTGACACCACCCTAGCTAGAAAGAAAACGCACGTCCCCCCTGAGGTCCT
The DNA here is from genome assembly GCA_030737875.1 of Allium sativum. Lineage (NCBI taxonomy): Eukaryota > Viridiplantae > Streptophyta > Magnoliopsida > Asparagales > Amaryllidaceae > Allium > Allium sativum. The sequence continues at coordinate 218,717,897 of CM060919.1, forward strand.
TCTCCCGTTTCTGGTTCATACCGGGGTGTGAGACTCGCGAATTCACGTTATACACAAAGCTACGCCACACAGGCGATGCTTTGATCATCACCACAAGACTTTGCTTTTCAACAAAAGCCCTGATCACTGCATCTTAGCATGCCACACAGGCAATTCATACCGTGCAACTGATGGCTATCAATCACACAGAACAAATTCCAATGTCGGACACACAGTCCATTTACAAGTCCGTTCTGGGTCTGAACGAAACCTGAGGCACTAAATACCTCGCAAACCCTTCGATCAACACGTACGTCTGAACGATCACCACTCATTATCCATATTTCGGGATGCCTCCCAATCAGGACCTCGGTTACCATCCAAACGAGGTGAAGATCTCCGGTCTTCGACCATCGTCTTCATCTTCGAATTTCAATCGTCGGTCGATTATTCGAAATGAGAATTAACTCGGTCTTTTCAAATAATTCACGTATATTTAGAATTTCAAATCGATTTATTTCAATGGTTAAATTATTCGACAACACCAATTGTGTTCTTTATATAGTTTTCACACCAAACACATTCAACCATCAAACATCACATAAATCAAGCAAATTCAGTTTATTTCCATTCCATATCGCTTACGATATTTTATAACTATTATCGCTATTTTTATTTATTTTAAAATAGCTAATATATTCAAAACGACGTTTCGGGCCATAACGTGGCCGTGGCGCTGTTTTTCTTTAGATTTGATTTACACATATCTGAAAATCTAACCGTTGGATCTTCACAAAATTTACATCATTAGAAAAGTCTTTTCAAAACGAATCCAACGGTTCCAGTTTCGGGAAAATCCGACGGTCGGATCTCCCGGTACAATCGTTTGAAATTTCGATTTCAAAATACGAACTGCAGCGTCGTTATTCGATTAAATATAATTTTATTTATATATATAAATAAATATAATCGTTTCTGGCGCTGTTTTTCTTCAGATTTGAATTAAACATTCCAGACAATCCAACCGTTGGATTTTTACAAGGTTGGTGCCGTTGGAAAGATTATTCCAAGGCGAACCCGACGGTTGAGGTTTCGGGAAAATCCAATGGTCGGATTTCCCGTACTAGTCGTTTGAAATCACGGTTTCGAAATACGAACTGCACGGCCTCGTTTCGTTTTAATTTTATTTATATTTATATAGTTATATAAATATAGTTCATTCAAGGATTTCTATATCGTTTTCACTTCAAAAAAATTTCTAACACCTTAAATTTTGGAAAAATTTCGCCATAACCTCCCCTGTACCGGGAGCGTCGGGAAATCGCAAATAGCGTCCCGGTCCTTCTAATCTCAAAAAGAAAAAGAAAAAGCCAAGCGGCTAGCCAACAGGCTCAAAATCATCACCCAAACAAATCAGTAAATGTGTACCTATTTGTCGGGCACAAATTTTATTCCTCTTCTCTAGCCCCTTTGCTATAACCTGTTCAATGAATATGCATGTACATATATATACAGTCCATATCATTTTTCATTTTCTATTCAACTTCATATTTGATTTCTATTTGGTTTAAAAACACCATTCATTCTAATGTTACATAAATAGGTGCAAATCACTTCATTAGCTAATTAATGAATATTTCAACTCATATATGTTTATTTTGAACAAGTGGCTATTTTCAACATTTCATATTTTAACGATTTATGCATACAACAAAAAGGTGATTTTTATTGTAAAACAACTCATTTCGAAACACTATTTTTTTCTATATAGTTCATGTAGGTGATAAAATAGAATTTTTATCATAAAACAATTTATTTCAAAATATGAATACCATTCAACACATGAATTTCTAAACAACGAATGAATATCAATTCAACACATGAATGTTTTCAATAGTTTTTAGATATAGATAAAAATGTGATTTTTATTATCTAACAGTTTATTTCAAAATATGAATACCATTCAACACATGAATTTCTAAACAACGAATGAATATCAATTCAACACATGAATGTTTTCTATAGTTTTTAGATATCGATAAAAATGTGATTTTTATTATCGAACTATTTATTTCAAAATATGAATACCATTCAACACATGAATTTTTAAACAACGAATGAATATCAATTCAACACATGAATGTTTTCTATAGTTTTTAGATATCGATAAAAATGTGATTTTTATTATCGAACTATTTATTTCAAAATATGAATACCATTCAACACATGAATTTCTAAACAACGAATGAATATCAATTCAACACATGAATGTTTTCTATAGTTTTTAGATATCGATAAAAATGTGATTTTTATTATCGAACTATTTATTTCAAAATATGAATACCATTCAACACATGAATTTCTAAACAACGAATGAATATCAATTCAACACATGAATGTTTTCTATAGTTTTAAGCATATGGAAATAATTCAAACACACAAATATTATTCAAAATTTCGGCAGCATAACGGCAGGGTAGTTACACCGGCACCGTCCCTAGTACGGCTCCTCGCTCTACCTTAAAACCTCGCGGTTTTTGACAATGGGAAACATGCATCTAGTTCGCACGCAGGCGGCATGTATATATTTATTTCATTTCCACAAACTAATCCTATGTGGTTTCAACCAAATATTTCACAACCACAAATGGGTATTTTTCAACCACAATCAACCAATATCAATCACAAACAATCCCAAACAATCATTCAATTTTCACCACAATTTCAACCAATAAATATCGTCCATGGTTTGTGGACGAGGGGGCGTATATATATATATATATATAGATATATATTTATAGATAGCAATTCACTTTCATCTTCACGCATATATATATAAATTTTTAAATCAGAAATCTCACCAATAGCTATCCAACTGCACGATACTTCCTTGTATAAAATCTTCGCCTTTTTGTCGCTTTCACCCTTATTCTCTGCATATGTAAAAATAGAATTTTTACTATGCTATTCAATATATAAAAATCGAATTTTGACTTCGCTATTCAATATATAAAAATATGATTTTTACTTCGACTTTCAATATATAAAAATATGATTTTTACTTCGACTTTCAATATATAAAAATATGATTTTTACTTTTGACTTTCGATATATAAAAATCTGATTTTTACTTTTTAAAGAAATCAGTTTTTAATACCTTTTAAAAACCAAATCAGTTTTTATATTGTTTAAAATTTCAGTTTTAAAATTCTTTTATTTCAAAAACAGTTTTATTTCTTATATAAAAATGCAGTTTTTATCTTCATAGAAAATGCAGTTTTTATTTTTATAAATTGCAGTTTTAATTTCTTCCTAGAAAAAAAAACAGTTTTAACTTTAAAAACATAAAACAGTTTTTATTTTAAACACATAAAACAGTTTTTATTTTAAACATAAACAGTTTTTAACTTTTCAAGAAAACCAGTTTTTAAATATTTTAAAAAAAATCAGTTTCAGTTTTTATTTATAAAATTCCTAAATCAGTTTTTTTTCTTTATTAATAAATCAGTGTTTACTTTATTTTTAAAACAGTTTTTATTTTCTGTTTACAAATCGATTTTTTTTTTTTTTTAAAAAAAAAAAAAAAAAAAAATGAAATAAAATAAAGATCGTACCTGCGAAGGGGGAGGGGGCGATTCGCCTTCGTCGGCGGCTCGGCGGCAAGGCGGTCGGAGGCGCTGCGTGGGGGGACTTCTGGTGGCGGTCGGCGGCTTCAGCTGCACGAGCGAGGGGGGGCTTCTTCGCAGACGTCGAGACAAGGGAGGGGGGGGCGGCTTCTTCGTCGGCGTTCGAGGTTAGGGGGGGGGGCGGCGGATCGAACCGATTTAGGGTTCTTTCTTTTTTTTTTTTTTCTGAAATTATATGAACGGGGGGGGGGGGGGCCAAGCAGAAGAGAAAAGGGGGGGAGAATTAAAAATTTTTTTTTTTTTTTATTATTTTATTATTTAAATTTGCAAAAGGGTTGACTTTTACATACGACCTCGAAACGAGGCCCACCGCCTGTCGTCCATAGCCTTTTACCCCCATTCCGAACACAATGGGACATGTATCGCAAGCTGGTTTGATCGTTACCATCGGTTTCCTTTTGAATTTACATTTAAATCATTATATTGAATTTTAAACGTACATTTCAAATTACCGGGGTCACATACTAACTAGAAAAATTCCAGAAAAATATTTTCTAGCTTCGTATTGACGATACGGTCCTAACAAAACTAGTTTCGTCGAATTCTGAGACCGTTTGAAAAATGGCCAATTTCCATTCGATTAAAATCAACAGAAACTGGTCAAACGCGTTTTCTTTTGCCACGCTCACATATTAATTCGAAAAATTATGAAATTTGAAACCTAGCAATAACCTGACACTGCGGATCTAACAAAAGTGGTTTCGTCGAAATCCGAGGTCGTATGCAAAATGTTCATTTTTAAGGGCCTGAATTCCATAGCGACTATTCAGAATTTTCAACTGGACATATCTTTTGATTCCCGCTATCAAATTTCGATTGGTTAGATTCGTTAGAAGGATATCATCAATTAGATACTAATGTTTTTGGTCTCACTAAAATCCGGATTGTTTTGCACCCGGTATATTCAATTGAAGTTTGAAATCGAATTATCGAACTACCGCGCCATTTTCAATTCTATATATAATTATAATTAATTATATTCGTTTTCAAATGTCGATTTCAACTCAGTTTTCATCGCCATTACTTAAAATATTTATTTTAAATATTTAAAATCCATTATTTTAGCCAATTTAAAAATTTTAAATTGGTTCAGATTTTCTGGGTCGTTACACGACACTGGCAGCGCGCAGAGCAGCAGCGATTCAATTTGAAGAGGGTGAAGACCGATAGAAGGCTTCGGCCATTAAAAGGGAAAAAGGAAGAAAGATTTGTTGTTGAAGAAATTGGGGTATTGCGTTATTTTTATAGAGGAAAAATAAAGGGATAAGAACGATGTCCATCGTTAGAGTATAGGTTAGCTGCGATGGATTACAGAATAGGTCGGCGTAATATTTTACTGAGAAAGGTGATGTTTTAAGGTAGGTAATATTTGCGAAAATTTTATTTACGTGAAATTTAATATCTATTGCACCGTAAATTGACGTTGAACGCTCAAATTTCATACAATCAATACCATCTTCAAATGGAACGAAAATTATACATACTGCTTCGTCTCCGTGTTCTGAATCTATAAAAATTAGTCTGGTTGTTGTCTGACTCTGTTAGTATACACCGTTATTTATTTATATTATATATCGGTTCACAAATTTTATTCTGTTTGTCCTCCAATAACTCTGTTTGTTTCCAAACTTTGAAACGTTAAATTTCAATTCCTTCATCTATACAAATACACACATATTCAAGCCAATTTCCCATATATTTAAACAAATACAATCTCTTATTTATTTATCGTTTATTTTAAATTCAACCACTTATATTTCTCTATTGAATTTCAAATTCAATTCAAATACTCGACCAAATTAAATTCAATATACAAAAATAAATATTTGATTCTCAACTAACCATTGAATTCAATTCCTATTCAAAACCATATATTTGATTTTAAATTTCTAACCTCAAAATCAATATAAAATTGATTATTCATAGTTAAACCTTATTTAATCTCATATTTCAGTTGTCGAAATTTCTGGGTCGTTACATGGCCCGATCCCATTAAAAACACAGCGTCCCTTCTCCTAGCATTAGCACAGCCCTGTGCACGTGCACACCACCACCACCCATCGGTGAGCCAGCGCGCCATCATCCTCCACTGTCTTCGCATCACCTGAGTCCATCCCCACCACCAGACCTTGACCAAACCCTTTCTATCAAAATCCGAGCTTCAGCCCGAACCTTAACACAAAGCAGTCTCCACCAAAACCATCCGTACCTCCACCACCATACGCCGGTACCTGCCAGCCTTCACCAGAATGGAAGCGACCCCTTGGCCGCACCTTTCCTCAACACCACAGCCCACTCGGTTGATCCAAGGTGGCGCAATCTACCCAAGAACAGGAATGGTAACAAATCGCCAGCTAAACCTAACTTAGCTAAAAACTCGAAAATCACTTAATTAAAAATTTATTGGTTATTTTTCCCTTAATCACGGATTGTTCATGTTCCTCCAGTCCAGATTCCATGGACTTCGATCAGCTAGATCGCCGGGAATTGCCCCCTTTCTATTTTCAGATGATCCTAGATATTCTCGACACCCCTTCATTTAAAAATTATGAAACAACCTTTAAAAATCCTCAATTTGTCTAGGATTCCAGGTATATACCTGAATTGAGTTTTTAAGAAGCTTGGATTCTCACTTTGGTTTTGATATTACAGAGGGCACTGTTATTTCTATTTTCTTCAAGTTCTAGTTATATTTAGAACTAGATTTCCTCCTTCAGACCAGTGATAGTGGTTTAAAACTTATATAGTAATATATTTACATTTCCTATCTGATTTGAGAATCACCAGTGTTCTTCCTAAATTGGACCCAAAACAACAGGGTTTGCCTAGCACTGGATATGTCAACACAGCAAATAAATGGTGAAGGCCACTAATTAGACACTTTAACATTTAATACAAGCATGTTAAGGCTTTAGTGATGATCTAGGGTCGAGCTTACTCACCATATAAGTAGCTAGTAATTGAATAAATGATTTGCTTAGTTAAGTTCCTAGGTTCAATGATTGAAAATCCTTAGTTTGTTCTACCTAGGACTGGCACACAACAACAGGATTTGTTATCCTGTTCATACACTGTTTCAAAGCAAAAATGATGATCAATACAACAAAGCACTTACCCCAGTCCCTTGATTAAATATAAAAGATAATTCAAGCCAATATTTGCATTCAACAAGACAAAGCACCCAATAGCCAATCCAATTAGCAGTTCAAAACAGAAAAGTAAACAGGAAACAAAATTTGAAAGAAAGATTTACTCACCTTCGCTTAGAAGCTTACTGATTTCCCCTTAACTGAATTTGTTTGAAAGCTTGTAGTTGTCGAAATGAAGTGCATGCTTGGTCTTTTTATAGGTGTAAGAAAATATTAAAATAACAGTGCATTTATTTTGCTAGATTTCTGAAAGAGGAAAAAATTGTTTTCAGAATTGATGCGACAAATGCAAGCAAATATAAAACTCATTTCTCCCTCCATATCCAAGCACAAAATCTAAAGCACATGGTTCACCTCAGCTCATTGATCACCTGAGATCATCTGCACATGCCCTCCTTTCATTTGTCTATCTATGAACCTGACACAACATATTCTCCACATCTTTTCTTGGTTTAAATGAATATGGTATCTTCCCCTTTGTACCATACATGTTCAGTTTGCATTGGATTCTAAAATCACATTCCTCCCATGAAGATTTTGATTTAACACCACATATTTAATATATTTACTAGCCTTCAAAGTTTAACAAACTCTGAAATTTCCTGCTCACTTTTACTCTCGGCCATGTGGGTTTTTGCAAGGAAAATCTTTAGAAAATTTCAGTTTTTAGTGATCAACTAGTGTAGGTGTTTCAAGGGTCTAAATACCCAAGATTTTCAAATCTATAGTACATGTCCTTTTTGACAAATGAATACATTTTTGGAAAAAGAAAAAGAAAAGGAAATTTCAGAAAATCTTAAGAAAAGAAAGGAGAGAGGTCTCAAACTAAAAATGATTGATCACCAAAAGATTTTCCATGTGAAAAGGTACATGCTCTCAAATCCTTTCTTCTATTCTCTTTCTAGTGTATGTATGATCCTTTAATTCGTATGCATGAAAACATCTTTGCAAAAAGGAATGAATATAAGATTTTTCCACTTATACTTGCTTTGACACAAAATGTGTTTTGGCATGTTTTCATTTTCAAGTGCTTTATGTTTTAAAAAAAAGGATTTGCTAAAAATAATATAAGTATTTAAATCCTTACAAAATGACAAAGCATATTTTTATGCAAGTGATATAAGTTTTTAAATCAAGACATTTTCAAAAAATCAAGTTCTAAACCCTTTTGGAAAATGAACAAAGTAAGTGAAATAAAAATGGCATTTAAATCTTGCTATGAATAAGTGTTATTATTCAAATATATGTAAAATAAATTAATCTAAAACAAAGGTTATCAATCCATGCTATCTACATGAAAATGGATTTTATAAAATGCTGTGATGTATGTATAAATGTTGTCATACACGTAATTCGAAATGGGTTGATCCATGAGAGTTAATCCAATAGAACAAATTGATTGAGATCAACCGTTAGAGTTAAACTATTAGAGTTGAACTGTTAGAGTTAAACCGTTAGGGTTAAACCGTAGAGTTAAACCATTGGAGTAAACATTTAGAGTTAGTTAGTTAGAATTAACCAATTAGCGTTAATCAGTTAGAGTTAATCGATTAGAGTCTAATCGAACTAGAGTTATCCAAATATAGTAATCGAATGAGGGATGATGGAATATTAGTTATTCAATTAGATTTGCTCGAATTTAGTTATTCGAGATAGAGTTAAACAGAAGTAGTCATTTAAGATAAGCTACCAGTGAGCACGACTGCTAGCGTAATTCGCAGGGCTGCAGATAGCCTAAGGCGGACGGATGTTTCCTGAGGGAATCAGGCGTAACCATTGTGATCGATGCGATCTAGAGTCGAGCGAATGGAGTTAAATCGAATATTAGATATTCGAAAATAAAGTTAGAACAAACATAGTTAGTCGAATATAAGTTAATCGAACATTAGTTATTCGATAGGAGTTAGGCAAATTGAGTCAGATAAGTCGAGTTAATTAAGCCAAGTTGAGCTGATCAAGTAAGTTGGTCAAGTTGAGTTAATCAAACTAGGTTAATAGAATAAGAGTTAACCCAGTAAGAGTTAATAGGATAAGGATTATAGATTAGCATTAACCCAATAGGAGTTGATAAGTTCATTGTTCGATTATTCATTCGAGATAGAGAATCAAAGTCGTAATAAAGTTATTATATTCGGATGCAGGGAATTATAACACTATTGTATAATCAAGTGCTTACTGTACGAGAAGCGGACTCGTGAATAGAATCTGAGAACGTCGTAAAGAAGTGTTAATGTTTTGAAGAGATGAACTTTGTCTATTTCGAAGTTAGAAATGTCGTTCAGTTAAGGTCTGAGAGGTAATTTTACCCCAACTTGATTGATTTCATTTTTAATGGATAAATAGCAAGATCCAGTCTCGAAGAGAAGTGTTTGAAAAAGAGTTAGTTGAATAAAATATTTTGGGTTGTTGTAACAATGTTTTACACAACATTCGTTTTAAACCCAAGTGATGGAATTTTGGAAATATAACAAGTAAATATTTCCTGAGGATAGTTAAAGTAGTCGAGAAAGAGATAAGTGATTGAAATTGTTTTCAATTTCAAATAAAATATATTTCCTAAGTATAGGAAATAAGAGAAGACGATATATGGAAATGTTTTCCAAATAGCGCAAGAAGCCGAGATGATTATTGAAATTATTTGGTTAACAAATATTGATAAGGAAATGGAGAAGAGATTTAATTAATGAAATATGAATTAAAGAGCCCAGTGATTTGTTTGATATGTTTGGATGTACACTTGTTTTTATTCGATAGTTAAATCACAGACTATCGAAGTTTTTGACCATCGTTGTCAATATGGAGAGACCGGTTGGATTATTATCCGAAGAACCACTCCGTATCGGTATAAGCGTTGCGAACCAAGTATACTGAATATATTGAAGATAGAGTAAAGTGCAAGGACTTTTTCTATTACATAGAAATAGTGCCTTCGGTTTCGTTCAATCCAAGAACGAACGTAAATGGACGAATGTCTGACAGAGTATTTTCAATGATCAAATGGGTTGGTCTGTATAAATATATATGGTTGCAACGGATTTATTCCCTTAGCATAACATCCAGAATATTTGTGCAAACTCAACTAGTGATTAACGGATCTGACAATGTGGCATTCAAAGTGATTGTGCTATCAATGAATGGTAAGTATTCGTAGCCTCAGGCCTCAACAACCGGGAAAGGACAAAAATCGGACAGGAAGCATGGCTATGTGGGTCGCACCCATTAGGATGTATAATCACCTATCTAGAGGTTCATTTAAATTCTTATTCTATTCGATGCTGTCCCAGTCGGGAGATGGTTGCTGATCCCAACCGTTGGTGATATACATTCGATACACTCAAGCGAAATGAGTGGTCGGTCATGTGTGGGCCGGGTTGCAAGATGTTCTTGTTGAACCCAGTGTATTCCTCTCTAGAGATACACAGTCGGAAGGTGGTTCCATACCTTGTCATGTTGGAAATCCAATCTCCAATAAGCGCCATGCGGTTTTTTTTGATTTTATACTATATATGTGGAGCGTGAGATGCAAGCGTTCTGCTATTTGGTTATTTACTTGATGTAGACATTATTATAATATCACTAGATTTTCGTAACAAAGTGTTTTGGGTTATAGTAAGGTAAAAACCGTCCGTGTTTATGTGTGGGCTGGACTTACTATTACCTTTTCTTTTGAAAGGATTTTTAAAGTTAAACAAGTGGTTGGAGTTTACTCACACCAGTCCCATGACCGACCCAGAGTTTTTTTTGTTTTGTTTTCCCTAAACTCTTGGGTGCCCAAATTTGTATGGGCAGACAAGTAGTTGGGATTCACAGATTTATTTGAAGGAGCTGGAAGCAGGAGGCTTCACCGGTTAGCTATAGGCTATCATATATTCCGCTGTGGACCTTGTTTGTATCTGGAAACAGGTGTTTATAACTGTTCCAGAAATGACTGTTGTGCTCTGATGATGGTATGTATATAAAGTTACTGATTTGTATTTCAAAAGTTATGTTGTATAATATATTTTATTCGATCCGCTGTGAGTTTGTGATCTTCGTTTTCTTCTATTCTAATATTTCTTTCTTTCTACTTCTCATCCTCTAACTTCTTTCTAATAATGATTCGTATTTCTGTGCAATTTGGGTTGGACGTGTGGTGTTATTAGTCAATTCAGATAGCACGGATTTGCGGGTCGTTACAGCAACAACCCGTGTGTGTAGCACGGGTTCGCACTAGTGAATGATAATGTCTTAATAAACAAAACATATATAATCAAATGCATATTTTTTTCTATTAACATGTAAATGACAATATTTTGAATAAACAAAACATAAAATGACACATTTATTTTAACATGTCATTTACTAACAAAATGACATTTCTATTTAACATGACATTTTCTAACAAAATGACATTTTTATTTACAAAATATATTCTAACTAATTGACATATTTTCTAATTCTAATGACAAAATAAAAAGACAATTTTGTCATATGTACATGTTTATAATTCTAGTGACAAAATAAAAAAACAATTTTGTCATATGTACATGTTTATAATTCTAGTGACAAAATAAAAGGATAATTTATGTACATTACATGTTTTCAAGGTTTAAGTGACAATATAAAAGGATAATTTATTTACATGACATGTTTTTAATGTTTAAATGACAATATTAAAGGATAATTTATTTACGTGACAAGTTTTCAATGTTTAAATGATACAAATATAAAACAACAAAAATGATATTTTGTTTTGACACAAATATAATACAACAAAAGTGATATTTCTTTTTGTCACAAATATAATTCAACAAAAAAGATATTTTGTTTTAACACAAATATAATTCGACAAAAATGATATTTTGTTTTAACACAAATATAATTCAACAAAAATGATATTTTGTTTTGTCACAAATATAATTCAACAAAAATGATATTTTGTTTTATCACAAATATAATTCAACAAAAAAGATATTTTGTTTTAACACAAATATAATTCAACAAAAATGATATTTTGTTTTAACACAAATATAATTCAACAAAATAGATATTTTGTTTTGACACAAATATAATTCAATAAAAATGATATTTTGTTTTTAGCATTTCTAATTCAGCAAAAATGTTATTTTTAAAATTTTATATCTCAAAAAAAATAAAAATGAAAATGTTATCCGTTTGCAATTTCTATTCAACTTAACAAATAAAAAATGAATGTTTTTATTTACTTACAATTTCTAATCTTAACATAACAAATAAAAAATGATATTTTATTTGTTTACACAAATTTTACATTAACATGACAAATAAAAATAATATTTTTATTTGTCTACAAATTTCAATAATTCCATTATATACAATTTAATCAAACGGATCACAACAAACAATATCAACCAATTTATTTTTATTATTTAAATAAGAAATCTCACCTTGATCGGTTAGAAATCGTTTCATACGATGATTTTAATTAAATCAAACGAGAGTGTTTAATTTAATCAAATTTTCCCGTTACATCAGAATTTGTCCAAGTCAGTTCTAAAATATAGATCTCAGCGTTGTGATTCCAACGTATTCATTTTTGTCGAAATCTGATTAAATATGAACGAGATATGATCCTTTGAATATTAGATAATTTGAATAACGTTAATAACTAATTAATTTAGGTTAATTAGGTTACTCATCATCTTCTTCGTTTGTTGAAACCCGCAACCCGCTCCAGGTGAAAACTCCACCGTCGCACCATCCTCAGGTGATCGGAACCCGATCTGAGCCACCCACATGGACCGCCATCTCGCCTCCTCCCACCGCCGTGATCAACATAAAACAATATGTAACAACCCGGAAAATACAAGCCAATTTAAAAATTTTAAATTGGTTATTTTAATGAAATTGGAGAAATTGAAATAGAATATTTCAATAAAATAATGAGTTAGAAATGGTGCGGCAGTTTAAAATTTTGAATTCAAACTTTGACTAACTGTACCGGGTGCAAAATAAAACGGATTTTAGTGAAACCAAAAATATTTAAATCTATTAATGATTATCTTTCTAACGAATCTGAAAAATCGAAGTTTCATAGCGGGAATCAAAAGTTATGGCCAAATGAATTTTCAGAAAGGTCGCTATAGAGAATATATAGCCCTTGAAAATAGACATTTTGCAAACGACCTCAGAATTCGACGAAAACACTTTTGTTTGATCCGGGATGTCAAATTATTGCTAGGTTACAAATTCCATAAATTTTGAAGTTAGTATGTGAGCGTGGCGGAGGAAAATGTGTTTGGTTGATTTCAGTTAAATTGGATCGACCAGAAAATGGCCATTTTTCAAATGGTCTCAGAATTCGACGAAACTAGTTTTGTTGGGACCATATCATCAAAATATAGCTAGATTTATTTTCCTGGAATTTTTAGGATCAGTATGTGGCCCCGGCAAATTGAAATGTACGTTCAAATCAAATATTGAATGTTTTATATTTTAATTTGAAGAATAACTGACTGTAACAGTCGGATTGGCTTATGAAACATATCCCATTGTGTTCGAAATGTGGGTGTTTAGCTAGGGGCGACAGTCATTGGGTTTGGATTGGAGTTCGTAAGGAGAAACACTATTTTAAAAAATAAATAAATAGCAGGCCAATCATTTTTTTTCATTCATAATTTAATTTTCTAAAAAAAAAAACCCGATCTACCTGTTATCGACGACGGGAGGAACTCCATTGTTCCCGGCCATATTCCGGCCACTTCGTTCATCTTTGACCCCCACTCCAATTCAACTTTTTGAAGCCCACCTCCTCCTCTTCAAATCAACACCAACTACACCCCGTCTCGTCGCTCCATCGCGAAGAACCAGCGCCTCAAAGTTCCGGCCTTTCGAACGCCCCGCCCCTTATTCCGGCGATCGAACCTGACCGCGCCACCACCCCCTGGAGCGCGATTCCACCCTCTTGAACGCTGTGTGAACCGATCTTCTTATCGTTGCACGGATTCTCCATAAATTCAAAACCTAGTTTTGAAGGTTCAAAGAAGGTATACGACTTTGTTTCTTAGAACTGAATATAACACTTTTAAGTCTTACAAATCATGATTTTAATATAAAAATCATATCGTTTTGCTATGTTGAAGAAATTCGATGAAACATGAGACATCGGACTCGTAAGGACGCTCTCTACATTCTAGAATAGTCCGGGGATTTTTCTGAGCTCGCTACGATTTTTAGCAAAGAAACAAACTAATGTGAGATTTCTAAACTAAAATGTGAATGGAAATGCATAGTATAAGTTATATAATCGAAGTATAAGTTATATACACGTTATATATCTCATGTACATGTGTTTTATAAGTTATATGAGCGATGTATAAATTATACATGCATTGTATGAAACATATATGCGTTGAAAATGAGTTGGAATGAAATATATTTATATACGAAAATATATATATATATATATATATACTCCCTGTAACAACCCGTATTTTCAATAACCTGTAATAGTGTAAATCGAGGCAGAATTTAATTTATAAATCTGAATCAAGGGAAAACGGGCTATGCCATTGCGTTCGTCTCGGAAAAATACGCAAAATAGAGTCCGATTTTTCGAAAATCGAAGTCCGTATGACCCGATTAAGGCCCAACGAAGTTTTCAGAAAATTTCTAAGTAAAAACAGATTTCAAATTCAAACTTGAATTTGGAAAATTGGGCCAGTTTGGGCCAGGCGGGAAAAGTCCCGCCACAGTACCCAAGTCGACAGCCCTGTCGACTTGGGAGTCGACTTGGTCTGACCAAGTCGACAGCCCTGTCGACTGGGCTGTCGACTTGACTCAGACGGGCTCTTTAGCCTGGTGCACCACTTTGGTTTTGGGTTGAGCTTGGGGGCCAGATTCGGTTTTGAGGGCTGAGATTGGAACTAGGGTTTAATCCTATGGCCTAAATCACTTGCCTAATCTATAAATAAGACCCTAACCTACCCTAAAATCATCATTATTCATTCTAGCAACTAAACTATGTCAAAATCAATCCTCTCATGGCCTCCACTCTCTTCATAAATTCCTAAATAAATTTTCAAGAGATAATCCATGCATACAAGTGTTTTTAGACTTGTATGATCCTCTTTAGCTTGCATTCAAGACAAGTTTATCTATTTGCACCACAAAGAAAGAGTTTTGGTCAATTTTGCTTGCATTTTTGGGGTTTAATTGGTTGCATAGGGTTTTTCTTACATTTGCTATACTCATTTGAGTCCGCATAAGCATTATAAGCCCTATTCCTTTCATACTTGAACTTTTAAAGTTAATTGTATGATATGCGAGTTTATATGCAAGTTTTCTATGATGTGTTATGCAAGTTTTCTATGATGTGTTATGCAAGTTTTCTATGATGTGTTATGCAAGCTCATCAAGTTATGTTATGCAAGTTTAATATGTAAGTTGTCACATGATATGCAAGTTATACTATGCAAGTTTGATATGTAAGTTGTCACATGATATGCAAGTTATACTATGCAAGTTTGATATGTAAGTTGTCACATGATATGCAAGTTGTGCTATGCAAGTTTGATATGCAAGTTGTCATATGATATGCAAGTTATGCATGCTTTTTGAGGCCTAATGCAAGTATTTGAACATATGTACATTTCATATGCCACCATGTTGAACTTGTGGCTTTACACTTTTATGTCACGATTATGCCAAGTTCCCTCTTTCTATCCTTTATGCGCTATTGCGATATGTAAGCGATGGGATTGCGTTTGGGGTTGGGTAAACTTAAAAGACATAAAAATATAAGCTTGGGAATTTACCTATTAAGTTAGGTCTACCCATTGGGAATTTACCTATTAAGTTAGGTCTACCCAATTGCTTGAAATTTTGTAACATGTTTTGGAAACATGGTGGACATGACACTTAGAAAAGATAAGTGTGGCCAACTTGAGGTTGGGTTGAGTTTGTAGCGTAAACCTACCCGGAACCGACCGGCTTAACTAGTTGCTACAAACAATAGGACCCTGTGTGAGAAGTTGGTCATGTTGTACCTTGGACCCGAGGTTAGACCAAGTTGTGGTGTAAAGCTACCCGGACCCGCCCGGCTTAACTAGTAACCACAACAAAGTCTAATGTGAGAGGTTAAGGCGCATTAATTAATTAATGCCTCATGATTAGGGTTAAGTCATGGACCATTTAGTACTTAACCAATTTGGGCTCGGTAGATTAATCGGGGTTAAGTCGTGAACTCACCGTTACACTTAACCAAGTTAATCCATGATTAGTGAAGGGGTTAAACCGTACTTAACCCACTAGAGAAATCCTAGCAATGGGGGTCCACTCCAGCAGCAATCCCTAGTTTGTATCATCATGACCCTAGGGACTAGGCTAGGGTGGGGGCACGATTACTGGACTGGAGGTAAGTGACCAAAAGCGACGGCAGAGTGGTACGCCGGTGTAGTTCTGGACGGACTATGGTCGTGCACGTAGTCCGGAGCCGGGGAAATCATGCACGGGTACCAGTAGATCGAGACTGTGCACGCATGTTTATGGTGTCCAGGGGTTGCCACCCTAGGGCTTGATACACCCGACGGGAGACCCGGCACAGTTTGACTACAATCGTGTTTGGGCCGTATTGACACCAACACTTGACGAGTTAGGCTTAGGGAGCCGATCGACTAGACCGTTTGGGTTGGACCTCGTGTTAGGGTCACTTCATGTTATTGGACCTCGTATGAGGGTCACTTCATGTTATTGGGTCAAAGCTTGGGCCATGGGATCAATACTTGTTTATTCAAGTCATGTTAGTCTGCTAGTACACCAGTGGTGCAAAACCTTAATCTTGATTATGCGATGACACCTTTATCTACCTTGTTAGTTAATCATCATGCTAGTATGTTGTTATCCTTATGTTCATCCCTTGCTGCTCATGCCAGTTAACTTTATCAGTTTACATTGATTGTAGTAGGGCTTACTCAGTCTTTTTGACTGACCTGTTTTCTTTCGCCTCTTTTCTTCCATTTCCCCCCCCCCCCAGGTTCTCAGGGAGGGAATACAGGAGCTTAGCTTGGATTTTGGATTGCTTGCTTGTGGGATTCCAGCTCATGTACGCTTTCTACATGAAGCTAGCTATGGTTCTCACGTATTTTGGGGATAGCATTTATGTATTTCAGTTTTCAGACGATGTTGTTTTATCTAGACTTGTTTATTTGGAAAATTGATATTATGTTGTACCAGACTTGCTTTGTGATGGTTTAAATCTTCCGCTGTTTTATCTATGTTATTTACTCTGTTGGCATATATACATATGTTCTTGTTCTGCCTTGATATATCATTGTGCATGTTTACCTGATTCAAACGCCCCTCCAAAGTCAGTGCCCTTGCAAGAGTGGTACTGGCGGAGGTGGGGTGTTACATTTGGTATCAGAGCATATGGTTTGCGAGAAGGAACAAAAAGGTTTTTAGAAAACTTTTGAAAAACTATTTTCAAAATCAAGTATAAAGTATTTTCCAAAGAAAAGTCTAGTTTATTTTAAAGGCTATTCCCCAAAAAGCCATTAGCAAAATCCCTTCGTTTTTTTCTCCATTCTGAATCTGTCTTTTTCTTTTTCAGTATGGCCGATAACTTTGCTATTCCGGAGGGAGTACACGTACCTGTTTGGTATAGGAGACTTTTGGAGGCTAGGGCGACCGAAGCCGGCCCCGCAGATGTCCCTCCTCCCCCTCCGGTAGTCAATATTCCTCCTCCTGTCGCTAATGTTCCTCCTCCTCCTGTCGCTGAGGTTCCTCTTCCTCCTCCCCCTCAGCATCCTCAAGTGGACTTCGCAAAGACTTGCAAAGATTTCAAAGCAATGGGTGGCAAGAACTTTCAAGGCACTGAGACTTTTGTAGAGGCCAGAAATTGGTTGAAAGAGACCGAGGATTTGTTTGCTATCTTTGGGTTAGACGATCAGAGGAAGCTCTTGTTGGCGGTTTGGCTTATGAAGGATGAAGCCGCTTATTGGTGGGAAGTCACCAATGGTACTAGGCCTGTTGAGACTTGGGCCGATTTCAGGGCAAGGTTCATGCTTAAGATTTTATCTTCTGCTGAAGAGAATCTGCAAATGGAAAGGTTCATAACTTTGAAGCAAGGAGATATGTCTGTCAAAGAATATGTGAACAAGTTTAATCAGTTAGCTCGTTTTGGCTTGGATATGGTGAATACTCCTCAGAAGAAGGCTCTTCGTTTCGCTAGAGGATTGAATGAGTCGTTGCAAGGATTGGCTATGTCGCATATTCCCCATGGGGCCACGTTTGAGAGTTTGGTTGATATGGCGTTACTTCAGGGAGATGGCAAGAAAGAGATCAAGGTGAATGATACTCAAGCCAAGAAGACTAATTCTCAGGGAAAAGGAAATCAGGGTAATCCAAGTGGCCAAAGCAGTCAAGGCAACCAGAACAAGAACAAGGGTCAAGGCAACAAGGGAAACAACAACAAGGGCAAGAACGTCAAGGGGAAGTGCCATTATTGCGGATCAGTTGGGCATCTTATCAAGGATTGTAGGAAGAGAAAAAGGAAGAATGGTGAATGCTTTTTCTGTGGTGAGACTGGACATTTCAGCAAGGATTGCCCGAAGAAGCGAGGGCAAGGCCAGGGTCAGACTCAGCGTGCTGGACCTTCAGGAGGGCAAGTTCATGCTCTCAATATCGCTCCAGTTCCCGATCGAGGTAGTATTTCTGTTGAGAGCCTTGTATATATTTCTGATTTTCCAGTTCGTACCTTGTTTGATTCTGGTGCATCGCATAGCTTTATCTCATCTGATCTTGTTGATAGTTTGCACCTTAGTACTAGCTTAGTAGAGGATCCCGTCTGTGTCTCAAATCCTATTGGGGGTTCCGCCCATTTGTCTATGATATGTGGGGATTTGAGGATCTCTATACTGAGTGTATAGTTCTTGTGCAGTGCTTATGTTCTTGGTTTCAGGGGATACGGATTGATATTGGGCATGGATTGGCTGTCCAGATATGGAGCCATCCTTGATTGTGAGCATAGGGTTGTGAGGCTCGCGACTCGCCTCAGGAACACCCTAGAGATTTCTTGTGATCCGAGAGGTCCCGTCATGTTGTGCTATCTTGAATCACTCGACTCGTCAGTGGGGACTCTTCAGTCTGTGAGAGTGGTTCGAGATTATCCGGATGTTTTTGATGAAGTTAGGGGGTTGCCCCCTAAGCGAGAGATTGATTTCCGCATTTATCTGGTGGATAATGCAAAGCCGGTTTCTTTGCCCGTTCGGCACATGGCTCCGCGTGAAAGGCGGGAGCTAAGTAAGCAAGTGAAGGAGTTGCTTGAGAAGAACTTCATTAGACGAAGTATATCTGAATGGGGAGCGCCTGTGGTATTTGCTACCAAGGCAGATGGTTCTCTCCGACTTTGTGTTGACTATCGAGAGTTGAATAAGCTGACTAAGATGAACAGACACCCGTTACCGAGGATTGATGATCTCTTTGACCAGCTTGTCGGTGCTTCTGTTTTCTCTCAGCTTGATCTTGCTACTGGATTCCATCAGCTCAGGGTAGCTGAGGATAGTATAGACAAGACTGCGTTCAGAACTCCAGATGGATTCTTCGAATGGCTTGTCATGCCGTTCAGCTTGACTAATGCACCCGCTTATTTCGTGGACTTGATGAGTAGGGTGTTCAGGGAGTTCTTGAACAAGTTTGCCGTGGTCTTCGTAGATGATATTCTGATCTTCTCTAAGGATGAGGAAGAGCACGCAAGGCATCTCGTGGAGGTGATGGATACGCTTAGAGCACATCAGTTGAAGGCCAAGTTCTCCAAGTGTCACTTTTGGAGAAGGGAAGTTAGATTCCTTGGGCATATAGTATCTAAGCAAGGCTTAGCGGTGGATCCCGCTAAGGTAGTTGTAGTTCAGGATTGGAAGACTCCAAGGAATGCAACCGAAGTGAGAAGTTTTCTAGGTCTTGCGGGTTTTTACCGGAAGTTCATCAAGGACTTCGCGAAGCTTTCCGCTCCTCTCACTAAATTGACGAAGAAGAATTTAGTTTTTGCTTGGAGCATAGAATGCGAGCTTGCTTTTCAGAAGCTCAAGAGAGCTCTAACATCAGCACCTGTTCTAGCTTTGCCCGATGGAGGAAAGTTATTTACAGTATACACCGATGCATGTGGAACGGGGTTAGGAGTTGTTCTGATGCAAGAAGGAAGGGTGATATGCTTTGGCGGTAGACAACTCAAGGTGCATGAGAAGAATTATCCCACTCATGACTTAGAGTTGGCAGCAATAGTATATGCACTCAAAGCTTGGCGCCATTATCTTCTGGGAGAAAGGTTTGAGCTTTATACCGATCACAAGTCATTGAAGTATCTCTTTTCTCAGAAGGATCTGAATCTGAGGCAACAAAGATGGATGGAATTCTTGGCATCCTATGATTTTGAGATAGCCTATACCCCTGGCAAGGGGAATGTGGTAGCTGATGCATTGAGTAGAAAAAGGTTGACCCTAAGTCCTCTATTCGTTGAGATGAAGAATTTAGAGTATGTGGCAACCTTTGATTTCTCTTTGGCGGTTGAGTCTATGACCGGTTCTTTAGCATCTCTGGAACTCAGACCTACCCTTCTTGATCAAGTTGGGGCTTTGCAGAGAGAAGACCCTCACATAGTTGAGATTATGGGTAAGCTGATTCGAGGAGAGACGTCTAGTCATCTCGCTCAATATTCTATTGATGACAAGGGTTGGCTGAGGAGAGACGGAAGGTTATGTGTTCCAATGGTAGAAGATTTAGTAAGAAAAGTTCTTGAGGAAGCGCATCGCTCTAAGTTGACTATACATCCAGGCGGGGATAAGATGTATAAGGATATTAAGCGTATTTTCTTTTGGCCTGGGATGAAGAAGGATGTGGCAGAGTTTGTCTCTAGATGTATCATTTGCCAGCAAGTTAAGGCCGAGTCGAAGAAGCCCGGTGGGCTATTGCATCCACTAGACGTTCCACTTTGGAAGTGGGAGAGTATTTCCATGGATTTTATCGATGGGCTACCAAGGTCAAGGAAAGGGAATACGAGCATTTGGGTTATTGTGGATAGACTTACGAAGAGTGCTCATTTCATTCCGGTGAAGAGCAAGAGAACCGCATCTTGGCTAGCGTCTGTATATCTTCGTGAGATTGTGAGACTTCATGGAGTCCCTTCTAGTATAGTCAGTGACCGTGACCCAATCTTTACAAGTCAGTTCTGGAATAGCTTGCAAGAAGCCATGGGCACGAGGTTGAATCTAAGTACTGCCTATCACCCACAGACGGACGGTCAAACCGAAAGGGTGAATAGGGTACTCGAGGATCTATTGAGGCTTTGTATTCTGGATTTTGGTGGTACTTGGGAAGACCATCTTCCTCTTGTTGAGTTTGCATATAATAACAGTTATCAGGCAAGCATAGGGATGGCACCATTTGAAGCTTTATATGGGAGGCCGTGCAAGTCGCCTACATGTTGGTGGGAGACTACAGATAAGCTTATACTTGGGCCTGATATGATCAGAGATACATCCGAGAAGATCGAGTTGATTCGGAGACAGATGAAAGCGGCCCAAGACCGACAGAAATCCTATGCTGATAAGCGAAGAACTGATTTGGAGTTTGATGTTGGGGATATGGTTTTCGTGAAGGTTTCTCCTTTGCGGAATGTGGTCCGATTTGGAGCCGTTGGGAAGTTAGCACCGAGGTTTGTTGGACCATTCCCTATTATAGAGAGGATCGGGCAGATGGCTTATAGAGTAAAGTTGCCCGAGAAGCTTGCCGGAGTACACGATGTTTTTCATGTCTCGCATCTCCGGAAGTGTTTACATGAATCAGCAGAGGTTGTTGAGCCAAGTGTTCTGGAAGATGTGGAAGTGGAGAAAGAAGCTACTTTAAGGAGAGCTCTGATTCGTATCTTGGGGACGGAGACCAAGAAGTTAAGGAATCGTGAGGTCAAGTTGGTGAAGGTTCAATGGGGTGAAGCCGAAGAAGACGCAACTTGGGAAACCGAGGAGAAGATGTGTGGGCTTTATCCATTCCTTTTTGAGGGTACACTCTCAACCTCTTTTCTTTGTTAGCATATCTCTCTCTTTGCTATCCATGTTTATCTAATTTATCGTGTTAATCTTGTCATGAGAACCTTAGGTAGAAACCCTTTGGATGAAACATGTGTTTGAAACATGTTATGCTTGATGGTTGCGAGTGGTTGCAAGTGTTTGCAAGTGGTTACTCGTGGATGCATTATACACGTTAGGCACTAGATCGGCTCACACACTCCTCATATTGCATATGCATGAGTGTTTATGCTTATTCATGAATGAAAATTTTTGTGTTATCACATGGATGTTGCATATGGATGTATGTTATGTGCACACATATAGATGTTATACATTATGTTAGGAATTGCATACATATGGATTCATTTCACTAACATAATTTGCATTGATGATATTTGCATTAGATAAGTACATATACACACACCTTTGCATATGTTCATACAGCATTTAGAATCTTGTAAGGACAATGATTGCTCGTGGATGATGTTTTGAGTAGATGGACGATAGGATGGTAGGATACGTTCTTCCTAACTTGGAGATTTCGGGGACGAAATCCTTTAAGGAGGGGAGAATGTAACAACCCGTATTTTCAATAACCTGTAATAGTGTAAATCGAGGCAGAATTTAATTTATAAATCTGAATCAAGGGAAAACGGGCTATGCCATTGCGTTCGTCTCGGAAAAATACGCAAAATAGAGTCCGAGTTTTCGAAAATCGGAGTCCGTATGACCCGATTAAGGCCCAACGAAGTTTTCAGAAAATTTCTAAGTAAAAACAGATTTCAAATTCAAACTTGAATTTGGAAAATTGGGCCAGTTTGGGCCAGGCGGGAAAAGTCCCGCCACAGTACCCAAGTCGACAGCCCTGTCGACTTGGGAGTCGACTTGGTCTGACCAAGTCGACAGCCCTGTCGATTGGGCTGTCGACTTGACTCAGACGGGCTCTTTAGCCTGGTGCACCACTTTGGTTTTGTGTTGAGCTTGGGGGCCAGATTCGGTTTTGAGGGCTGAGATTGGAACTAGGGTTTAATCCTATGGCCTAAATCACTTGCCTAATCTATAAATAAGACCCTAACCTACCCTAAAATCATCATTATTCATTCTAGCAACTAAACTATGTCAAAATCAATCCTCTCATGGCCTCCACTCTCTTCATAAATTCCTAAATAAATTTTCAAGAGATAATCCATGCATACAAGTGTTTTTAGACTTGTATGATCCTCTTTAGCTTGCATTCAAGACAAGTTTCTCTATTTGCACCACAAAGAAAGAGTTTTGGTCAATTTTGCTTGCATTTTTGGGGTTTAATTTGTTGCATAGGGGTTTTCTTACATTTGCTATACTCATTTGAGTCCGCATAAGCATTGTAAGCCCTATTCCTTTCATACTTGAACTTTTAAAGTTAATTGTATGATATGCGAGTTTATATGCAAGTTTTCTATGATGTGTTATGCAAGTTTTCTATGATGTGTTATGCAAGCTCATCAAGTTATGTTATGCAAGTTTAATATGTAAGTTGTCACATGATATGCAAGTTATACTATGAAAGTTTGATATGTAAGTTGTCACATGATATGCAAGTTATACTATGCAAGTTTGATATGTAAGTTGTCACATGATATGCAAGTTGTGCTATGCAAGTTTGATATGCAAGTTGTCATATGATATGCAAGTTATGCATGCTTTTTGAGGCCTAATGCAAGTATTTGAACATATGTACATTTCATATGCCACCATGTTGAACTTGTGGCTTAACACTTTTATGTCACGATTATGTCAAGTTCCCTCTTTCTATCCTTTATGCGCTATTGCGATATGTAAGCGATGAGATTGCGTTTGGGGTTGGGTAAACTTAAAAGACATAAAAATATAAGCTTGGGAATTTACCTATTAAATTAGGTCTACCCATTGGGAATTTACCTATTAAGTTAGGTCTACCCAATTGCTTGAAAATTTGTAACATGTTTTGGAAACATGGTGGACATGACACTTAGAAAAGATAAGTGTGGCCAACTCGAGGTTGGGTTGAGTTTGTAGCGTAAACCTACCCGGAACCGACCGGCTTAACTAGTTGCTACAAAAAATAGGACCCAATGTGAGAAGTTGGTCATGTTGTACCTTGGACCCGAGGTTAGACCAAGTTGTGGTGTAAAGCTACCCGGACCCGCCCGGCTTAACTAGTAACCACAAAAAAGTCTAATGTGAGAGGTTAAGGCGCATTAATTAATTAATGCCTCATGATTAGGGTTAAGTCATGGACCATTTAGTACTTAACCAATTTGGGCTCGGTAGATTAATCGGGGTTAAGTCGTGAACTCACCGTTACACTTAACCAAGTTAATCCATGATTAGTGAAGGGGTTAAACCGTACTTAACCCACTAGAGAAATCCTAGCAATGGGGGTCCACTCCAGCAGTAATCCCTAGTTTGTATCATCATGACCCTAGGGACTAGGCTAGGGTGGGGGCACGATTACTGGACTGGAGGTAAGTGACCAAAAGCGACGGCAGAGTGGTACGCCGGTGTAGTTCTGGACGGACTATGGTCGTGCACGTAGTCCGGAGCCGGGGAAATCATGCACGGGTACCAGTAGATCGAGACTGTGCACGCATGTTTATGGTGTCCAGGGGTTGCCACCCTAGGGCTTGATACACCCGACGGGAGACCCGGCACAGTTTGACTACAATCGTGTTTGGGCCGTATTGACACC
Organism: Allium sativum; assembly: GCA_030737875.1. Taxonomy (NCBI): domain Eukaryota; kingdom Viridiplantae; phylum Streptophyta; class Magnoliopsida; order Asparagales; family Amaryllidaceae; genus Allium; species Allium sativum. Next base: position 218,742,438 of record CM060919.1, read on the forward strand.
AACACTTGACGAGTTAGGCTTAGGGAGCCGATCGACTAGACCGTTTGGGTTGGACCTCGTGTTAGGGTCACTTCATGTTATTGGACCTCGTATGAGGGTCACTTCATGTTATTGGGTCAAAGCTTGGGCCATGGGATCAATACTTGTTTATTCAAGTCATGTTAGTCTGCTAGTACACCAGTGGTGCAAAACCTTAATCTTGATTATGCGATGACACCTTTATCTACCTTGTTAGTTAATCATCATGCTAGTATGTTGTTATCCTTATGTTCATCCCTTGCTGCTCATGCCAGTTAACTTTATCAGTTTACATTGATTGTAGTAGGGCTTACTCAGTCTTTTTGACTGACCTGTTTTCTTTTGCCTCTTTTCTTCCGTTCCCCCCCCCCCCAGGTTCTCAGGGAGGGAATACAGGAGCTTAGCTTGGATTTTGGATTGCTTGCTTGTGGGATTCCAGCTCATGTACGCTTTCTACATGAAGCTAGCTATGGTTCTCACGTATTTTGGGGATAGCATTTATGTATTTCAGTTTTCAGACGATGTTGTTTTATCTAGACTTGTTTATTTGGAAAATTGATATTATGTTGTACCAGACTTGCTTTGTGATGGTTTAAATCTTCCGCTGTTTTATCTATGTTATTTACTCTGTTGGCATATATACATATGTTCTTGTTCTGCCTTGATATATCATTGTGCATGTTTACCTGATTCAAACGCCCCTCCAAAGTCAGTGCCCTTGCAAGAGTGGTACTGGCGGAGGTGGGGTGTTACACTCCCCTCGTCCACAAACCATGGACGATATTTATTGATTGTGAATTGACGTGAAAAATTTAGTGAATAATGCGAATGGTTGATAGGATTGTTTGTGGTTGATATTGTTGGATTGTGGTTGAAAAATACCCGCTTGTGGTTGAAACAAATTTAGAATAGTTTGTGGAAAGAAAAACATACTCGTCTGCGTACGAACTAGATGTATGAAATCCCCATTGTCAAAAACCGCGAGGTTTTAAGGTAGAGCGAGGAGCCATACATCGAGACGGTGCCGGTTTTAAATACCCTGCCGTTATGCTGCCGAAATTTTCAATAATATTCATGTGTTAAAATTATTTTCATGCGTTGAAACTATATTCACGTGTTGAAACCATATTCATGTGTTGAATAGAAATTCATGTGTTGAATAAATTCTTTGAAAGATAAAAATAACATTTTATCACATATATAGACTATATAAATTATTCATGTTTTAAATAAATTGTTTTAACAATAAAAATCACATTTTTATTATATATATATATATAAAAAATATAGGAAACATTCATGTGTTGAATAAAGGACTAGAACGATAAAAATCATATTTTTATCGTATGTGTGAAGTCGAAAACATTCATGTGTTGAATATATGAATTGAACAATAAAATTTACATTTTTATTGTGAGTATGAAGTGCTAAAAACATTCATGTGTTGAATAAATATTTTTAATGATAAAAATATCATTTTTATCATGTATACGACTTGCTAAAAATACACAAGTGTGAAATAAATATTAGTTTGCTATGAATATTATTTTTAACATATATATGAACTAAATAAAATAGTCATGCATTAAAATATATTTTTATTCGCTAAAAATATCATTTTTATACGAAATATAAAGTGTTAAAAATAACCACTTGTTCAAATAAATATTTGTGGGTTGAAAAATTATTTTTAACATGTGTAGGAAGTGTTAAAAATAACCATGTATAGAAATAAACCTTTGTTCACTAGAAATATTATTTTTAGCTTATTTTTGCACATATATATATATATACACATGTGTTGAACAGGAAAATGGATTAGCTGTTGAGTAAAGAATTTATTTGTGTGCCCGACAAATAGGTAAATCTTAATGAGTTGGTTGCGCAATTTTATTATTATATCAACTATTGTGAATGTTGTTGGATGCGGAGTGCTGGTTGTTCTGTGTGTAATAATAAACATCGCCACAGGATAGTAACAATTAATTTTGAACTACACTACATGGCACACTTCTTGAAGATAGGCATACTTCATCATATACCACATAAGCATTTGGAGCCTGTGGGACGAGGTCGAAGATTTACCATACGAGCGAGAGGCTTGTATGGCGATGACTGTATATTACAGGTTGAATTGATGACTGATATGGACTATATAAAATGTAACGGTAAATTGCAAGATTAATAAAAAAACCCACACGATTCTGGAGATGACAATAAACACGTCTCTCTGGTCATTAAGGCACAAAAACCATTTATAGGGTGACGAGAATTTATTCTCCGGAGTTATGATCTATACACACTCCCCTGTGAACACCGGAATATATCACTATAAATATGTGCATGCTTATTAGGATTTATTAAGTACCTAATACGGCCCAATAAATTTCCAAACCCCTTCCCGTGCAAAGGAGGTTATGGCGAAATTTTTCTGAAATTTAAAGGCGTTAGTGAAATATTTGAAGTGAAAACGATATTGAAATCGTCGAATAAATTATATTTATATATATATATATAAATTAAATAAAACGAATCGAGCCCCTGCAGTTCGCGTTTTGAAATAGTAACTTTAAACGATTATACCGAAAGATCCGACCATCGGATTTCCATGAAACTGGAACCGTTGGGTTCACTTTGGAAATATCTTTCCAACGATATAAACTTTGTTGGGATCCAACGGTTGGATTTTCATATATGTGTAAAACAAATTTGAAGAAAAATAGCGTTAGTGCCTCGGCACGACCAGAAACGTCGTTTAATTATATGGGACATTTTTAAATAAATAAAAATGGCGATATATCGTTATAAAATATTATAGACGATATGGAATGGAAATAAACCGATTATACTTGGTTTACTTGTCGTTTGATGGTTGAATGTGTTTGACATGAAAACTATACTAATGAACTGAATTGTGGATGTCGAATAATTTGACCATAGACAGAATTGATTTGAATTCTAAATATACGTGAATTATTTGAAAAGGCCGAGTTAATTCTCATTTCAAATAATTGATTGACGATTAGAAGTCGAAGAGATGAAGACGGTTCAAGACCGATGATTTTCACATCGGATGGATGGGCGCTACTGATGATCATGATTGGAGTAGCTACCTTAAAGGGGCTGAAGTGGTACCCATCCGGACGTATTTGTTGATTGTACGGATATGCGAGGAATATGATGCCTCCGGTTTTGTTCAGACCCAGAACGAACTTGTAAATGGATGCGTGTCTGACATTGGATTTTGTTCTGTACTGATTGATCTCTATTAAATATATATCTGTTTGGTGGCGGAGAATTTATTCTCTTGCTTAACGCCCTTGTCTGAGACGTACGAACTCAGAGGTTATATATCGATAGAAATCAGTTGCATGGAGTGAATTGCCTATGTGGCAAGCCTGAAAGGCAGATGATCAAGGCTTCTATTGAAAAGCAGAGTCTTGTGGTTGATGATCAAAGCACGACCTACGTGGCATAGCTTTGTGTATAGAGTTGATTCGCGAGCCTCACACCTCGGTATGAGTCAAAAACGGGATAAGGACCGTTGGGAGAACACTACGTTTCTTTCTAGCTACGGTGGTGTCAGTGACTTACCAGCCCTGACATTGATATTATTTGCACCTGTATGGTTGTTGGAATGTGAGGCGCCTCGACTATAGGTCTGTAAGGACCGGGAAACATGTGTTCAAGAATTGTCAATCCTCAAACGTAAGAGAGGACCGGCCCAAATGACTCCAAGGATCGCTGTGTGTGATCCTGAGACATTTGCTAGAGTGTCTCGAATGGAGAGGAGCCTGCCCCTTGCCTCGACTCATGATGGAATCCAATTTCCTATACGAGATTACGGATTTGATTGTAACTTATATATGGCGACATAATGATATGGGTCACTTATGCCGTTTGTGATTGATATTTATGATTGAAATTGCTTTTGAAACATATATGCACTAGTAATAATATCAAACACTTTTGTTTTATATGTATCAAGCATTTCTTGGCCATTATAAGGTAAAACTCTATCCTTCGTCTTGCGTTGCATTGTGAGATGGACCTGTGTCTTATAATGGCTTCATTTTTGTAAAAAGCATTGCGATGATTTAATAATTTACTTTATTTCATGCACTGGCAATCACTGGAGTAAACTCGTTCCGCGAAAGTGGCGTGGTCCTATGATTTGACTTATTATTGTTGTTTAATCAGTTAAGTAGATTTCTCATACCAATCCCATGACTGACTCGTAGTTTGTTTCACCTTGCAAACTCGGGTGCCCTTATTTTCACACGGGCAGCCTAGTGACAGGTAGCAGGACATATTTTGGCTTTTGCACTACAGCAGGGAGTGCATCTTTTGGCTTATATGGCGAGGCTTGACTTCTCTTGGCTATTGATATTTCACCATTATTATCTATGTATATGATTCCGCTCATGGCAATGTAGACTGATATTTCTTTTATGTACTCTCTTATGTATATGTACCGCTTATGGCGATGTAGACTGATCACTTACTTTTATGCACTAAGTTGTATCCTACACTGTGCTCTCTGATGTTGTGACATATTATGTTTCCGCTGTCATATTTATGTAAATTATTCTATTTGTTGCTTATGCTATTATCTGTACTCCGCTAATGATGATTAATGTGTTATATTCCAATGATTATCCTTAACACCGTCGTACGGGGTTTTGGGATCATCACACAATACGCCCCCAATGGCTTAGAAAATCACTTCGAAGTCCGTGCCTATCAGTGAAGATTCCGGCCACATTGTTGATCGAAGAACGATCATCACCTTACCAACGTGAAGAGCTTGTGATGCTCTCTGATTTTTCCTTTAAGGGTTTGGCGAATTAAACTTTCGATTTGGAGATTTTAACAAATTCGATTCGGTAGTTTCTAGCCATTAAAATGATAAGTGGCGCTGGTTATGTTTTAGAATGGATTAGGGTTTTCTAATTAGATGGGGTATTTGTAATTATAATATCGTTAAATTCATTTATTTACAAAAAAACCTGTTAACTTTTAGTAGCTCCAAATCCAACCCAAAGAATGTTGCCTCTAGCCAAATACCCCTATTCCGGACACAATGGACTAGGTCTCATCAGCCAATTTGATCGTTTCGATCAGTTTTTATTAAAATTAAAATATAAAACATTTAATTATTAAAATTGATTTTACATTTTAATTTACCGAGGTCACATACTAACTCCAAAAATTCCCAAAAAATAAATCTAACTATGTTATGACGATTCGGTCCTAACAAAATTAATTTCATCGAATTTGGAGGCCGTTTGAAAAATGGTCATTTTCTAATCGATTAAATTTGACTAAAATTGACAAAACACATTTATATTTCCTGTGATCGCCTATTAATTCCAAAAATTATGAAAATTGGAATCTTGCAATAATTTTACATTCCGTATCCAACCAAAGTGGTTTCATCGAAAACGGAGGTCATTTGCAAAATGGTTATTTATACTGGCTATATATTAAATTAAATTCCATAGCGGCTATTCTGAATATTCAACTGGCCATAACTTCTGATTCTCGCTAGGAAATTTCAATTTTTCAGATTCGTTGGAAAGATATTTTTAACAAATTTAAATATTTCTGGTTTCACTAAAATCCGATTTATTTTGCATCCTATACATTCAGTCAAAGTTCAAATTCAAATTTTCAAACTACCGCTCCATTTCTAACTTCTTTTATAATTAAATAAAATTTATTTGTTCTAACTTCGATTAAAATAAATTTTCAATCATTACTATTTAAAATAGATTATTTTAAATATTAAAAATCCATTAAAATTCCTAAAATAAAAACTATAAATTGGTTCCAAAATTCCGGGTTGTTATAATCTCCCCCACTTAAAATATTTTCGTCATCGAAAAGGGACGGAGCTGAAAGTTGTTTAATTAACCAACTCAACTTTCATTCTTTTATTGTTTTCAATAATTTTATTAGTTGAACTCATAATCACACAACACAATCATCAATCAATTAGTAGATTAACTTTTCAAATATATATAACTTATATATATATATATATATATATTCAAAAATCATGTTTTCTAAAATCGGATTATTTATATAATCGCAAATACATTAATTATAAACTTGTCACTCTCAACTCATTTTAGGGCATTTCTAACCCCATCTCTAACGAGTTTTCTCATTCTAGGATACTACAGATCCTATCTCTAATGAGTATTCTGTTTATAGGATATTTCTAATCCTACCTCTGATGAGTCTTTTGTTCAATTCTAATAAGTTGTACTCCAAAAATTTGGATTAACCAAAGCTCCGATACCACATGTAATAACCCGAAAATTTCCCTCGCGGGAAATCGCCAGATACACTAACTTTGGGCATACAACACATCAGAACAAATAACAAAAGACTTTTATAAACATTATAATAATGTTTTATCGGAGTATAGAATATCAGAGTACATCGAATAAATAATAATACAGCGGAAAATTAATTTACACTAAACTTAACACAATGCAGCGGAAGACTATCATTGCTCTGGCCACAACTTTAAGCTTCGATCCAGAATCCTGCCTAATATATAGATATCTGTAAAACAAGCCACCCGACAGCCCGTGTGGAAAAGAGGGCTCCCGTGTTTGCAAAGTGAAACAAACAACGAGTCAGTCATGGGACTGGTATGAGAAATCTTACTTAACTTATCTAATAATAGTAAGGCTAATCACAGGACCACGCCACTAACGCGGAACACGTTTACTCCATTGGATTGCCAATGCAAGAAATAAAGTAATTCGTTAAACAATGCAATGCTTTTTAGAAAAATGAAACCACTGTAAGACACATGTCCCATCACACAATGCAACGCGAACCGGAGGAGAGTTTTACCATGTAATGGTCAAAAATGCTTGATACAATAAAACAGATTTAATATTATTATTAGTGTATATATATGTTTCAAAAACATTTCAATCATAGATGGCATAGCTACCATATACAATGTCGCCATACTAGTTATACAATCAAAACCATATGGTGTCATACTGGAAGTTGGATTTCCATCATCAACCAAGGCAAGGGATCATCCTTACTGAATTCGAGACAATCTAGCCCATGTCTCAGGATCAGTCGCAACTGCACCTAGGAGCCACAGGGCCAGTCCCCAACTTACGTTGGTGGATTATATATAAATTCCTGAACAATACGTCTCCCTTCCCTATGTAGCGTAAAATAGAGCCACTAGGGACTCAAATACCAAGGCGCCTCGCAAATCCATCATCCACATAAGTAAAATGTCTGAGATCCATACCATGACACCACTCCTAGCTAGAAAGAAACGCATGTTCTTCCTAGACCCTTCTCCCGTTTCTAGTTCATACCAGGGTGTGAGGCTCACAAAGTAATGCTACACAAAGCTATGCTATGATCATCATCCACAAGGCTTTGCTTTTCAACAAAATCCTTGATCATTTGCATCTTAGCATGCCACATTGTCAATCCATACCATACCATTGATTTCTGCCAATATATAACCTCTAAGCTCGTACATCTCAGAGAAGGGTGTTAAGAAAGAGAATAAATTCTCTGCCACCAAACAGATATATATTTAGCAGAGATCAACGAATACAGCATAAAGGAATACAACGTCAAATGTACCATCCATTTACAAGTCCGTTCTGGGTCTGAACGAAATCGGAGACACCTTATTCCTCGTCCCATATGTCCAATACAAGAGAGAGGTTCTCGCATATCCATCGATCTCCAAGTACGTCTGAACGATCACCACTTATTACCTAATCTTGGGATGCCTCCCAATCAAGACATCAGTAATCACCAAACGATGTGAAGACCTCCGGTCTTCAACCACTGTCTTCATTTTTGACTTTTAATCATCGTAGTAATTATTCAGAATGGGTTAAACCCGGTCTTTCCGAATAACTCACGTATTTTATAATTGATAATTAAGTGCTATAGAAACACATCAGACGCCACATTCCAATTCAGATTATTCTTTTAAATAAATATTCACATTATTAGGGAAAGGTTCCCATTAATTTTGTCAAAGATAAATTCTTTTAAATTTATTCTTTAATATTCTCTTTAAAGATTCATTAAAACTCCAATTTGGTTATAATATCAAAAATCATTTCTTTATGATTATTCAACTTTAAGAAATTAATCTTGTCTTTAACTAGGTTAAAGAACCAATGTCTTTTAAAACACAGTTCACGATAAACCAAATTCACATTTCATTTTATTCCCATTACTAAATATAATTGGAAACTCTAATAATCTTAATTAAAAGATTTATTATTTTCATACGGGGTTTAAGAACAGTGTTATTTAAGACACCATTCACGTGAAACCCAAAAACCTAATTTATTTTATTTAATTCCATTTAAATGTTAATTAATTGGAAAAATTCATTAAATCTAAATTTAAAGATTTATCCTTTCTCATCAGGGTTTAAGAATAGTGTTATTGAAGACATCACTCATGACAAACCCAAAATCCAATTTAATATTTAATTCGAATTAAATATTAATTAATTGGAACACTTGATCAGATTGTTATTCAGGTTAATATCTAGTTCATTTCGATAAAAATTTATTTTTATCTTTTCAGATATGGAGTTTTTCATCCAAAATGTTTCCAAATCACTTATTATGATTTTACATAATTTTACCATATTTTTAATAATTTTATCAAGGCCCGTACAGTCGGTTTCCAATAACGGCCACTGAACTTCATCCATAGCGACCTTTTTTAAATTTGATTTGGACATAATTCCAAATCTAACCGTTAGATTTCAAAATTCGTATATTCATTGGAAAGCTCTTATCGATACGAACCCAACGGTTCCAGTTTTAGGGGAATCCGACGGTCGGACCTCCCGTTACATCAATTTGAAGTTAATGGTCGAAATTCGCAAACGGTCGCTACGCGGCGCGTTCTATTCAGGCCATTAAATATATGTATTATATATCATCGATTTCCAACTAAAACATATTTATAAAATATTTATAAATTCATTTTAAATCGATTCCAACTTCATTTTCAATTTTTAAATCAAAATTGAATATTCTATATCTTTATCATATTATAATATTAATATTTTCAAAATATTATATTCTGAAATCACTTCTTTTCGATATTCACTATAAAATGAATAAAATCGATCGATAAACCCGTTCGGGTTAAAAATGGTGTTTCTATACTTAACCTGCCTTCATATTTTTATGTTTTTGTATCCATCTAAAGATGGACATAAAAATCATAATTTTATTCTACATTGAATAATATTTTAAAATATTCGTTAATTAAAAATGTTCTTTATGTTAAAGATTCTTTATTTTAAAATATTCTTTATATAAAAGTTTTCTTTATTTTAAAATATTCTTTATATAAAAGATATTCTGAATCAGAATGCGACTCAATCAATTTCCGTATAATTTCAGTTATATGGATTTTCATAATCGCATGAATTTAACAATAATGATAAATAATCATTCTGTAACGACCCGGATTTTTGGTCAATTTATTTTAAATATTTAGTATGGGTTTAAATATTGAATTTATAATATAAATGGTATATTATTGGGTTATCGATTAAATAATCGAAATACGATTTATTTTGATAATCATCGTAATACGAGAATTTAAAATAATTCAATTCGAAGTTAGAATTAAATCAAAATAATTCAGATGATCAGTATTAATTGTATATGAATATAGATGATAATAAAAATATTTTATTATCAGAGAATTTATTTGTTTTTGAATTTAAAGTATATTATATCGATTTAATACGGTTACTTTATATATACACGTTCGAAATAAAATTTCAGAAAATATTCTGTTGAGTTCAGAATAACGTTATTACATTGGAACGACGGTAAGCTAAAATAGAGGTTCACGATCTTTAATTGTGAACCCCGAGATATTTACAACGGATAAGATCGAAATCGAATTGAAAATCAAATTGATGCCTGTTTAAAAAGAATAAAAGATCTTTTTATATCGAATCAAAATCAAATCGAATTAATTAGAAAATCTTTTTAAAATAAATATAAAGATTTGTTCTGTACTTCTGGTTCCCTCTCCACTTCTATATAAACGCGCAACCCCTCTTTCCTTCTGTTTTCATTTTTCCACTCCTCGGATAAGAAAATCGATGTTGATTTCCATTTAATCCTTCGAGAAAATATATATATTGAATCGTTCCTGAAATCCATTTCTTCCGATCAATTAACGAAAAGGGGGAAATTCCCCATTTTTAAACCAAAATCCAACAGAAGCCAGAAATCAAAATCACGAGGTGAACCAAATCAAAAATGGTAATGGAATTAGAAACCGCGATTTGAAATCGCGAAGTTTCTGAAGGCCGACAACTTCGTGAGTGTAACATCCCGGAAAATACGAGCTAATTTAAAATATTTAAATTGGTTATTTCAAAGGAATTGGAGCAATTGAAATAGAATATTTCAATAAAATAATGAATTAGAAATAGTGTGGCAGTTTGAAATTTGGAATTCAAACTTTGATTGACTGCACCGGGTGCAAAATATAACGGATTTTAGTGAAACCAAAAATATTTAAATCTATTTATGAATACCTTTCTAACGAATCTGAAAAATCGAAGTTTCATAGCGGAAATCAAAAGTTATGGCCAAATGAATTTTCAGAAAGGTCGCTATATTGAATATATAGCCCTTGAAAATAGACATTTTGCAAACGACCTCAGAATTCGACGAAACCACTTTTGTTGGGTCCGGGATGTCAAACTATTGCTAGGTTTCAAATTTCATAATTTTTAAAGCTAGTATGTGAGCGTGGCAAAAGAAAATGTGTTTGGTCAATTTCTGTTAAATTGGATCGACCAGAAAAGGGCCATTTTTCAAACGATCTCAGAATTCGACGAAACTAGTTTTGTTGGGACCGTAGCATCCAAACATAGCTAGATTTATTATTCTGGAATTTTCGAATCAGTTTGTGGCCCTGGCAAATTGAAATGTACATTCAAATTGAATATAAAATGTTTTATACTTTAATTTGAAAAATAACTGACTGTAACAGTTGAGTTGACCTACGAAACATATCCCATTGTGTCTGGGATGGGGGTATTTAGCTAGAGGCGATAGTCATTGGGTTTGAATTGGGGTTCGTAAGTGAAAACCCTAATTTTCTGAATAATATATATATCGGCGAATCAGAAAATTCCATTCATAAATTAAAAATAAAAAAAACGCTCAGAAACCCTCGTTCTCTCTCGACATCGACGGCGACGCGAGCTCCAACCTTCCCAGGCGATTTCCGACCGCCTCAGCCCCCTGCCGACCTCGCCACCACCTGTAGTCGACGGCGCCGCCTCCCCTCTACAAATCCGACCCACTTTCACCTTCCCCGTCCTCTCCATCTTCGATCACGACCTTTCCAAAGTCCGACACTTCCCACCGCCGCCCCGACCAGATCCGACCACCGAACTTCCTCCAACAACCACCGACCGACTCCCCTCTCTTCCCTCTTCCACGCTGTACCCTCCGATCATCGTATCGTGCCTAGGTTTTCGCGAAAACTGAAAACCTAGTTTTGAACAATCGTGAAAGGTGAGTCCTATATTATATTTGAACTTTGAAAAATCATATCTTTATGGTGTGTTGACGAAATTCGATGAAACAGGAAACTTCGGGACCGCAAGGGGGCTCTCTACCACATAGAAGAGACCGCGGATTTTCTGAGCCATCTACGATTTTTAGAACTCCGAAAACCAATGTGAGAAATCTAAATTAAATAAAATTGAATGGAAAATGTCATGTATAAATTATATAAGCGAAATATAAATTATACACGTGTTGTATACCTCATGTACATGCGTTGTGTAAGCTATATGAGCGAAGTATGAATTATACATGCATAGTATAAATGATATGTGTGTTGAAATGCAAGTGAAATATAGAAATATATATATATATATATATATATATATATATATATATATATACTCCCCTTGTCCACAAACCATGGACGATATTTATTGTTGTGAATTGGTGTGAAAAATTGGGTGAAAAATGCGAATGGTTGAATAATTGTTTGTGGTTGATATTGATTGGTTGTGGTTGAAAAATACCCATTGGTGATTGAAACAAATTGGAAATAATTATGGAACTGAAAATAAAACATGCCGCCTGCGTGCGAATTAGATGCATGAAATCCCCATTGTCAAAAACCGCGAGGTTTTAAGGTAGAGTGAGGAGCCGTACTTGGGACGGTGCCAGTTTTAACTACCCTGCCGTTATGCTGCCGAAATTTTGAATAATATTCATGTGTTAGAATTATTTTCATATGTTGAAATTATTTTCATGCGTTGAAACTAAAGTCATGTGTTGAAACTATATCCATGTGTGGAAATGCTCATGTGTTGAGAAGTGATATGTGAAAATTAAATTCATGTGTGAATGAATAAAGTGTTTAAACAATAAAAATCACCTTTTTATAATATATATGAAGTATGTAAAATATTCGCCTTACATATAAATAGTTTCAACAATAAAAATTTCATCTTTCTTATATGAACAAACTATATAAAATATCCATGTGTGGAAATGCTCATGTGTTGAGAAGTGTGTGTGTGTTGGAAAGGTTCATGTGTTGAATAAAAGAGTAAATAATAAAAATTACATTTTTATTGAAACTATGAAGTGTTAAAAACATTCATGTGTTGAATAAATATTTTAGAGGATAAAAATACCATTTTTTATCATATATGTGATTTGCTAAAAATATGCGAGCGTTGAAATAAATATTTGTGAAAGGAATATTATTTTAACATGCATAGGAACTAAATAAAATAGTCATGTGTTGAAATATATTTTAGTTCACCAAAATTATCATTTTTGAAATGAAGGTTAAAAATAACCACTCGTTCAAATAAATATGCATGAGTTGAAATATTCATTAATTAGCTAATGATATGATTTTTGCTTGTGTATGCAACATGTGAATGAATGGTGTCTTTAAACCAAATTGAATCAAATAGAAGTTGAATGGAAAATGATAAGTGATAAGAATTGCACATATATACATGCATATTTATTGAACAGGTTATAGCAAAGAGGCTAGAGAAGAGGATTAAAATTGTTTGCCCGACAAATAGGTACATGTTTACTGTTTTGCTTGGGTGATGACTTTATGAGCCTGTTGGCTAGCCGCTTGGCTTTTTCTTTTTCTTTTTGAGATGAGACGCCCGTGTGGCTATTTGGGAATTTTCCCAGCCCCTCCCGTACAAAGGAGGTTATGGCGAAATTTTCCAAAATTTAAAGGCGTTAGTGAAATATTTGAAGTGAAAACGATATAGGAATTTTCGAATGAACTATATTTATATAAATATATAAATATAAATAAAATTAAAATGAATCGTGGCCGTGCAGTTCGTGTTTTGAAACCGTGATTTCAAACGCTAAGTGCGGGAAATCCGACCATCAGATTTTCCCGGAACCGCAACCGTTGGGTTCGCCTTGGAAATATCTTTCCAACGGCACCAACTTTGTAAAGACCTGACGGTTGGATTGTCTGGAATGTTTAATTCAAATCTGAAGAAAACAGCGCCAGGATCGATTATATTTATATATAAATATAAATATAATTAAATTAAATCGAATAACGATGCTGCAGTTCGTATTTTGAAATCGTAACTTCAAACGACTAGTGTGGGAAATCCGACCGTCGGATTTTCCCAAAACTAAAACCGTTGGGTTCGTTTTGAAAAGATCTTTCTAATGAAATAAAATTCGTGAAAATCCAACGGTTAGATTTTTAGATATGTGTAAAACAAATTTAGGGAAAAACAGTGCCACGGCACGACCTGAAACGTCGTTTAATTAAATATGGTCATTTTAAATAAATAAAAATGGCGATATATCGTTATAAGATATTATAAACGATATAGAGTGGAAATAAACCAATTTTGTTGTGTTTGCTTGATATGTGATGGTTGAATGTATTTAACATGAAAATTATACTAAGGAACTGAAATGTGAATGTTGAGTCATTTAACCATGTGAAGAATTGATTTGAAAATCTAAATATCACGTGGATTATTTGAAAAGGCCGAGTTAATTCTCATTTCAAATAATCGATCGACGGTGAGAAGTCGAAGAGATGAAGACGGTTGAAGACCAACAATCTTCACATTGGATGGATGGGCGCTACTGATGCTCATGATTGGAGTAGCTACCTTGAAGGGCTGAAGTAGTAGCCGTCCGGATGTATTGTTGATTGTGCGGATATGCGAGGAATTTGGTGCCTCCGGTTTCGTTCAAACCCAGAACGAACTTGTAAATGGACTGTGTGTCTGACATTGGATTTTTTTCTATGCTGATTGATCTCTGTTAAATATATATCTGTTTGGCGGCGGAGAATTTATTCTCTTGTTTAACGCCCTTCTCTGAGACGTATGAGCTCAGAGGTTATGTATTGATAGAAATCAGTCGCATGGAGTGGATTGCCTGTATGGCATGCCTAAGTGGCATATGATCAAGGCTTCTGTTGCAAAGCAAAGTCTTGTGGTTGATGATCAAAGCATGGTCTATGTGACGTAGCTTTGTGTATAACGTGGATTCGCGAGCCTCACACCTCGGTATGAGTCAAAACGGGATAGTGACTGCAGGGAGAGCACGACGTTTCTTTCTAGCTATGGTGATGTCAGTGACCTACCAGCCCTGACATTTATATCTACTTTTCACCTGTGTGGTTGTTGGAATGCGAGGCGCCTCGATTATAGGTCTGTAAGGACCGGGAAACGTGTGTTCAGGAATAACTAATCCTCAAAAGTAAGAGAGGACCGGCCCTGAAGATCCAGGGATTGCTGTGTGCGGTCCTGAGGCATTTGCTAGAGTGTCTCGAACGGAGAGGAGCTTGCCCCTTGCCTCGACTCATGATGGAATCCAATTTCCGATACGAAATTGCGGATGTGAATGTATTACTAGTATGGCGACATAGTAGATGGTAGCTATGCCGCCTAGGATTGATATTTATGATTGAATTTGCTTTTGAAAACATATATGCACTAGTAATAACATCAAACACTTTTGTTTTATACGTATGAAGCATTTTTGGCCATTATAAGGTAAAATCTATCCTCCGGCTTGCGTTGTATTGTGTGATGGGACCTGAGTCTTATAATGGCTTCATTTTTATAAAAAGCATTGCGATGATTTAATCATTTACTTTATTTCATTCATTAGCACTCATTGGAGTAAACCCGTTCTGCGAAAGTGGCGTGGTCCTTTGATTTGCCTTATTATTGTTGTTTAATAAGTTAAGTAGATTTCTCATACCAGTCCCATGACTGACTCGTAGTTTGTTTCACCTTGCAAACTCGAGTGCCCTCATTTTCACACGGGCAGGCTAGTTACAGGTAGCTGGCATATTATGGCTTGGCACCGCAGTAGAGGTGCACTTTTGGACTCATGGCGAGGCTTGACTACATTGTGATGGTTGTGACTTTTCCGCCATTATTGTATATGTATTATGATTCCGCCACTGGCGATGTAGACTGATGTTTAGTTTATGTATTCTCTATGTATGATTCCGCCTCTGGCGATGTAGACTGATTATGTACTGTTATGCACTAAGTAGTATCCTGCACTGTGCTCTCTGATGTGGTGATATATATATGAATCCGCTGTCATATTTGTGTAAATTATTCTATTTCTTGTTTATGCTATTATCTGTGATCTGCTAATGATGATTAATGTGTTATATTCCAATGATTATCCTTAACATCGTGCCACGGGGTTTTGGGATCGTCACAGCGAGGTTCGATTCACGGAGGCTTGAGGGGAAGCTTCAGTTCGAAGTCGCGATGGAGGTGGATCCAACGTCGACAGTCGCGATGATTCTAGGGTTCGAAGGGGTTCTTCGATGGGTTGTTCTGAGTTGCACTGTGGTGATTTCAACGATGTGAGGTGAGGTTGAGGTCAGTTTTGGATGATTAGGGGAGTAAGATTTTGGTTTGAATGAAGGTGGAATATGTTCATGAGTGAAAGTCAGGGTGTCAAGAGGGTTGTATTTAGTCTGTGGATGAACTAAAGTCTCGGAAAATGGTTTGGATCAGATTATGTTCGAACAAGGAAGGCTATTCCGCACTGTATCATGGGTTAAGGGCTGGTGAGTGGAGGTCGAGGCAGGTATAGGAGTTGATGGTGATGAGAGTGCGAGTGGAGAAGAAGAGAGCTGCGTAATGTTCGAAAATGGATTACGGTAATTTACTAATTCAAATTAGTAATTAAAAATATATAATGACCTTTTGCATTATTTAATGTGGTACCAAGTTTATTAATGTGTGTGTATATATATATATAAGTCATGCTAACTAAGGAAGGTAATATTAAGGTATACTTTTTACCGGAAATTAAAAAAATAAGAAATACACGGCATAAATAATTTATTTATGATTGTAGTCAATTTAAATTAATAATCATCTAATCATCAGTTAAAATAAAATGTCGTAGGAATAAATTTAGTCAAGACAATTCAAGATGATTTGTGGTTGAAACGAGTTGGAAATTAATCGGATATTTGGCAAAGGAAAGTCACGGTGAGTAAATCTCACTCACATGTTAATTAGAATTATTTTTATCCGTTAAAAATATGTGTTGTTGCTTGTTTGGATTTTTATGGTTGATTTAAATATATTAGTTATTTAGGGTTGACTATTATATATATATTAGGTTGATGATTGGTTGAATTCCCGTAGTCTCATTAGCGGATGCCCGCAGTTTCATAGCGGATGATTTCCCTATGCGCCCCACAAATATATTAGTGGATGACCTTCTATACCGCGATATCCTGCCTCGAAGCAGGATAGGTATTATTTCTGTTGAGTAACGTCTGTGGATGCAGGAAAAACAGGTTGGAGGGATCCAACCGGATTCCTCAAAAATATATTATCTGTTTGTTTATTTGTTTGCATATATACTGTCATATATGATGTGTTAGAAAAACTGAAATAAATAATTGGTAGTGTGGTGCTTAAAAAAATCACTGGGCTTAAATGTTGATATTTTAAAAATATCGAAAAGGGAAATTTCCAGAGTTAAAAGGGGAAATTCTATTTTTCTAAATAGAATTTGAAATTCGAATAGAATAAAAATATTAACTTGTTTTGAATATTTAAAACAAGTAGTTTGTTTGTAAATAAAGTTTAAAAAGGAGGTGAAATGAATTATCATTTGATAAATTCAGGAAATATAAATACAAGTGGAATTTAAATAAAGGGAAATTTATTTTTCAAAGTAAAAAAATTATTTCAAATCAAGTTGGAATCGAGACTTGTTTTAATATATATATAAACAAGTAATATAAGGCGATGTTTACAAGGAAAGGTGAAAAACCATAAATTGGATAATATGGATATTTTAAATTCAAATGGAATTTAAACAAAGAGAATTCAAATTTAGAATTTGAATATAGAAATTCAAATGGAATTTGAATATAGTATTTGAATAAAGAAAAATTAAATAAAATTAAAATAGAATTGAAATGGGAATTTGAATATATAATTCAAAAAGAGTTGAAAGGGGAATTCGAATATAGAATTTAAATAGAGTTGAATCGAAAATTGAATATGGGAAATTTAAATGGAATTGAATTGGAATTTAAATATAGAAGATCGAAGTATAAATAAATTATAACCGAGTAAGTGAAAATCGATGATTTTAGATAATCAGAATTTTTGAGTTGAATTGGGAAAATTGGTTTAATATATATTAAAAATAGCTTAGAATGGGGTTGAATTTATTATAAACGAAGTCCAAACGTTTACATATATATATATATATATATATAATTAAAACGAACTTGCCGTAGTGCTGCAGTTCGTAAATTGTCGTTTCGAACTTCAATTGAGTAAACAGAACTCAATTAAAGTCGGAATTCTTTGAAACAAGAAACGTCAGGACCGATTTGATAATAGTTTTCTAATGGAGGAGAAAAATCTGGATTTCATCGAATAGATTTTTAGTTATATCAAAATCAAATTTTCAGAAAAGCAACGC
This sequence comes from Allium sativum, assembly GCA_030737875.1. Lineage (NCBI taxonomy): Eukaryota > Viridiplantae > Streptophyta > Magnoliopsida > Asparagales > Amaryllidaceae > Allium > Allium sativum. The sequence continues at coordinate 218,760,497 of CM060919.1, forward strand.
CATAACCATTTAAAAACAATTACGGTTTATTTAATTTTATAAAAGGATTTTGAGCGAATAAAATCCGAATTTCTATTTAGAAAATTTCAGATTTGAGTTGTAGATTATAAGTGAACTCAAGTGGAGTAATGAATTGAAATTGAAATTGAAATCATATTTTTGATTATTGAATGGAATTAACTAATTTGAATAGTAATTAGTTAATGAGATTTTGAATTGATATTAGGCTTTGAAAAAGTGAATTCGATTTGGAAATTTATATTCAAAATCGAAAAGGAAACTAGAATTGAAATTGAAATTGAAATTCAATTTGGTTATGAGCAGGTTAAATATTTTGTTTGAACATGTTATGTTCAAACAAAGAAGTGAAATAGGCAAAATAGCCAATTAAAGAATAAATGAGCGAAATTGAATTCAAACGATTGGATAGTGTTGAATTGAAAACAGGTGAGCATGTGTTAGACAGGTATGGGATGAAGTATATGAAGATTTTAATTTATGTGCCCGACAAAAAGGTACATGTTTAAATTCATATATGAGATTTTATGCACCGTATCGACAAGCCGCTTGGCCTTTCCTTTTTCTTTTGGATATGTGAGGGCCATGGGAGGCTATTTGAAATATCCCGATGCTCCCGGTACAAAGGAGGTCATGGCGAAATTTTCCGGAAATTTAAGGAGTTAGAATATTTTTAAGAAAAAATTGATAGTTAGAAATAAATGTATCGATATACATAGAATTCGATAAGTAAATGAATTTAAAAATAGAATGTAAAAGGAAATCGATAGGCTGGTAATAGAAAGAGAAACATATATACGTTTAAAAATGAATAATTTGTTTGTATGGTGTTGGTTATTCGAGGTAAGTGGTTTTGTCTGTTTTGAAGTTAATGATGTTTTCAGTCTAGGTCTGAGATGTAATTTTACCCCAACTCGATTGATTTCATTTTTAGTTGATAAATAGCAAGATCCAGTCTCGAAGAAAAGTGTTTGAATAAGAGTTAGTTGAATAAAATATTTTGGGTTGTTGTAACGATGTTTTACACAGCATTCGTTTAATCCAAGTAGTGGAAATTTGAAAATATAAAAGTAAATATTTTCTGAGTATAATTAGAGTAGTCGGGAAAGAGATAAGTGATTGAAATTGTTTTCAATTGCAAATAGAAATATTTTCTAAATATAGAAAATAAAAGAAGTTGATATTTGGAAACGTTTTCCAAATGGCGTAAGAGGCCAAGATGATTATCGAAAATATATGGTTAACCAATATTGATAAGGAAATGGAGAAGAGATTTAATCAATGAAATATTAATTAAAGAGCCCAGTGATTTGTTTGATATGTTGAATGTACACTTGTTTTTATTCGATAGTTAACTCACAAACTATTGAAGTTGTGACCATCGTTGTCAATATGGAGAGACCGGTTGGATTATTATCCGAGAACCACTCTGCAATGGCAGTAGCGTTGCGAATCAGATTATACGAGGGTAATCGAAGATGGAGTAAAGTGCGAGGGCTTTTTCTATTAATAGAATTTGGGCCTTCGGTTTCATTCAGTCCTAGAAAGAATGCAAATGGACGAATGTCTGACAAAGTATTTGCAATGATCGAATATGTTGGTCTGTATAAATGTATATATGGTGGCAACAGATTTATTCCCTTAGCATAATATCCATAATATATTTGTGCAAATCAGCTAGTGATTAACGGATCTGACAATGTGGCATTCAAAGTGATTGTGCTATCAATGAATAGAAACTAATCGTAGCCTCAGGCCTCAACAACTGGGAAATGACAAAAATCGGGCAGGCAGCATGGCTATGTGGGTCGCTCCCATTAGGGTGTATTATCACCTATCTAGAGATTCATTTAATTCCTTATTATATTCGATGTTGTCCCATTCGGGAAACGGTTGTTGATCCCAACCGTTGGTGATATACATTCGATACACTCAAGTGAAATGAGTGGTCGGTCATGTGTGGGCCGGGTAGCAAGACGTTCTTGTTGAACCCAGTGTATTCCTCTCTAGAGATACACTATCGGAAGGTGGTTCCTTACCTTGTCATGTTGGAAATCCAATCTCCAATAAGCGCCATGCGGTTTTTGATTTTATATTATATATGGAACGTGAGATGCAAGCGTTCCACAAGATTCTATTTATTTGGTTTAGACATTAGTATAATATCACTGGATTTGATATCAAAAATATGTTTTGGGTTATAGTAAGGTAAAAACCGTCCATGTTTACGTGTGGGTTGGTCTTACTATTATCATTTCTTTCAAAAAGAAATTTTGAAAGTTAAACAAATGGTTGGAGTTTACTCACATCAGTCCCATGACTGACCCAGAGTTTATTTTGTTCGTTTTCCCTAAACTCTTGGGTGCCCAAATTTGTACGGGCAGTCAAGTAGTCGGGATTTTTCAGATTCACTTGGAAGAGCTGGAAGTAGGAGGCTTCACCAGTGAGCTATAGACTATCATATATTCCGCTGTGAACCATGTTTGTATCTGGAAATTACAGGTGTTTATAACTGTTCAGGAATAACTGTTATGCTCTGATGATGGTATGTATATAAAGTTACTGATTTGTATTTCAAAAGTTATGTTATATAATATAATTTATTTGTTCCGCTGTGAGTTTGTGATCTTCGTTTTCTTCTATTCTAATATTTATTTCTTTCTATTTCTCATCCTCTAACTTCTTTCTAAAAATGATTCGTATTTCTGTGCAATTTGAGTTGGACCTGTGGTGTTATTAGTCAACTCAGATAGTACAGATTTGCGGGTCGTTACAGTTGGTATCAGAGCTTAGGTTGAGCGAACACCTAGGCTTTAGTGGGGGTTTACTCATTAGAGATAGGGTCAGTAATACCCTAGAATGAGTTGAGTGTATATACGAGAGCGCGTATTTGTAAATTGATATAAAAACTGTTTTATATTGTGTTGGCTAGTCTATTGAGTTGTTTATGAATTCTGATCGAATTGTGGGACGCCACGACGTCTATAAGAGTTTGTAAATACTTGAACAGAAGATTGAACATGATATTGTTTTAAAGTGGGTGAATGAAATTATTTTACCCAAAATTCTATTTTGATATAGCAAGAATAATTTTTGAAATTATTATAATATATGGATGTATTGGTTGTTATTATTATAATTAAATAAGATTATAAGAAATGAAATGGTTATATAGAACCAAATAGAACTTGTATATGAATAAGATATACAATTGAGATGAATTAAAACTGGATTCAAACCATGAATTGGAATTTAAATCCTGGGAAGTTTGAAAATATTTTCTGAAGTATATTAAAATAATATAGCTTTGTTTCGAAACGGATTTTTGAATAAAAATCATTTTTGAATGGATTCTGAAAGTGTTAAAGCACTGAACTCACTTCAGTGGCTGGGAAATAATTCTGATGATGACTGCAGCATCATCAGTGTTTATTTTCGAGTTTCCAAGTGATGGATTGCTACATTAAAAAAAATTTGATGGAAATTTGTTTTGAAAGAAAACAAGTGGTTTGAAAATTCAAATGTTTTGAATTTGACATGGGAATAAATATAAGTATATATTTATGTGATTTCGAAAGGATTTAAAATGAAATCCCAGGAATGTGAATGTGGAAGTTTAAATGGAATGAAGTGAATAAATTGATTTAAAATCAATTTGAATGAATTCGAATATACATGAGTGAAATATGAATTGAATGTGAATTGTAAATCATTCAGATAAACATGAATGTGAGTATATATATGAAAACCAAAAGTTGGTTAGGACTAAAATGGTCGAAATGTGAAGAGTTGAGTTTCAACATAAGAAAATTCTCGGAAAGTAAATGGGTTTGTAGCGTTTTTCTTACCTTAGCAATTTTGAGGACGAAATTATTTTAAGGGGGAAAGAATGTAACGACCCGGATTTTTGGTCGATTTATTTTAAATATTTAGTATGGGTTTAAATATTGAATTTATAATATAATTGGTATTTTATTGGGTTATCGATTAAATAATCGAAATACGATTTATTTTGATAATCATCGTAATACGAGAATTTAAAATAATTCAATTCGAAGTTAGAATTAAATCAAAACAATTCAGATGATCAGTATTAATTGTACTTGAATGTAGATGATAATAAAAATATTTTATTATCAGAGAATTTATTTGTTTTTGAATTTAAAGTATATTATATCGATTTAATACGGTTATTTTATATATACACATTCGAAATAAAATTTCAGAAAATATTATGTTGAGTTCAGAATAATGTTATTACATTGGAACGACGGTCGGTACGCTAAAATAGCAGTTCACAATTTTAAATTGTGAACCCTGAGATATTTACAATGGATAAGATCGAAAATCAAATTGATGTCTGTTTAAAAAGAATAAAAGATCTCTTTATATTGAATCAAAATCAAATCGAATTAATTAGAAAATCTATTTAAAATAAATACAAAGATTTGTTCTGTACTTCTGGTTCCCTCTCCACTTCTATATAAACGCGCGACCCCTCTTTCCTTCTGTTTTCATTTTTCCACACCTTAGATAAGAAAATCGATGTTGATTTCCATTTAATCCTTCGAGAAAATATATATATTGAATCCTTCCTGAAATCCATTTCTTCCGATCAATTAACGAAAAGGGGGAAATTCCCTATTTTTAAACCAAAATCCAATGGAAGCCAGAAATCAAAATCACGAGGAGAACCAAATCAAAAATGGTATTGGAATCAGAAACTGCGATTTGAAATCGCGAAGCTTATGAAGGCCGACAACTTCGTGAGGTTTGATTCACGGAGGGTTGAGGGGGGAGCTTCAGTTCGAAGTCGCGATGGAGGTGGATCCAACGTCGACAGTCGCGATGATTCTAGGTTTCGAAGGGGTTCTTCGATGGGTTGTTCTGAGTTCCACTGTGGTGATTTAAACGATGTGAGGTGAGGTTGAGGTTGGTTTTGGATGATTAGGGGAGTGCGATTTTGATTTGAATGAAGGTGGAATATGTTCGTGAGTGAAAGTCAGGGTTTTAGGAGGGTTGTATGTGGTTTGTGGATGAACTAAAGTCTCGGCAAATGGTTTGGATCAGATTCTGTTCGAACAAGGAAGGCTATTCCGCACTATAGCATGGGTTAAGGGCTGGTAAGTGGAGGTCGAGGCAGGTATAGGAGTTAATGGTGATGAGAGTGCGAGTGGAGAAGAAGAGAGCTGCGTAATGTTCGAAAATGGATTACAGTAATTTGCTAATTAAAATTAGTAATTAAAAATATATAATGACCTTTTGCATTATTTAATGTGGTACCAAGTTTATTAATGCGTATATATATATATATATGTCATGCTAACTAAGGAAGGTAATATTAAGGTATACTTTTTACTGGGAATTAAAAAAAATTAAGAAATACATGGCATAAATAATTTATTTATGATTGTAGTCAATTTAAATTAATAATCATATAATCATCAGTTAAAATAAAATGTCGTAGGAATAAATTCAGTCAAGACAATTTGAGACGATTTGTGGCTGAAACGAGTTGGAAATTAATTGGATATTTGGCAAAGGAAAGTCACGGTGAGTAAATATCACTCACCTGTTAATTAGAATTATTTTTATCTGTTAAAAATATTTGTTGTTGCTTGTTTGGATTTTTCTGGTTGATTTAAATATATTAGTTATTTAGGGTTGACTATTATATATATATATATATATTGGGTTGATGATTGGTTGGATTCCCGGAGTCTCATTAGCGGATGCCCGCAGTTTCATAGCGGATGATTTCCCTATGCGCCCCACAAATATATTAGTGGATGACCTTCTATACCGCGATATCCTGCCTTGAAGCAGGATGGGTATTATTTCTATTGACTAACGTCTGTGGATGCAGGAAAAACAGGTTGGAGGGATCCAACTGGATTCCTCAAAAATATATTATCTGTTTGTTTATTTGTTTGCATATATAATGTCATATATGATGTGTTAGAAAAACTGAAATAAATAATTGGTAGTGTGGTGTTTAAAAAAATCATTGGGCTTAAATGTTGATATTTTAAAAATATCGGAAAGGGAAATTTCCAGAGTTAAAAGGGGAAATTCTATTTTTCTAAATAGAATTTGAAATTTGAATCGAATAAAAATATTAACTTGTTTTGAATATTTAAAACAAGTAGTTTGTTTGTAAATAAAGTTTATAAAGGAGGTGAAATGAATTATCATTTGATAAATTTAGGAAGTATAAATACAAGTGGAATTTAAATAAAGGGAAATTTATTTTTCAAAGTAAAATATTTATTTCAAATCAAGTTGGAATCGAGACTTGTTTTAATATATATAAACAAGTAATGTAAGGCGATGTTTACAAAGAAAGGTGAAAAACCATAAATTGGATAATATGGATATTTTAAATTCAAATGGAATTTAAACAAAGAGAATTCAAATTTAGAATTTGAATATAGAAATTCAAATGGAATTTGAATATAGTATTTAAATAAAGAAAATTTAAATAAAATTCAAATAGAATTGAAATGGGAATTTGAATATATAATTCAAATAGAGTTGAAAGGAGAATTCGAATATAGAATTTAAATAGAGTTGAATTGGAAATTGAATATGGTAAATTTAAATAGAATTGAATTGGAATTTAAATATAGAAGATCGAAGTATAAATAAATTATAACCGAGTAAGTGAAAATCGACGATTTTAGATAATCAGAATTTTTTAGTTGAACTGGGAAAATTGGTTTAATATATATTAAAAATAGATTAGAATGGGGTTGAATTTATTATAAACGAAGTCCAAACGTTTATATATATACATATAATTAAAACGAACTCGCCGCAGCGCTGCAGTTCGTAAATTGTCGTTTCGAACTTCAATTGAGTATACAGAACTCAATTGAAGTCGGAATTCTTTGAAACAAGGTCAGGACCGATTTGATAATAGTTTTCTAATGGAGGAGAAAAATCTGGATTTCATCGAATAGATTTTTAGTTATATCAAAATCAAATTTTCAAAAAAGCAGTGCCATAACCATTTAAAAACCATTATGGTTTATTTAATTTTATAAAAGGATTTCAAGCGAATAAAATCTGAATTTCTATTTATAAATGAGCGAAACTGAATTCAAACGATTGGATAGTGTTGAATTGAAAACAGGTGAGCATGTGTTAGACAGGTATGGGACGAAGTATATGAAGATTTTAATTTATGTGCCCGACAAAAAGGTACATGTTTAAATTCATATATGAGATTTTATGCGCCTTATCGGCAAGCCGCTTGGCTTTTTCTTTTGGAGTGGTAAGGGCCATGGGAGGCTATTTGAAATATCCCGATGCTCCCAGTACAAAGGAGGTTATGGAGAAATTTCCCGAAAATTTAAGGAGTTAGAATATTTTTAAGAAAATTTTGATAGTTAGAAATAAATGTATCGATATATATAGAATACGATAAGTAAATGAATTTAAAAATAGAATGTAAAAGGAAATCGATAGGCTGGTAATAGAAAGAGAAACATATATACGTTTAAAAATGAATAATTTGTTTGTATGGTGTTGGTTATTCGAGGTAAGTGGTTTTGTCTATTTTGAAGTTAATGATGTTTTCAATCAAGGTCTGAGAGGTAATATTACCCCAACTTGATTGATTTCATTTTTAATTGATATATAGCAAGATCCAGTCTCGAAGAAAAATGTTTGAATAAGAGTTAGTTGAATAAAATATTTTGGGTTGTTGTAACGATGTTTTACACAGCATTCGTTTTAATCCAAGTAGTGGAAATTTGGAAATATTAAAGTAAATATTTCTTGAGTATAATTAGAGTAGTCGGGAAAGAGATAAGTCACTGAAATTGTTTTCAATTGCAAATAGAAATATTTTCTAAATATAGAAAATAAAAGAAGTTGATATTTGGAAACGTTTTCCAAATGGCGTAAGAGGCCAAGATGATTATCGAAAATATTTGGTTAACCAATATTGATAAGGAAATGGAGAAGAGAATAAATCAATGAGATATTAATTAAAGAGCCCAGTGATTTGTTTGATATGTTGAATGTACACTTGTTTTTATTCGATAGTTAAATCACAGACTATCGAAGTTGTGACCATCGTTGTCAATATGGAGAGACCGGTTGGATTATTATCCGAGAACCACTCGTATTGGCAGTAGCGTTGCGAATCAGATTATACGAAGGTAATCGAAGACGGAGTAATGTAACAACCCGAAAATCTAGGCCAGTTTAAAAATTTTATTTTGGCAATTTTAGCGAATTTTGATTATTTAAAATGAATTATTTTAAATAATATCGTCGAGAAATTTATTTTGAATATAATTCGAACGTATATATTTATACGCGTCGTCGTTAGAAAATAAATAATTATATATAATTATAAATAGAATTGAAAATGGCGCGGTAGTTCGATAATTCAATTTCAAACTTCAATTGAATGTACCGGGTGCAAAACAAACCAGATTTTAGCAAAACCAAAAATGATAGGATCTAATTGGGAATATCTTTCCAACGAATCCGAAAAATCGAAATTTCATAGCGGGAATCAAAAGATATGTCCAAATGAATTTTCTGAATAGTCGCTATGGAATTCAGGCCCTTAAAAATGGGAATTTTGCAAACGACCTCGGATTTCGACGAAACCACTTTTGTTGGGTCCGTAATGTAAAGTTATTGCTAGGTTTCAAATTTCATAATTTTTCGAATCAATATGTGATCGTGGCAAAGGAAAACGCATTTGACCAGTTTCAGTTGATTTTAATCGACTGGAAATTGGCCATTTTTCAAACGGTCTCAGAATTCAGCGAAACTAGTTTTGTTAGGACCGTATCGTCAATACGAAGCTAGAAAATATTTTTCGGGAATTTTCAGAGTTAGTATGTGACCCCGGTAAATTGAAATGCGTGTTCAGATTCAATATACAGAGTCATAGGTTGATTTTAACGGAAACTGATCGAGACGATCGAATCAACCGACGATACATATCCCATTGTGTTCGGAATGGGGGTAAAACGCTAGGAACGACAGGCGGTGGGTCTTGTTTCGAGGTCAGAATAAAGAGTACCTTTTTGAAATAAATTAAATAATTAAATAATATATTATAATCCCCGCCCTTCTTTACCCTACTTAGTCAAACACCCCCCATATACTATCAGAATCGAAGAGAAAAAAAAACCTTGTCGAGCTACCCAGACCCCCCCTACATCGTCGCCGCCGCCTCAGGCGCGCCCCCCTCCTCTTGCCGCGAGCCACCCAGACCCCCTCCCCTTTCCTAATCGATGCGCGATTTACACCGCCCCCCTCCTCCTCTGCCTCGCGCCGAATACCCCCCCCCCCCCTCCCTCCTCTGCCTCGCCCCGAATACTCCCCCTCCTCCTCTGCCTCGCGCCGAATACCCCCCCTCCTCTGCCTCGCGCCGAATACCCCCTCCCCCCTCCTGCTGCCGCCGACGATCTGAATCCTCCCCTCCCCCTGTAAGTTTTAGTTTGTATTTATTTACCTTTATTTATATAAAGTAATTAGTTTTTTTATATATAAATCAGTTTTTATATAGCATAAAGAAAAAAGGGGGTTTATATTTTATAAAGGTATGATTTTTATAGTGTAAAAGCGAAGAGCTATGATTTTTGTTTAGGAAAGGGTAGTGATTGTTAACAGAAAGATCGTATTTTTAAATATAGAAAGGTCGTATTTTTATTGTTGAAATTGCGAAATAAAAATATGATTTTTATATATTGAATAGCCTAGTAAAAATTCGATTTTTAGCGAAGTAAAAATTCGATTTTTATATGTTGAATAGCGAAGTAAAAATTCGATTTTTATATATTGAATAGCGATGTAAAAATTCGATTTTTATATATTGAATAGCGAAGTAAAAATTCGATTTTTATATATTGAATAGCGAAGTAAAAATTCGATTTTTATATATTGAATAGCGAAGTAAAAAATCGATTTTTATATATTGAATAGCATAGTAAAAATTCGATTTTTATATATTGAATAGCATAGTAAAAATTCGATTTTTATATATTGAATAGCATAGTAAAAATTCGATTTTTATATATTGAATAGCATAGTAAAAATTCGATTTTTATATATTGAATAGCATAGTAAAAAATTCGATTTTTATATATTGAATAGCATAGTAAAAATTCGATTTTTATATATTGAATAGCATAGTAAAAATTCGATTTTTATATATTGAATAGCATAGTAAAAAATTCGATTTTTATATATTGAATAGCATAGTAAAAATTCGATTTTTATATATTGAATAGCGAAGTAAAAATGTGATTTTTACATATGTAGAGAATACGGGCAAAGAAAGTGACAAGAGGCAAGAACGACGAAGATTTCTACCTAAGAAGAGTCGTGGCGTTGGATTACCTATTCGGTGAGAATTTCTCACTCTTTGATTTAATTTTCTAGTTATAAATATATACTAGGATGCAGACGGTGTTTAGTAGCACCCGACACCCGTCGTCCACAGACCATGGACGGCTTGTATGCTTGGTTGTTTAATTTTGATGTGTAGTTGATTGTGTGATGTGATGTGAAATGAAATAAAATATTTTATAGCAAAAAATATTTTATAGTTAAAAATAGGATTTTTAACGTGTATATGAAATGAAATGAAATAAACAAATCGAACGATTTGTTTGTAAACACACATTTGTCTGATATTGATTGGGACGATAAATTTTACACATAGCCCAACTACACAAATAAAATCTGTGTTTGATTGTTTGAAACCCCTCACGGGTATTGGGATGATATTTGACGTACACTAATCCCGATTGTTTAGTTGTATGTCGATCGATTGATTGACAGACTGTTATGAGCGTTAAATATTTATATTTGATGCTTATACAGTGTAGAATGCACTTTGGATGATGGTTGATTATTCATCGTTGTTGATATATACATGTGTTGTAGAAAATCCATATAATTAACATTATATGGTAATTGATTGGGCCTCATTCCAGTTTCGAAAAAAAAATATTTGAAATAGAAATATTTGAATAAAAATATTTGAAATAAAAATATTTGAAATAGAAATATTTGAAATAGAATATTTGAAAATAGAAACATATGAAGCCGTGTTGGTTAGATTGACGCCATTTTGACGTGAACGATATTTATATCGATTTTATTCATTCTTCAATGAATATTGAATAGATTTGAAATTCGAACTATATTGAAATGAATTTCAATTCGAATTATATTTAAAGTGAATTGAAATTCGAATTAAACTGAATTGATTTGAAATTCGAAATACACTGAAATGATTTGAAATTCGAATAGAAATGAATTCGAATTTAATTTGAATAGAAATGAATTCGAATTGAAATTTAATAGAATTGAATACGAATTGAAATTTAATTGAAAACGAATCGAAATTGAATTAAAAATCGATTTCAATTGGAATCAATTGGAAATGAATTTAAAATGAATTTATTTTGGAATATTCAATTTTGATTTGAAATTGAATATGAAGTTGAAACCGTTTTGAAGATGAATTTAAAACGATTTATAAAGCACGTTTTGAATTGAAACCGACGAAGTATATATTATATATATAATATAATGGCCTAAATAGAACGCGCAGCGCCGCGGCAGTTCGCGAATTTCGACCATTGACTTCGAACAGATATTGCGGGAGATCCGACCGTCGAATTCTCCTAAAACCGGAACCGTTGGGTTCGTATCGAAAAGAGTTTTCTGATGAATATTAGAAATTTGAAATCTAACGGTCGGATTAGGAATTATGTCCAAATCAAATTTGAAAAAGGTCGTTGTAAGTGCAGTTCGATGGCCGTTGATGGACATCGACTGTACGGGCCTTGATAAAATTATTAAAAATAGTAATAATTTGTGTAAAATCATAAGAAATGATTTGGGAAAAATTGGGATGAAAAACTCCATATTTGAAAAGATAAAAATAAATTTTTATCGAAATGAACTAGTTTTGAACTAGAATTATAATTCTATTTATTTTTAAAATAAATAAACTGGATTAGAATTGGTTTTGAAAATAACCAGAATTTCCAATAATTATATTGGAATGGATTTGAATCGAAATTGTCTTTGGATTATTTCGATGTTGGATTTCGTGATGATACAGATATTGTTATGGAAATTTGAAAGATATATATATATATATATATATATATATATATCGTTATTTCCAATACGATATTTGTTCGTCGTAGAATTTGATATTGAATATAAGCCGGTATATTTTCTATTTAGAGCCTTGTATTTAATATCAAATGTGATTTGGGTTTGTCGTGAATGGTGTCTTCATTAACACTGTTCTTGAACCCAGTTGAGAAAAGATTAAATCTTTTTATTTAGATTTAAGGAAGTGTACCAATTAAATAATATTTAATTGAATTGATATTGATTTTTGGGTTTATCGTGGACAGTGTTTTAAATAACACTTGTTCTTTAACCCGATAATTAATGAATGTGATTTTGGGTTTATTGTGAACCGTGTTTCAAATGACACTGATTCTTTAACCCAGTCACAGATTAAAACTAAGTGGAGTTTTAATGAATCTTTAATTAGATTGAAAAGATCGAGAATGGAGTATCACCAGTTTTGCTCCAGGCGATAGTTAAATCTTTAATTAGATTTGAACGTGAAATGGTAATTGAATTTACCGATAACATCGTGGTGTTAGATATGAAGTATTACCAGTTTTACTTCATGGGATGAATAGGTTGGGATTGGGAAATTAAAACCAACGATTACTTCGGTAAGGTTCGCTAATCTCGACTAGTTGAATCGAAATTAAAAAGGAGATTAGAGAATAAATTCAAGGAATTTATCTTGGATAAAATTAATGGGAACCTTTCCCTATGAATGTAAAATTTAGAAACTAACTGTCGGTTAGCCAAGCAGAATGGTTTTCTGTATATTGATCCGATGTTGGTTTCGGCCTTCGGGGTTAATATTTGGGGAATTATTCTCTTGATTAATTTACGGTTAGTGACTGATGAATTGGAATGAGGCGTATGTTGTGTTTGTGTAACACTTATTTAAAATATACGCGAGTTATTCGGAAAGACCGGGTTTATCCCATTCTGAATAACTGATACGACGATAAGTCGAAGATGAAGACGGTGGTTGAAGACCGGAAGTCTTCACATCGTTTGGGTGATTACTGATGATCTTGATTGGGCTGTACACCCAAGATGAGGGAATCAATCGGTGGTTGTCCAGATGTGCTTGGAGATCGATGGATATGCGAGGAAAGTGCCTCCAGTTTCGTTCAGACCCAGAACGGACTTGTAAATGGACTGTGTGTCTGACATTGGATTTCATTCTGTGTGACTGATATTGGTTGCATAGAGTGGTTTGCCTGTGTGGCATGCTAAGATGCAATTGATCGAGGCTTCTGTTGAAAAGCAAAGTCTTGTGGTGATGATCAAAGCACAGCCTGTGTGGCACAGCTTTGTGTAACGTGAATTCGCGAGCCTCACACCCCGGTTGTGAACCAAAAACGGGGGAGGACATCAGGGAGGACATGCGTTTTCTTCTAGCTAGGGTGGTGTCAGTGACCTACCAGCCCTGACATTTATATACTTTTCACCTGTGTGGTTGTTGCTGTTGCGAGGCGCCTCGGTTATATCGGTTTCGGCCGATGCATTCTGGTCGGCAGATGGACCAGACTTACGCCCCAAAGGGCGGGGAAACGCAGTGTTCAGGATTTCGTCTAATCCACATCGGTGGACCGACCCTGACGATCCAAGGGGCGATGCGTTCTGCTCCTGAGACTCGGGCTAGACAGTCTCAAATCGGTTGAGGACTATCTTTTGCCTCGGTTCATAGATGGAAATCCAATTTCCAAATACGTGGCATTTGCGGTTTTAATTGTAGAACTAGTAGGGCGACATGATATATGGTACCCATGCCGCCTATGATTGATACTTATGATTTGAAGTTGTTTTATACACTATGCACTTATAGTAGTATCAAATAATCTGTTTTTAAACGTATCAAGCATTATTTGGCTGTTATAAGGGAAAACCCTATCCCCCGGCTTGCGTTGCATTATGTGATAGGACCTGGGTCTTATAACAGCTTCATTGTTCTTTACTTAGCATTGCGCTATTGTTTTATGCACTGGTATTCTTGGGAGAAAACCCGTTCCGTGTTATACGGCGTGGTCCCTTGATTTATCTAACTTTGAAATAAAGATTAATAACTGTTTTAGTTCTCACACCAGTCCCATGACTGACCTGGAGTTTATTGTTTTAACCTAAACTCTGGGTGCCCTTATTTTGACACGGGCAGCTAGTAGTTTTGGTTTTGCAGATTTATATTCACAGGATCCTGGTTTACAGCTGGAACGATATCCGGAAAGCTTTGTATCTGTATATCTCTTCTAGTTGTGTATTGTATTATTTTCCGCTGCTATGTATTTAAATGTAATTTAAATCTCTGATATTTCTTTGTAATATTCATTTATACTCTGTATATTCTTGTAATCTGATGCATTGTTGTAATATACAATGAAATGTTCTTCCGTCTGCGTTCTGTTGTGGCTTGTTCTCGAACTATCCGCGCTTTCCTTTACGGGGAAGTTACGGGTTTTCACAGTTGGTATCAGAGCTTTGGTTTACAAAGCTCAGAGAACAAGGCACATTAGAACCATACGAAAGAATTCATCAGATATTGGATTAGTAATATCCAATTAGAATGACTCGTTAGAGATGGGATCAGTAGTATCCTAGAACGAGTGTGAAGAGTATATTTTAAAGTGAAAACAAATTTTGTTTTGAAAATTTAAATCAACTATTCGTATTTGATTATTTATTCTATATTGATCGGGACAATCCGATATATAAAGATTTTGCATATATGTCTTGCAAACGTGTATTCGAAGTTTTAATGTACTGGATAGTTATAGAATCATACTCTAGTTGCCCGGGGATAGTTCTGGTGACGGGGCACCATCGCCAGTATTTATTTTCGAGTAACGAAAGTGAGATTTCTATATTTCCATTAGACTGGTGTGAGAACCGAAATTAGATAGGGCCTATTGTTGTGATTTGGCATCAAAAATGTGATTTTTAGACTATGTATCAAAGTTATGAATTTCAAAAGCTAATCAACTAATTGATTGATGGTTGTGTTGTTGATTATTGGTTGATTAATTAAAATTTGTATTATATAGCCAATTTGATCAAATATTGAATTGTATTGAAAATTAGTCGCATTTGCTTGCATATACTTGTACTTACATTGAACAGGTCATAGCAAGGAGGCTAGAGCCGAAGAATAAAATTTGTTTGCCCAACAAATAGGTACATGTTTACTATAATTTACTGTTTTGTTTGGGTGATGATGATTTTATGAGCCTATTGGCTAGTCGCTTGGCTTTTTCTTTTTCTTTTTGAGATCAGAAGGCCTGTATGGCAATTTCGGGATTTTCCCGTGGCTCCCGGTGCAGGGGAGGTTATGGCGAAATTTTTCGAAAATTTAGGTTGTTAGCCAAATTTTTTGAAAATTTGGAAATTCTCAGAAACTGAAAAGTTGGAGAATGGAAGCCAGATCGAACGTAGAGTTGAATAATCAAACCACTTTCGACTTTGTTCCTTTTCGGGGATGAAAACTTTTAAGTGGGGGAGATTGTAACAACCCGAAAATCTGGGCCAGTTTAAAAATTTTATTTTGGCAATTTTAGCGAATTTTGATTATTTAAAATGAATTATTTTAAATAATATCGTCGAGAAATTTATTTTGAATATAATTCAAACGTATATATTTATACGCGTCGTCGTTAGAAAATAAATAATTATATATAATTATAAATAGAATTGAAAATGGCGCGGTAGTTCGATAATTCGATTTCAAACTTCAATTGAATGTACCGGGTGCAAAACAAACCGGATTTTAGCGAAACCAAAAATGATAGGATCTAATTGGGAATATCTTTCCAACGAACCCGAAAAATCGAAATTTCATAGCGGGAATCAAAAGATATGTCCAAATGAATTTTCTAAATAGTCGCTACGGAATTCAGGCCCTTAAAAATGGGAATTTTGCAAACGACCTCGGATTTCGACGAAACCACTTTTGTTGGGTCCGTAATGTAAAGTTATTGCTAGGTTTCAAATTTCATAATTTTTCGAATCAATATGTGATCGTGGCAAAGGAAAACGCGTTTGACCAGTTTCAGTTGATTTTAATCGACTGGAAATTGGCCATTTTTCAAACGGTCTCAGAATTCAACGAAACTAGTTTTGTTTGGACCGTATCGTCAATACGAAGCTAGAAAATATTTTTCGGGAATTTTTAGAGTTAGTATGTGACCCCGGTAAATTGAAATGCGTGTCCAGATTCAATATACAGAGTCATAGGTTGATTTTAACGAAAACTGATCGAGACGATCGAATCAACAGACGATACATATCCCATTGTGTTCGGAATGGGGGTAAAACGCTAGGAACGACAGGCGGTGGGTCTTGTTTCGAGGTCAGAATAAAGAGTACCTTTTTGAAATAAATTAAATAATTAAATAATATATTATAATCCCCGCCCTTTTTTACTCTACTTAGTCAAACACCCCCCATATACTATCAGAATCGAAGAGAAAAAAAAAACCTCGTCGAGCTACCCAGACCCCCCCTCCATCGTCGCCGCCACCTCAGGCGTGCCCCCCTCCTCTTGCCGCGAGCCACCCAGACCCCCTCCCCTTTCCTAATCGATGCGCGATTTACACCGCCCCCCTCCTCTGCCTCGCGCCGAATACCCCCCCTCCCTCCTCTGCCTCGCCCCGAATACCCCCCTCCTCCTCTGCCTCGCGCCGAATACCCCCCCTCCTCTACCTCACGCCGAATACCCCCCTCCTCTACCTCGCGCCGAATACCCCCCCTCCTACTGCCGCCGACGATCTGAATCCTCCCCTCCCCCTGTAAGTTTTAGTTTGTATTTATTTACCTTTATTTATATAAAGTAATTAGTTTTTTTATATATAAATCAGTTTTTATATAGCATAAAGAAAAAAGGGGGTTTATATTTTATAAAGGTATGATTTTTATAGTGTAAAAGCGAAGAGCTATGATTTTTGTCTAGGAAAGGGTAGTGATTGTTAACAGAAAGATTGTATTTTTAAATATAGAAAGGTCGTATTTTTATTGTTGAAATGGCGAAATAAAAATATGATTTTTATATATTGAATAGCGTAGTAAAAATTCGATTTTTATATATTGAATAGCGAAGTAAAAATTCGATTTTTATATATTGAATAGCGAAGTAAAAATTCGATTTTTATATATTGAATAGCGATGTAAAAATTCGATTTTTATATATTGAATAGCGAAGTAAAAATTCGATTTTTATATATTGAATAGCGAAGTAAAAATTCGATTTTTATATATTGAATAGCGAAGTAAAAATTCGATTTTTATATATTGAATAGCATAGTAAAAATTCGATTTTTATATATTGAATAGCATAGTAAAAATTCGATTTTTATATATTGAATAGCATAGTAAAAATTCGATTTTTATATATTGAATAGCATAGTAAAAATTTCGATTTTTATATATTGAATAGCATAGTAAAAATTCGATTTTTATATATTGAATAGCATAGTAAAAATTCAATTTTTATATATTGAATAGCATAGTAAAAAATTCGATTTTTATATATTGAATAGCATAGTAAAAATTTGATTTTTATATATTGAATAGCGAAGTAAAAATGTGATTTTTACATATGTAGAGAATACGGGCAAAGAAAGTGACAAGAGGCAAGAACGACGAAGATTTCTACCTAAGAAGAGTCGTGGCGTTGGATTAGCTATTCGGTGAGAATTTCTCACTCTTTGATTTAATTTTCTAGTTATAAATATATACTAGGATGCAGACGGTGTTTAGTAGCACCCGACACCCGTCGTCCAAAGACCATGGATGGCTTGTATGCTTGGTTGTTTAATTTTGATGTGTAGTTGATTGTGTGATGTGATGTGAAATGAAATAAAATATTTTATAGCGGAAAATATTTTATAGTTAAAAATAGGATTTTAAACGTGTATATGAAATGAAATGAAATAAACAAATCGAACGATTTGTTTGTAAACACACATTTGTCTGATATTGATTGGGACGATAAATTTTACACATCGCCCAACTGCACAAATAAAATCTGTGTTTGATTGTTTAAAACCCCACACGTGTATTGGAATGATATTTGACGTACACTAATCCCGATTGTTTAGTTGTATGTCGATCGATTGATTGACAGACTGTTATGAGCATTAAATATTTATTTTTGATGCTTATACAGTGTAGAATGCACTTTGGATGATGGTTGATTATTCATCGTTGTTGATATATACATGTGTTGTAGAAAATCCATATAATTAACATTATATGGTAATTGATTGGGCCTCATTCCAGTTTCGAAAAAAAAATATTTGAAATAGAAATATTTGAATAAAAATATTTGAAATAAAAATATTTGAAATAGAAATCTTTGAAATAGAATATTTGAAAATAGAAACATATGAAGCCCTGTTAGTTAGATTGACGCCATTTTGACATGAACGATATTTATATCGATTTTATTCATTCTTCAATGAATATTGAATAGATTTGAAATTCGAACTATATTGAAATGAATTTCAATTCGAATTATATTTAAAGTGAATTGAAATTCGAATTAAACTGAATTGATTTGAAATTCGAAATACACTGAAATGATTTGAAATTCGAATAGAAATGAATTCGAATTTAATTTGAATAGAAATGAATTCGAATTGAAATTTAATAGAATTGAATACGAATCGAAATTTAATTGAAAACGAATCGAAATTGAATTAAAAATCGATTTCAATTGGAATCAATTGGAAATGAATTTATTTTGGAATATTCAATTTTGATTTGAAATTGAATATGAAGTTGAAACCGTTTTGAAGATGAATTTAAAACGATTTATAAAGCACGTTTTGAATTGAAATCGACGAACTATATATTATATATATTATATATATAATATAATGGCCTGAATAGAACGCGCCGCGCCGCGGCAATTCGCGAATTTCGACCATTGACTTCGAACAGATATTGCGGGAGATCCGACCGTCGGATTCTCCTAAAACCGGAACCGTTGGGTTCGTATCGGAAAGAGTTTTCTGATGAATATTAGAAATTTGAAATCTAACGGTTGGATTTGGAATTATGTCCAAATCAAATTTGAAAAAGGTCGTTGTAAGTGCAGTTCGAAGGCCGTTGATGGAAATCGACTGTACGGGCCTTGATAAAATTATTAAAAATAGTAATAATTTGTGTAAAATCAAAAGAAATGATTTGAGAAAAATTGGGATGAAAAACTCCATATTTGAAAAGATAAAAATAAATTTTTATCGAAATGAACTAGTTTTGAACTAGAATTATAATTCTATTTATTTTTAAAATAAATAAACTGGATTAGAAATGGTTTTGAAAATAACCAGAATTTCCAATAATTATATTGGAATGGATTTGAATCGAAATTGTCTTTGGATTATTTCGATGTTGGATTTCGTGATGATACGAATATTGTTAGGGAAATTTGAAAGATATATATATATATATATCGTTATTTCCAATACGATATTTGTTCGTCGTAGAATTTGATATTGAATATAAGCCGGTATATTTTCTATTTAGAGCCTTGTATTTAATATCAAATGTGATTTGGGTTTGTCGTGAATGGTGTCTTCATTAACACTGTTCTTGAACCCAGTTGAGAAAAGATTAAATCTTTTTATTTAGATTTAAGGAAGTGTACCAATTAAATAATATTTAATTGAATTGATATTGATTTTTGGGTTTATCGTGGACAGTGTTTTAAATAACACTTGTTCTTTAACCCGATAATTAATGAATGTGATTTTGGGTTTATCGTGAACCGTGTTTCAAATGACACTGATTCTTTAACCCAGTCATAGATTAAAACTAAGTGGAGTTTTAATGAATCTTTAATTAGATTGAAAAGATCGAGAATGGAGTATCACCAGTTTTGCTCCAGGCGATAGTTAAATCTTTAATTAGATTTGAACGTGAAATGGTAATTGAATTTACCGATAACATCGTGGTGTTAGATATGAAGTATTACCAGTTTTACTTCATAGGATGAATAGGTTGGGATTGGGAAATTAAAACCAACGATTACTTCGGTAAGGTTCGCTAATCTCGACTAGTTGAATCGAAATTAAAAAGGAGATTAGAGAATAAATTCAAGGAATTTATCTTGGATAAAATTAATGGGAACCTTTCCCTATGAATGTAAAATTTAGAAACTAACTGTCGGTTAGCCAAGCAGAATGGTTTTCTGGATATTGATCCGATGTTGGTTTCGGCCTTCGGGGTTAATATTTGGGGAATTATTCTCTTGATTAATTTACGGTTAGTGACTGATGAATTGGAATGAGGCGTATGTTGTGTTTGTGTAACACTTATTTAAAATATACGCGAGTTATTCGGAAAGACCGGGTTTATCCCATTATGAATAACTGATACGACGATAAGTCGAAGATGAAGACGGTGGTTGAAGACCGGAAGTCTTCACATCGTTTGGGTGATTACTGATGATCTTGATTGGGCTGTACACCCAAGATGAGGGAATCAATCGGTGGTCGTCCAGATGTGCTTGGAGATCAATGGATATGCGAGGAAAGTGCCTCCGGTTTCGTTCAGACCCAGAACGAACTTGTAAATGGACTGTGTGTCTGACATTGGATTTCATTCTGTGTGACCGATATCGGTTGCATAGAGTGGTTTGCCTGTGTGGCATGCTAAGATGCAATTGATCGAGACTTCCACTGAAAAGCAAAGTCTTGTGGTGATGATCAAAGCACAGCCTGTGTGGCACAGCTTTGTGTAACGTGAATTCGCGAGCCTCACACCCCGGTTGTGAACCAAAAATGGGAGAGGACATCAGGGAGGACATGCGTTTTCTTCTAGCTAGGGTGGTGTCAGTGACCTACCAGCCCTGACATTTATATACTTTTCACCTGTGTGGTTGTTGCTGTTGCGAGGCGCCTCGGTTATATCGGTTTCGGCCAATGCATTCTGGTCGGCATACGGACCAGACTTACGCCCCCAAAGGGCGGGGAAACGCAGTGTTCAGGATTTCGTCTAATCCACATCGGTGGACCGGCCCTGACGATCCAAGGGGCGATGCGTTCTGCTCCTGAGACTCGGGCTAGACAGTCTCAAATCGGTTGAGGACTATCTTTTGCCTCGGTTCATAGATGGAAATCCAATTTCCAAATACGTGACATTTGCGGTTTTAATTGTAGAACTAGTAGGGCGACATGATATATGGTACCCATGCCGCCTATGATTGATACTTATGATTTGAAGTTGTTTTATACACTATGCACTTATAGTAGTATCAAATAATCTGTTTTTAAACGTATCAAGCATTATTTGGCTGTTACAAGGGAAAACCCTATCCCCCGGCTTGTGTTGCATTATGTGATAGGACCTGGGTCTTATAACAGCTTCATTGTTCTTTATTTAGCATTGCGCTGTTGTTTTATGCACTGGTATTCTTGGGAGAAAACCCGTTCCGTGTTATACGGCGTGGTCCCTTGATTTATCTAACTTTGAAATAAAGATTAATAACTGTTTTAGTTCTCACACCAGTCCCATGACTGACCTGGAGTTTATTGTTTTAACCTAAACTTTGGGTGCCCTTATTTTGACACGGGCAGCTAGTAGTTTTGGTTTTGCAGATTTATATTCACAGGATCCTGGTTTACAGCTGGAACGATATCCGGAAAGCTTTGTATCTGTATATCTCTTCTAGTTGTGTATTGTATTATTTTCCGCTGCTATGTATTTAAATGCAATTTAAATCTCTGATATTTCTTTGTAATATTCATTTATACTCTGTATATTCTTGTAATCTGATGCATTGTTGTAATATACAATGAAATGTTCTTCCGTCTGCGTTCTGTTGTGGCTTGTTCTCGAACTATCCGCGCTTTCCTTTACGGGGAAGTTACGGGTTTTCACAGTTGGTATCAGAGCTTTGGTTTACAAAGCTCAGAGAACAAGGCACATTAGAACCATACGAAAGAATTCATCAGATATTGGATTAGTAATATCCAATTAGAATGACTCGTTAGAGATGGGATCAGTAGTATCCTAGAACGAGTGTGAAGAGTATATTTTTAAAGCGAAAACAAATTTTGTTTTGAAAATTTAAATCAACTATTCGTATTTGATTATTTATTCTATATTGATCGGGACAATCCGATATATAAAGATTTTGCATATATGTCTTGCAAACGTGTATTCGAAGTTTTAATGTACTGGATAGTTATAGAATCATACTCTAGTTGCCCGGGGATAGTTCTAGTGACGGGGCACCATCGCCAGTATTTATTTTCGAGTAACGAAAGTGAGATTTCTATATTTCCATTAGACTGGTGTGAGAACCGAAATTAGATAGGGCCTATTGTTGTGATTTGGCATCAAAAATGTGATTTTTAGACTATGTATCAAAGTTATGAATTTCAAAAGCTAATCAACTAATTGATTGATGGTTGTGTTGTTGATTATTGGTTGATTAATTAAAATTTGTATTATATAGCCAATTTGATCAAATATTGAATTGTATTGAAAATTAGTCGCATTTGCTTGCATATACTTGTACTTACATTGAACAGGTCATAGCAAGGAGGCTGGAGCCGAAGAATAAAATTTGTTTGCCCGACAAATAGGTACATGTTTACTATAATTTACCGTTTTGTTTGGGTGATGATGATTTTATGAGCCTATTGGCTAGCCGCTTGGCTTTTTCTTTTTCTTTTTGAGATCAGAAGGCCTGTATGGCAATTTCGGGATTTTCCCGTGGCTCCCGGTGCAGGGGAGGTTATGGCGAAATTTTTCGAAAATTTAGGTTGTTAGCCAAATTTTTTGAAAATTTGGAAATTCTCAGAAACTGAAAAGTTGGAGAATGGAAGCCAGATCGAACGTAGAGTTGAATAATCAAACCACGTTCGACTTTGTTCCTTTTCGGGGATGAAAAGTTTTAAGTGGGGGAGATTGTAACAACCCGAAAATCTAGGCCAGTTTAAAAATTTTATTTTGGCAATTTTAGCGAATTTTGATTATTTAAAATGAATTATTTTAAATAATATCATCGAGAAATTTATTTTGAATATAATTCGAACGTATATATTTATACGCGTCGTCGTTAGAAAATAAATAATTATATATAATTATAAATAGAATTGAAAATGGCGCGGTAGTTCGATAATTCGATTTCAAACTTCAATTGAATGTACCGGGTGCAAAACAAACCGGATTTTAGAGAAACCAAAAATGATAGGATCTAATTGGGAATATCTTTCCAACGAATCAGAAAAATCGAAATTTCATAGCGGGAATCAAAAGATATGTCCAAATGAATTTTCTGAATAGTCGCTATGGAATTCAGGCCCTTAAAAATGGGAATTTTGCAAATGACCTCGGATTTCGACGAAACCACTTTTGTTGGGTCCGTAATGTAAAGTTATTGCTAGGTTTCAAATTTCATAATTTTTCGAATCAATATGTGATCGTGGCAAAGGAAAACGCG
Organism: Allium sativum; assembly: GCA_030737875.1. Taxonomy (NCBI): domain Eukaryota; kingdom Viridiplantae; phylum Streptophyta; class Magnoliopsida; order Asparagales; family Amaryllidaceae; genus Allium; species Allium sativum. Next base: position 218,784,090 of record CM060919.1, read on the forward strand.
TTTGACCAGTTTCAGTTGATTTTAATCGACTGGAAATTGGCCATTTTTCAAACGGTCTCAGAATTCAACGAAACTAGTTTTGTTAGGACCGTATCGTCAATACGAAGCTAGAAAATATATTTCGGGAATTTTTAGAGTTAGTATGTGACCCCGGTAAATTGAAATGCGTGTTCAGATTCAATATACAGAGTCATAGGTTGATTTTAACGGAAACTGATCGAGACGATCGAATCAACTGACGATACATATCCCATTGTGTTCGGAATGGGGGTAAAACGCTAGGAACGATAGGCGGTGGGTCTTGTTTCGAGGTCAGAATAAAGAGTACCTTTTTGAAATAAATTAAATAATTAAATAATATATTATAATCCCCGCCCTTTTTTACTCTACTTAGTCAAACACACCCCCATATACTATCAGAATCGAAGAGAAAAAAAAAACCTCGTCGAGCTACCCAGACCCCCCCTCCATCGTCGCCCCCACCTCAGGCGCACCCCCCCTCCTCTTGCCGCGAGCCACCCAGACCCCCTCCCCTTTCCTAATCGATGCGCGATTTACACCGCCCCCCTCCTCCTCTGCCTCGCGCCGAATACCCCCCCTCCCTCCTCTGCCTCGCCCCGAATACCCCCCTCCTCCTCTGCCTCGCGCCGAATACCCCCCCTCCTCTGCCTCGCGCCGAATACCCCCCCCCCCTCCTGCTGCCGCCGACGATCTGAATCCTCCCCTCCCCCTGTAAGTTTTAGTTTGTATTTATTTACCTTTATTTATATAAAGTAATTAGTTTTTTTTATATATAAATCAGTTTTTATATAGCATAAAGAAAAAAGGGGTTTTATATTTTATAAAGGTATGATTTTTATAGTGTAAAAGCGAAGAGCTATGATTTTTGTTTAGGAAAGGGTAGTGATTGTTAACAGAAAGATCGTATTTTTAAATATAAAAAGGTCGTATTTTTATTGTTGAAATGGCGAAATAAAAATATGATTTTTATATATTGAATAGCGTAGTAAAAATTCGATTTTTATATATTGAATAGCGAAGTAAAAATTCGATTTTTATATATTGAATAGCATAGTAAAAATTCGATTTTTATATATTGAATAGCATAGTACAAAATTCGATTTTTATATATTGAATAGCATAGTAAAAATTCGATTTTTATATATTGAATAGCGAAGTAAAAATGTGATTTTTACATATGTAGAGAATACGGGCATAGAAAGTGACAAGAGGCAAGAACGACGAAGATTTCTACCTAAGAAGAGTCGTGGCGTTGGATTAGCTATTCGGTGAGAATTTCTCACTCTTTGATTTAATTTTCTAGTTATAAATATATACTAGGATGTAGACGGTGTTTAGTAGCACACGACACCCGTCGTCCACAGACCATGGACGGCTTGTATGCTTGGTTGTTTAATTTTGATGTGTAGTTGATTGTGTGATGTGATGTGAAATGAAATAAAATATTTTATAGCGGAAAATATTTTATAGTTAAAAATAAGATTTTTAACGTGTATATGAAATGAAATGAAATAAACAAATCGAACGATTTGTTTGTAAACACACATTTGTCTGATATTGACTGGGACGATAAATTTTACACATGGCCCAACTGCACAAATAAAATCTGTGTTTGATTGTTTGAAACCCCACACGGGTATTGGGATGATATTTGACGTACACTAATCCCGATTGTTTAGTTGTATGTCGATCGATTGATTGACAGACTGTTATGAGCGTTAAATATTTATATTTGATGCTTATACAGTGTAGAATGCACTTTGGATGATGGTTGATTATTCATCGTTGTTGATATATACATGTGTTGTAGAAAATCCATATAATTAACATTATATGGTAATTGATTGGGCCTCATTCCAGTTTCGAAAAAAAAATATTTGAAATAGAAATATTTGAATAAAAATATTTGAAATAAAAATATTTGAAATAGAAATCTTTGAAATAGAATATTTGAAAATAGAAACATATGAAGCCCTGTTGGTTAGATTGACGCCATTTTGACGTGAACGATATTTATATCGATTTTATTCATTCTTCAATGAATATTGAATAGATTTGAAATTCGAACTATATTGAAATGAATTTCAATTCGAATTATATTTAAAGTGAATTGAAATTCGAATTAAACTGAATTGATTTGAAATTCGAAATACACTGGATTGATTTGAAATTCGAATAGAAATGAATTCGAATTTAATTTGAATAGAAATGAATTCGAATTGAAATTTAATAGAATTGAATACGAATCGAAATTTAATTGAAAACGAATCGAAATTGAATTAAAAATCGATTTCAATTGGAATCAATTGGAAATGAATTTATTTTGGAATATCCAATTTTGATTTGAAATTGAATATGAAGTTGAAACCGTTTTGAAGATGAATTTAAAACGATTTATAAAGCACGTTTTGAATTGAAATCGACGAAGTATATATTATATATATTATATATATAATATAATGGCCTGAATAGAACGCGCCGCGCCGCGGCAGTTCGCGAATTTCGACCATTGACTTCGAACAGATATTGCGGGAGATCCGACCGTCGGATTCTCCTAAAACCGGAACCGTTGGGTTCGTATCGAAAAGAGTTTTCTGATGAATATTATAAATTTGAAATCTAACGGTTGGATTTGGAATTATGTCCAAATCAAATTTGAAAAAGGTCGTTGTAAGTGCAGTTCGAAGGCCGTTGATGGAAATCGACTGTACGGGCCTTGATAAAATTATTAAAAATAGTAATAATTTGTGTAAAATCAAAAGAAATGATTTGAGAAAAATTGGGATGAAAAATTCCATATTTGAAAAGATAAAAATAAATTTTTATCGAAATGAACTAGTTTTGAACTAGAATTATAATTCTATTTATTTTTAAAATAAATAAACTGGATTAGAAAAGGTTTTGAAAATAACCAGAATTTCCAATAATTATATTGGAATGGATTTGAATCGAAATTGTCTTTGTATTATTTCGACGTTGGATTTCGTGATGATACGAATATTGTTATGGAAATTTGAAAGATATATATATATATCGTTATTTCCAATACGATATTTGTTCGTCGTAGAATTTGATATTGAATATAAGCCGGTATATTTTCTATTTAGAGCCTTGTATTTAATATCAAATGTGATTTGGGTTTGTCGTGAATGGTGTCTTCATTAACACTGTTCTTGAACCCAGTTGAGAAAAGATTAAATCTTTTTATTTAGATTTAAGGAAGTGTACCAATTAAATAATATTTAATTGAATTGATATTGATTTTTGGGTTTATCGTGGACAGTGTTTTAAATAACACTTGTTCTTTAACCCGATAATTAATGAATGTGATTTTGGGTTTATCGTGAACCGTGTTTCAAATGACACCGATTCTTTAACCCAGTCACAGATTAAAACTAAGTGGAGTTTTAATGAATATTTAATTAGATTGAAAAGATCGAGAATGGAGTATCACCAGTTTTGCTCCAGGCAATAGTTAAATCTTTAATTAGATTTGAACGTGAAATGGTAATTGAATTTAACGATAACATCGTGGTGTTAGATATGAAGTATTACCAGTTTTACTTCATGGGATGAATAGGTTGGGATTGGGAAATTAAAACCAACGATTACTTCGGTAAGGTTCGCTAATCTCGACTAGTTGAATCGAAATTAAAAAGGAGATTAGAGAATAAATTCAAGGAATTTATCTTGGATAAAATTAATGGGAACCTTTCCCTATGAATGTAAAATTTAGAAACTAACTGTCGCTATGGAATCAAAAATGTGATTTTTAGACTATGTATCAAAGTTATGAATTGCAAAAGCTAATCAACTAATTGATTGATGGTTGTGTTGTTGATTATTGGTTGATTAATTAAAATTTGTATTATATAGCCAATTTGATCAATTATTGAATTGTATTGAAAATTAGTCGCATTTGCTTGCATATACTTGTACTTACATTGAACAGGTCATAGCAAGGAGGCTAGAGCCGAAGAATAAAATTTGTTTGCCCGACAAATAGGTACATGTTTACTATAATTTACTGTTTTGTTTGGGTGATGATGATTTTATGAGCCTATTGGCTAGCCGCTTGGCTTTTTATTTTTCTTTTTGAGATCAGAAGGCCTGTATGGCAATTTCGGGATTTTCCCGTGGCTCCCGGTGCAGGGGAGGTTATGGCGAAATTTTTCGAAAATTTAGGTTGTTAGTTAAATTTTTTGAAAATGCGGAAATTCTCAAAAACTGAAAAGTTGGAGAATGGAAGCCAGATCGAACGTAGAGTTGAATAATCAAACCACTTTCGACTTTGTTTCTTTTCGGGGACGAAAAGTTTTAAGTGGGGGAGATTGTAACAACCCGAAAATCTGGGCCAGTTTAAAATTTTTATTTTGGCAATTTTAGCGAATTTTGGTTATTTAAAATGAATTATTTTAAATAATATCATCGAGAAATTTATTTTGAATATAATTCGAACATATATATTTATACGCGTCGTCGTTAGAAAATAAATAATTATATATAATTATAAATAGAATTGAAAATGGCGCGGTAGTTCGATAATTCGATTTCAAACTTCAATTGAATGTACCGGGTGCAAAACAAACCGGATTTTAGCGAAACCAAAAATGATAGGATCTAATTGGGAATATCTTTCCAACGAATCCGAAAAATCGAAATTTCATAGCGGGAATCAAAAGATATGTCCAAATGAATTTTCTGAATAGTCGCTATGGAATTCAGGCCCTTAAAAATGGGAATTTTGCAAACGACCTCGGATTTCGACGAAACCAATTTTGTTGGGTCCGTGATGTAAAGTTATTGCTAGGTTTCAAATTTCATAATTTTTCGAATCAATATGTGAGCGTGGCAAAGGAAAACGCGTTTGACCAGTTTAAGTTGATTTTAATCGACTGGAAATTGGCCATTTTTCAAACGGTCTCAGAATTCAATGAAACTAGTTTTGTTAGGACCGTATCGTCAATACGAAGCTAGAAAATATTTTTTGGGAATTTTTAGAGTTAGTATGTGACCCCGGTAAATTGAAATGCGTGTTCAGATTCAATATACAGAGTCATAGGTTGATTTTAACGGAAACTGATCGAGACGATCGAATCAGCCGATGATACATATCCCATTGTGTTCAGAATGGGGGTAAAACGCTAGGAACGACAGGCGGTGGGTCTTGTTTCGAGGTCAGAATAAAGAGTACCTTTTTGAAATAAATTAAATAATTAAATAATATTTTATAATCCCCGCCCTTTTTTACTTTACTTAGTCAAACACCCCCCCATATACTATCAGAATCGAAGAGAAAAAAAAACCTCGTCGAGCTACCCAGACCCCCCCTTCATCGTCGCCGCCGCCTCAGGCGTGGCCCCCCTCCCCTCCTCTTGCCGCGAGCCACCCAGACCCCCTCCCCTTTCCTAATCGATGCGCGATTTACACCGCCCCCCTCCTCCTCTGCCTCGCGCCGAATACCCCCCCTCCCTCCTCTGCCTCGCCCCGAATACCACCCCTCCTCCTCTGCCTCACGCCGAATACCCCCCCCCTCCTCCTCTGCCTCGCGCCGAATACCCCCCCTCCTCCTCTGCCTCGCGCCGAATACCCCTCCCCCCCTCCTGCTGCCGCCGACGATCTGAATCCTCCCCTCCCCCTGTAAGTTTTAGTTTGTATTTATTTACCTTTATTTATATAAAGTAATTAGTTTTTTTATATATAAATCAGTTTTTATATAGCATAAAGAAAAAAGGGGGTTTATATTTTATAAAGGTATGATTTTTATAGTGTAAAAGCGAAGAGCTGTGATTTTTGTTTAGGAAAGGGTAGTGATTGTTAACAGAAAGATCGTATTTTTAAATATAGAAAGGTCAGATTTTTATTGTTGAAATGGCGAAATAAAAATATGATTTTTATATATTGAATAGCGTAGTAAAAATTCGATTTTTATATACTGAATAGCGAAGTAAAAATTCGATTTTTATATATTGAATAGCGAAGTAAAAATTCGATTTTTATGTATTGAATAGCGAAGTAAAAATTCGATTTTTATATATTGAACATCGAAGTAAAAATTCGATTTTTATATATTGAATAGCGAAGTAAAAATTCGATTTTTATATATTGAATAGCGAAGTAAAAATTCGATTTTTATATATTGAATAGCATAGTAAAAATTCGATTTTTATATATTGAATAGCATAGTAAAAAATTCGATTTTTATATATTTTTATATATTGAATAGCATAGTAAAAATTCGATTTTTATATATTGAATAGCATAGTAAAAAATTCGATTTTTATATATTGAATAACATAGTAAAAATTCGATTTTTATATATTGAATAGCAAAGTAAAAATGTGATTTTTACATATGTAGAGAATACGGGCAAAGAAAGTGACAAGAGGCAAGAACGACGGAGATTTCTACCTAAGAAGAGTCATGGCGTTGGATTAGCTATTCGGTGAGAATTTCTCACTCTTTGATTTAATTTTCTAGTTATAAATATATACTAGGATGCAGACGATGTTTAGTAGCACCCGACACCCGTCGTCCACAGACCATGGACGGCTTGTATTCTTGGTTGTTTAATTTTGATGTGTAGTTGATTGTGTGATGTGATGTGAAATGAAATAAAATATTTTATAGTGAAAATATTTTATAGTTAAAAATAGAATTTTTAACGTGTATATGAAATGAAATGAAATAAACAAATCGAACGATTTGTTTGTAAACACACATTTGTCTGATATTGATTGGGACGATAAATTTTACACATCGCCCAACTGCACAAATAAAATCTGTGTTTGATTGTTTGAAACCCCACACGGGTATTGGGATGATATTTGACGTACACTAATCCCGATTGTTTAGTTGTATGTCGATCGATTGATTGACAGACTGTTATGAGCGTTAAATATTTATATTTGATGCTTATACAGTGTAGAATGCACTTTGGATGATGGTTGATTATTCATCGTTGTTGATATATACATGTGTTGTAGAAAATCCATATAATTAACATTATATGGTAATTGATTGGGCCTCATTCCAGTTTCGAAAAAAAAATATTTGAAATAGAAATATTTGAATAAAAATATTTGAAATAAAAATATTTGAAATAGAAATATTTGAAATAGAATATTTGAAAATAGAAACATATGAAGCCGTTTTGGTTAGATTGACGCCATTTTGATGTGAACGATATTTATATCGATTTTATTCATTCTTCAATGAATATTGAATAAATTTGAAATTCGAACTATATTGAAATGAATTTCAATTCAAATTATATTTAAAGTGAATTGAAATTCGAATTAAACTGAATTGATTTGAAATTCGAAATACACTGAAATGATTTGAAATTCGAATAGAAATGAATTCGAATTTAATTTGAATAGAAATGAATTCGAATTGAAATTTAATAGAATTGAATACGAATCGAAATTTAATTGAAAACGAATCAAAATTTAATTAAAAATCGATTTCAATTGGAATCAATTGGAAATGAATTTAAAATGAATTTATTTTGGAATATTCAATTTTGATTTGAAATTGAATATGAAGTTGAAACCGTTTTGAAGATGAATTTAAAATGATTTATAAAGCACGTTTTGAATTGAAATCGACGAAGTATATATTATATATATTATATATATAATATAATGGCCTGAATAGAACGCGCTGCGCCGCGGTAGTTCGCGAATTTCGACCATTGACTTCGAACAGATATTGCGGGAGATCTGACCGTCGGATTCTCCTAAAACCGGAACCGTTGGGTTCGTATCGAAAAGAGTTTTCTGATGAATATTAGAAATTTGAAATCTAACGGTTGGATTTGGAATTATGTCCAAATCAAATTTGAAAAAGGTCGCTGTAAGTGCAGTTCGATGGCCGTTGATGGAAATCGACTGTACGGGCCTTGATAAAATTATTAAAAATAGTAATAATTTGTGTAAAATCATAAGAAATGATTTGGGAAAAATTGGGATGAAAACTCCATATTTGAAAAGATAAAAATAATTTTTTATCGAAATGAACTAGTTTTGAACTAGAATTATAATTCTATTTATTTTTAAAATAAATAAACTGGATTAGAAATGGTTTTGAAAATAACCAGAATTTCCAATAATTATATTGGAATGGATTTGAATCGAAATTGTCTTTGGATTATTTCGATGTTGGATTTCGTGATGATACGAATATTGTTATGGAAATTTGAAAGATATATATATATATCGTTATTTCCAATACGATATTTGTTCATCGTAGAATTTGATATTGAATATAAGTCGGTATATTTTCTATTTAGAGCCTTGTATTTAATATCAAATGTGATTTGGGTTTGTTGTGAATGGTGTCTTCATTAACACTGTTCTTGAACCCTGTTGAGAAAAGATTAAATCTTTTTATTTAGATTTAAGGAAGTGTACCAATTAAATAATATTTAATTGAATTGATATTGATTTTTGGGTTTATCGTGGACAGTGTTTTAAATAACACTTGTTCTTTAACCCGATAATTAATGAATGTGATTTTGGGTTTATCGTGAACCGTGTTTCAAATGACACTGATTCTTTAACCCAGTCACAGATTAAAACTAAGTGGAGTTTTAATGAATCTTTAATTAGATTGAAAAGATCGAGAATGGAGTATCACCAGTTTTGCTCCAGGCGATAATTAAATCTTTAATTAGATTTGAACGTGAAATGGTAATTGAATTTACCGATAACACCGTGGTGTTAGATATGAAGTATTACCAGATTTACTTCATGGGATGAATAGGTTGGGATTGGGAAATCAAAACCAATGATTACTTCGGTAAGGTTCGCTAATCTCGACTAGTTGAATTGAAATTAAAAAGGAGATTAGAGAATAAATTCAAGGAATTTATCTTGGATAAAATTAATGGGGACCTTTCCCTATGAATGTAAAATTTAGAAACTAACTGTCGGTTAGCCAAGCAGAATGGTTTTCTGGATATTGATCTGATGTTGGTTTCGGCCTTCGGGGTTAATATTTGGGGAATTATTCTCTTGATTAATTTACGGTTAGTGACTGATGAATTGGAATGAGGCGTATGTTGTGTTTGTGTAACACTTATTTAAAATATACGCGAGTTATTCGGAAAGACCGGGTTTATCCCATTCTGAATAACTGATACGACGATAAGTCGAAGATGAAGACGGTGGTTGAAGACCGGAAGTCTTCACATCGTTTGGGTGATTACTGATGATCTTGATTGGGCTGTACACCCAAGATGAGGGAATAAATCGGTGGTCGTCCAGATGTGCTTGGAGATCGATGGATATGCGAGGAAAGTTCCTCCGGTTTCGTTCAGACCCAGAACGGACTTGTAAATGGACTGTGTGTCTGACATTGGATTTCATTCTGTGTGACTGATTTCGGTTGCATAGAGTGGTTTGCCTGTGTGGCATGCTAAGATGCAATTGATCGAGGCTTCTGTTGAAAAGCAAAGTCTTGTGGTGATTATCAAAGCACAGTCTGTGTGGCACAGCTTTGTGTAACGTGAATTCGCGAGCCTCACACCCCGGTTGTGAACCAAAAACGGGAGAGGACATCAGGGAGGACATGCGTTTTCTTCTAGCCAGGGTGGTGTCAGTGACCTACCAGCCCTGACATTTATATACTTTTCACCTATGTGGTTGTTGCTGTTGCGAGGCGCCTCGGTTATATCGGTTTCGGCCGATGCATTCTGGTCGGCAGACGGACCAGACTTACGCCCCAAAGGGCGGGGAAACGCAGTGTTCAGGATTTCGTCTAATCCACATCGGTGGCCGGCCCTGACGATCCAAGGGGCGATGCGTTCTGCTCCTGAGACTCGGGCTAGACAGTCTCAAATCGTTGAGGACTATCTTTTGCCTCGGTTCATAGATCGAAATCCAATTTCCAAATACGTGACATTTGCGGTTTTAATTGTAGAACTAGTAGGGCGACATGATATATGGTACCCATGCCGCCTATGATTGATACTTATGATTTGAAGTTGTTTTATACACTATGCACTTATAGTAGTATCAAATAATCTGTTTTTAAACGTATCAAACATTATTTGGCTGTTATAAGGGAAAACCATATCCCCCGGCTTGCGTTGCATTGTGTGATAGGACCTGGGTCTTATAACAGCTTCATTGTTCTTTATTTAGCATTGCGCTGTTGTTTTATGCACTGGTATTCTTGGGAGAAAACCCGTTCCGTGTTATACGGCGTGGTCCCTTGATTTATCTAACTTTGAAATAAAGATTAATAACTGTTTTAGTTCTCACACCAGTCCCATGACTGACCTGGAGTTTATTGTTTTAACCTAAACTCTGGGTGCCCTTATTTTGACACGGGCAGTTAGTAGTTTTGGTTTTGCAGATTTATATTCACAGGATCCTGGTTTACAGCTGGAACGATATCCGGAAAGCTTTGTATCCGTATATCTCTTCTAGTTGTGTATTGTATTATTTTCCGCTGCTATGTATTTAAATGTAATTTAATTCTCTGATATTTTTGTGTAATATTCATTTATACTCTGTATATTCTTGTAATATGATGCATTGTTGTAATATACAATGAAATGTTCTTCCGTCTGCGTTCTGTTGTGGCTTGTTCTCGAACTATCCGCGCTTTCCTTTACGGGGAAGTTACGGGTTTTCACAAGTAAAGTGCGAGGGCTTTTTCTATTAATAGAAATTGGGCCTTCGGTTTCGTTCAGTCCTAGAACGAATGCAAATGGACGGATGTCTTACAAAGTATTTCCAATGATCGAATATGTTGGTCTGTATAAATGTATATATGGTGGCAACGGATTTATTCCCTTAGCATAATATCCAGAATATATTTGTGCAAATCAACTAGTGATTAACGGATCTGACAATGTGGCATTCAAAATGATTGTGCTATCAATGATTAGAAAGTAATCGTAGCCTTAGGCCTCAACAACTGGGAAATGACAAAAATCGGGCAGGCAACATGGCTATGTGGGTCGCTCCCATTAGGGTGTATTATCACCTATCTAGAGATTCATTTAATTCCTTATTCTATTCGATGTTGTCCCATTCGGGAAATGGTTGTTGATCCCAACCGTTGGTGATATACATTCGATACACTCAAGCAAAATGAGTGGTTGGTCATGTGTGGGCTGGGTTGCAAGACGTTCTTGTTGAACCCAGTGTATTCCTCTCTAGAGATACACTATCGGAGGGTGGTTCCATACCTTGTCATGTTGGAAATCCAATCTCCAATAAGCGCCATGCGGTTTTTGATTTTATATTATATATGGAACGTGAGATGCAAGCGTTCCACTAGATTCTATTTATTTGGTTTAGACATTAGTATAATATCACTGGATTAGATATCAAAAATATGTTTTGGGTTATAGTAAGGTAAAAACCATCCATGTTTATGTGTGGGTTGGTCTTACAATTATCATTTCTTTCGAAAAGAAATTTTGAAAGTTAAACAAATGGTTGGAGTTTACTCACACCAGTCCCATGACTGACCCAGAGTTTATTTTGTTCATTTTCCCTAAACTCTTCGGTGCCCAAATTTGTACGGGCGGTCAAGTATTCGGGATTTTTCAGGTTCACTTGGAAGAGCTGGAAGCAGGAGGCTTCACCAGTTGGCTATAGACTATCATATATACCGCTGTGAACCATGTTTGTATCTGGAAACAGGTGTTTATAACTATTCAGGAATAACTGTTGTGCTCTGATGATGGTATGTATATAAAGTTACTGATTTGTATTTCAAAAGTTATGTTATATAATATAATTTATTCGTTCCGCTGTGAGTTTGTGGTCTTCGTTTCCTTCTATTGTAATATTTCTTTCTTTCTATTTCTCATCCTCTAACTTCTTTCTAAAAATGATTCGTATTTCTGTGCAATTTGAGTTGGACCTGTGGTGTTATTAGTCAACTCAGATAGTACAGATTTGCGGGTTGTTACACATTCAACAATCCATACACATCCAGAGTGAAGTTTTATAACTGTGTGAGCATTAAAATAAATAGATAATGCTCTTCACAAACTGTCAATCCATCGATTGACATATAACTAAATATTGGGACTAGTGTATGTCAAATATCATCCCAATACCTATGTGGGGTTTTCAAACAACAACAGTTTATATAAATAAATCATTGGTTAATAAATTTAACCAATTATGATTCAGTTTGAATTATTTTCTATTCAACAAATTTTCACTGATTAAATTATAAATGGATATCTATAATTTAATTTCAACTGCCATACTAATGTTAGCATTATTTTTAACACGTTAAAACATTTCAACATCTCAAACATATATTTCAAGACGTGGCTAATTCTTTTATAATAACATGACTAACATGTAAATGACATCATTTTAGTATAACAAAGCATATTAACAAATGATCATTTTTATATTAACATCGCTAAAATGTAAATGACATGATTTTAGTAAATCAACACATACTTAACAAATGAACATTTTTCTTTAAGTCTGCTAACATGTAACTGATAATGTTTTAATAAACAAAACATATATAATCAAATGAACATTTTTCTATTTCACCAACATATGACTGATAATGTCTTAACAAACAAAACATATATTATCAAATGCACATTTTTTTTTCAATTAACATGTAAATGACAGTATTTTGAATAAACAAAACATAAAATGACACATTTATTTTAACATGACATTTACTAACAAAGTGACATTTCTATTTAACATGACATTTTCTAACAAAATGGCATTTTTATTTACAAAATATATTCTAACTAAATGACATATTTTCTAATTCTAATGACAAAATAAAAAGACAATTTTGTCATATGTACATGTTATAATTCTAGTGACAAAATAAAAAGACAAATTGTCATATGTACATGTTTATAATTCTAGTGACAAAATAAAAAGATAATTTATGTACATGACATGTTTTCAAGGTTTAAATGACAATATAAGAGGATAATTTATTTACATGACATGTTTCGATGTTTAAATGACAATATAAAAGGATAATTTATTTACATGGCATGTTTTCAATGTTTAAATAACACAAATATAATACAACAAAAATGATATTTTGTTTTGACACAAATATAATACAACAAAAATGATATTTTGTTTTGTAACAAATATAATTCAAAAAAAAGTTATTTTGTTTTAACACTAATATAATTCAACAAAAATGATATTTTGTTTTAACACAAATATAATTCAACAAAAATGATATTTTGTTTTTAACATTTCTAATTCACCAAAAATGTTGTTTTTAAAATTTTATAACTCAACAAAAATGAAAATGAAAATTTTATTTGTTTATAATTTCTATTCAACTTAACAAATAAAAAATGAATGTTTTTATTTGTTTACAATTTCTAATCTTAAAATAACAAATTAAAAATGATATTTTATTTGTTTACCCAAATTATACATTAACTTGACAAATAAAAATAATATTTTTATTTGTCTACAAATTTCAATAATTCAATTATATACAATTTAATCAAACAGATCACAACAAATAGTATCAACCAATTTAAATCAAATCACGTACATGTAAGAATTTCTAAACACGATAATAATTAATTTATTTTTTTATTATTTAAATAAGAAATCTCACCTTGATCGGTTAGAAATCGTTCCATATGATGGTTTTAATTAAATCAAATGAGAGCGTTTAATTTAATCAAAATTTTCCGTTACTTCAGAATTTGTCCAGGTCGGTTCTGAAATGTAGATCTCAGCGTTGTGATTCCAACGTATTCAGTTTTGTCGAAATCTGATTAAATACGAACGAGATATGGTCATTTGAATATTAGATAATTTGAATAACATTAATGACTAATTAATTTAGGTTAATTAACCTTAATTATAAATTAGGCCGCTTAATTAGGTTACTCATCGTCTTCTTCATTTGTTGAAACCCGCAACCCGCTCTAGGTGAAAACTCCACCGTCGCACCATCCTCAGGTGATCTGAATCCAATCCGAGCCTCCCACCTCGACCGCCATCTCGCCTCCTCCCTCCACCCTGATCACCATAAAACACGACGCCCCCATTGGCTCAGAAAAACACTTCGAAGTCCGCGCCTATCAGTGGAGATTCCGGCTGCCTTGTTGATTGAAGAATGATCATCACCTTACCATCGTGAAGAGCTTGTGATGCTCTCTGATTTTTCCTTTGAGGGTTTGGCGAATTAATCTTTGGATTTGGAGATTTTAACAAATTCGATTCCGTAGTTTCTAGCCATTAAAATGATAAGTGGTCGCTGGTTATGTTTTGGAACGGATTAGGGTTTTCTAATTAGATGGGGTATTTATAATTATAACATCGTTGAATTCATTTATTTCCAAAAAAACCTATTAAATTTTAGTAACTCCAAATCCAGCTGAAAGAATGTTGCCCCTAGCCAAATACCCCTATTTCGGACATAATGGAGAAGGTCTCATCAGCCCATCTGATCGTTTCGATCAGTTTTTATTAAAATGAAAATATAAAACATTAAATTATTAAATTTGATTTTACATTTTAGTTTACCGATGCCACATACTGACTCCAAAAATTCCTGAAAAATAAATTTAGCTATGTTTTGACGATATGATCCTAATAAAATTAATTTCGTCGAATTTGGAGATCGTTTGAAAAATGGCCACTTTCTGGTCGATTAAATTTGACTTAAATTGACAAAACACATTTATATTTACAGTGCTCATCTATTAGTTCCAAAATTTATGAAAATTGGAATCTTGCAATAATTTGACATTCCGGATCCAACTAAAGCGGTTTCGTCAAAAATGGAGGTCGTTTGCAAAATGGCTATTTATACGGGCTATATATTAAATTAAATTCCATTGCGACTATTTTGAATATTCAACTGGCCATAACTTTTGATTCCCGCTATGTAATTTCAATTTTTCAGATTCGTTGGAAAGATATTCTTAAACAAATTTAAAAAATTTCTGGTTTCATTAAAATCCAAATTATTTTGCATCCTGTACATTCAGTCAAAGTTCAAATTCAAATTTTCAAACTACTGCTCCATTTCTAACTCCTTTTATAATTAAATAAAATTTATTCGTTCTAACTTCGATTAAAATAAATTTTTAATCATTATTATTTAAAATAAATTATTTAAAATCCATTAAAATTCCTAAAATAAAAACTTTAAATTGGTTCCAAAATTTCCGGTTGTTACAAAACTACTCATCTATGTTGCATTCTTTGGGATCTGCCAATCTCGAACTGTAACTACCTTCGCGGGATCCACTTCTATCCCATCTTTAGAAACCACATGCCCTAGAAATCTCACTTCTTTTCTCCAAAATGACATTTGGAGAGCTTTGCCTTAGGCTGATGCGCACGGAGAGTTTTCAAAACCTTCCTCAAATGTTGGGAATGCACTTCCTCGCTCGTCGAGAAAATCAAGATATTATCAACAAAGACCTCAACGAACTTATTTAGAAACTTCCAAAACACCCTACTCATCAGATCAACAAAATAGGCGAGTGCATTCGTTAACCCAAAAGGCATAACGAGCTACTCGAAGAAACCATCTAGAGTTCTAAAAGCGGTCTTATCTATATTGTCCTCGACCACTCTCAACCGATGAAACTCCATGGCCAAGTCTAACTGAGAGAAAACAGATGTACAAAAAAGCTAGTCAAACAGATCATCTATCCTTGGGAGTGTGTGCATGTTCTTCTTAGTGAGTTTATTCAATTCTCTATAGTCCACACATAAGCGAAGCGAACCATCTTCCTTCGTTGTGAATACCACCGGAGCACCTTATTCAGATATACTTCGCCAAATAAACTGTGACAGCCCGCAACGCACCAACCGACATTTACTCCAAAAGTGCGCTGTACACATGTCCAGTTAGCACGGAATGGGTCGTCAGAAGGAAAGGGAAGAAGGAAATGAACATACAAGGAACCTGTAGAATGTCTCACAGCGCATAGAATAAAATATAATAATAACATACTTGACATAAAATAGGAGAGACAGTGCATAAGCTAAAAATCAGAACTAAACATCATAGCAGCGGAAATCCAAAATACAGCTTATTACAACTTTCAAACTGTCTCAAAGCAAAAGAAAGATAAAGGAGGTACACTACTAATGCCCAAGTAGCGACTACCAACGACACAGGGAGAATGTGTATATATATATCATACGTGGAAGCCTCCTGCCCGCCTCCGAATCAGCTACTCGCGCATCACTAGCTAACATGTCTCTAGTCTGCTCGTGTGAGCACCCAGAGTAATAAGAGCAGACATAAAACTCTGGGTCAGACATAAAGCCTGGTATGAGCGATAAGCATCTAAAGTGAACAATAACAGATAGACTAAAACATACCTGAACCTGGACCTGCAACCAAAGAGTTAGCACTACATACTGTACAACACTCTAAGGTACCATATCAAATGGTGTAAAGATACGGAGGTGGGGGAGGTGTGCATGTCATAGGGATGGCAAACAATCAAACATAGCATCCATCCTCACATCTCTCACTCAATGCGTAAAGCATACGATATTCACCACTTCGATCACCCAACATACCTTGCTACGATCACTTTGCCCCATGAAGTCATAAATGGCTTCACTGCACTGATAACGTAGCCACAAATCCTTCGCTATGTCCACTTTGCCCCATGGAGTCACAAGAACCCCACTGCACTGGCTCATAGCCTTACTAATCCTTACTATGTCCACTCTGCCCCATGGAGTCACAAGAACCCCACTGCACTGGCTCATAGTCTTACTACGCATCACCTTGCCCCTCGGGTCATAATGACCCTACTGCACTGATAACGTAGTCTTGCTACCATCACTTTGCCCCTCAGGTCATAATGACCCTACTGCACTGACAAGTAGCCACCATCCATTTTTAGTGGTGAATCGAAGTTATGAACGTCGACAACTCCTTAGCACACGTCCCGCAGCAAAGTCCAACTCATGAAGTGAACTCATTGGTTCCCAACTGGTTCCGCGATCCTGAGCTCTAACTTCCATTTGGACTACCTTTGCATCTCGGGTTATTGGTCATCACCCTCGAATCGGATCGGATCGGCCTCATCTGGTTTGGATCGCGGTTCGCCCTCCCTAAGCACGGTTCGTGGCTCCTTCTTCATGGTTGGTCGATCGGATCGTGGACCCCCTTCAGATCATGCTCCATGCTCCTTGGCGTCGGTTCGTGGCTTCATCTCCAGGTCGGATCGTGACCAGCTTCGGATCGCGACTCGTGGATCGTGGGTGCATCAGATCGGGTTCCATCTCCTCGCGGATCGGGTCGTAATGATCATTCGCGATCCGGATCGAAGTACTTCAGTTTGGGCACGGCGCTTCATCGATTCGTCTCGTGGGTCTAACCACGATCAGGTCGGGTCGTGGGAGGAATAAGCGATCCGATCCGGGTCAACTTCTAGCGACGGTTTACACGTCTCTCGACGGCGTTTTCGACCATTCTAACTATTGAAATCAATCAAAAAACATACCATACAGTCATAGCAACACATACAAGTGGCCTCAAACACCAAAACAACAATATAATAGGTTTAAATAGATCAAACATAGCAAAAAACCCCATATTTTTCCTTAAGCATGTTTAATTGAAACTAACCATATGATTAACAAAACTTAACCAAATCAACCCAAATTCATATCAGAGGTCTAAAACATCATTTAAGATTTTATAAATATTTTTCCAGAATTTATTAGTGTATAAATTCGCTAATCTTCGCTAATTACCCTTATCAACCTTAATTAGTGAGGAACTATGCAAATCACTCACCTTAGCCACAAAATAAACTAAGATCTGAAACAAATCTCTGATTTGATGTGAATCTCTATGCTAAACAGCAGCTCCAATGTTGATTTGGTGTAGATCTTCCTTGATTATGGGTTGCTGAGCCAAATCATTGACCAAAAGGTGATTTGGAGGTGATTTAGAGGTTGGAGGCCATTTTTAGGGTTCCTTGGTGATAAGTGGAGGCTAGAAAACTGAAATGGAATGATCCTCTATCTCATTTCAGCCTCCCCATAACCCTAATCCCGAAATGGGTTATGGGCCTACTCACTAATCACCCGATTTGGCCCGGTTAAGCAGTTTTTCACCCTCCAAACCTTATTTCAGCCATATCTCCCAAACGGTAAGTCCGTTTGGCTATTATGACCACTCTACGGAAAGGTAAACCATCAAACGAATCCAATGGAAGTGTTTTCAGGTCAAAATTCCATTCCAATCAAAAGTTATGGCCAAAACAGTACCAACTAAGGGCAAAATGGTCATTTAAAAATCGACAAAAATCATGAACATGGGAAATGACTCTAATGGATGTTTCCCAAAGTTACATGACCATACGACTTCACATGGGAAAGAAATAAATATTCTACAATCCTATGATGTGAAGAATACGGGTCGTTACACTCTCTCTCCCCCCCCCCCCCTTAAGAAATTTCGCCCCCGAAATTCCCAAATCAAAAACACACACAAAGGTCCCGCATGCCTATCAACCATAAAACAACCATCAAACATGCAAAACAAGTAAAATAAATCTATCCTAACATGCGGAATAACTAGATCGCAAAGTAAATCTTACCAGGCAAAGAGTTCTGGATATGCCTTCCTAATGCTCTCCTCTGTCTCCCAAGTACAATCATTCTCGTCCTCGCCCCACTGAACCTTGACTAGCTTCACCGCCTTCCTCCGAAGTTGCTTCGTATCGTGCCCCACAATACGAATCGGCTTGCGGTTCCCAACCGCCTCGGGTTCTACTTCGAAGTCCTCTAACTGATCAGGTGAAATAGTCATATCTGAGCCGTGAACGAACTTCCTTAGTTGGGAAACATGAAACACATTGTGAACTCCCGCCATTTTCTCTGGTAAGCCAACTCTATATGCCAAATTCCCGACTAGTTCAAGAACAGGGAATGGGCCAACAAATCTTGGTGCTAACTTGCCTCTCCTGCCAAATCGAATTACGCTCTTCAACGGAGAGAACTTGACGAACACCAAGTCGCCAACGGAGAATTTCAAGTCTCTTCTCCTCTTATTAGCATAACTCTTCTTCCTATCTTGGGCAGCTTTCATTCGTTGCTGAATGATCTTGATCTTATCGGAAGTTTCTCTCACCACATCTGGTCCAAGCCCAAACTTCTCGCCAGTCTCTATCCAACATGATGGTGAGTTGCACGGTCTTCCGTACAAAGCTTCATATGGAGCCATACCGATACTGGATTGGTAGCTATTATTATATGCAAACTCTACTAGATGCAAATGGTCATCCCATGATCCACCAAAATCCAATATACACGCTCTCAAGAGATCTTCCAATATATGATTCACTCTCTCCGTCTGACCGTCGGTCTGAGGATGATATGCGGTACTGAGATGTAATCCTGACCCTAGAGCCTCTTGTAAGCTCTTCCAAAACCCACTAGTGAACAACGGGTCTCGGTCACTCACAATGCTTTTGGGTACTCCATGAAATCTCACTACTCACTTCATATACAATTCTGCCAACTTGGCTGCCGTTCTGGTCGATTTGATTGGTATAAATCTTGCGCTCTTAGTCAATCGATCCACAATTACCCAAATGCTATCATATCCCGATCTAGTCCTTGGTAAACAATCGATGAAATCCATCGAGACTTGCTCCCATTTCCATTCGGGAATTTCTAATGGTTGCAACAACCCACTAGGCTTCTTTTGCTCGGCTTTAACTAGCTGGCAATTCATGCATTTGGATATAAACTTCCCAACGTCTCTTTTCATCCCTTCCCAGTAGTAAGTCTGCTTCATGTCTCGATACATTTTATTACCACTGGGATGTATAGTCAGTTTTGAGTGTTGACATTCTCTAAGCACTTCATCTCTCAAACCATTTACGTCGGGCACAACTAGTCTTCCATTCTTCCGAAGCCATCCGTCTCGATCAAGCCCATACGCATTCATCTCCTCACCGTCGATGTTCATCTCTAACTTGGAGATGATTTCCAATAGATTAGGATCGTTCCTCTGGCTGGAACCAATCCGCTCTATCAAAGTGGGTCTGATCGTCAAACTAGCTAGCATGACTGGATCCAATTCGCACTTTGGTCTGAAATCAAACCCCGCGATATACTCCAGTTGCTTCCACTCAAGAAACATTGCCCCTAAGCTGGCATGTCTCCTACTCAAGGCATCGGCTACCGCATTACCTTTCCCAGGTGTATATGCGATATCAAAATCATACGAAGCCAAGAACTCTAACCATCTTTGCTGACGGAGATTCAGATCCTTCTGAGAGAAGAGATATTTTAACGATTTATGATCGGTAAACAACTCAAATCTTTCTCCCAAGAGATAGTGTCTCCACATCTTCAGCGCAAACACAATCGCTGCTAGTTCCAAATCATGGGTAGGATACTTCTTCTCATGCGGCTTTAGCTGTCGACTAGCATAAGCTATAACCCTACCTTCTTGCATCAATACTGCACCCAGTCCGGTACCACAAGCATCCGTGTATACTGTCATCTCTTCATTCCCTTTAGGAATGACTAACACTGGCGCACGCGTCAACTTCTCCTTTAGACTCTTGAAGGCATCCTCACACACTTCGTCCCAGACGAAGGACTGATTCTTCTTAGTCAATTGAGTCAACGGTGCTGCTATCTTGGAGAAGTCCTGGATAAACTTATGATAATATCCAGCTAATCCCAAGAAACTTCTTACATCTGTAGCATTCTTGTGCGTAAGCCAATCCTGTACCGTAGCCACCTTCGCAGGGTCCACGGCAATACCACTCTCTGAAACAACGTGACCCAAGAATCTTACTTCCCTTCTCCAAAAATGACACTTAGAGAATTTCGCTTTCAATTGGTGTTTCCTCAACACCTCCATCACTATCCTCAAGTGTCCCTTGTGTTCCTCCTCTGTCCTTGAGTAAACAAGGATGTCATCCACGAACACAAGAACAAACTTGTTCAACTGATCTCTGAATACTCGATTCATGAGATCCACAAAGTAGGCTGGTGCATTGGTCAATCCAAACGGCATGACCAACCACTCATAAAATCCAGACGGTGTCCTAAATGCCGTTTTCGGAACACTCTCATCTGCTACTCGAAGCTGATGAAATCCTGTCACGAGGTCCAACTGGGAGAACACTCTTGCTCCTTCCAGTTGATCAAACAAATCATCTATCCGCGGTAGAGGATACTTATTCTTCCTCGTCACCTTATTCAACTTGCGATAGTCCACACACAACGAAGGGAACCATCTGCCTTAGTGGCAAACACAACTGGTGCTCCCCACTCGGAGACACTCCTTCTAATAAATCCCTTCTTCAAAAGATTGCTGACTTGCACCCCGAGCTCTCGCTGCTCCCTTGGTGCCATACGACGAAGTGGCATCACTATAGGTCTGGCATCTTTCACTAAATCAATACGGAACTCAATCTCTCGGTGTGGTGGAAGCCCGGTCACCTCCTCGAAGACGTCCGGATACTGGCCAACCACGGGCACATCTGACAACTCATCCTGCGGGATGTCGAGGGAATTTACAAAACTAGCCATAACCCCATCACTAGGTAGACTACCAAACACTACCCTCCTCCCATCATCCGCCCTCACTGTCACCAAAAAGCCCTCACAGTCTACCACCACCCCGTATCTTTGGAGCCAATCGACTCCCAATATAATGCCATACTCAGTAAAGCCCAAAACAAAGCAATCACATACAAACATACATCCATGACTCGATAAGACCAAATTCCTGCAAATCATACTAAGGCTAGTCGAACCACCAATCGGGTTCGTCACAACCAATGGTCTATCGACTATCTCGGGTTCCAGTCCCAACCTATCTACCAGGTCACTAGATATGAAGGAACGGGAAGCCCCAGTATCAAACAAAACTCGAACTGGTACATCATAAATAGAAAGCATACCTTGAATAACAACATTCTTTCCTTTCTCCGTCGCAGTTGGGGCATTCGACGAAGAAGGAACAACATCAAGAGCATATGCTTTCACAATCTGCTTCTCCTTAAGAGGTTGCGGACACTTATCCTTCTGATGTCCCACTTGACCACAGTTGTAGCACTTCCTTTCCGCTGGCTTGGCCCGACATTCTTTAGCATAATGGCCTTGCTTTCAACAGCTGAAGCACTCAACATCCTACTTGCTCTTTTTCTGGCCACCTTTTGATTGGTCCTGCTTCCTCTTATTCTGAGAGTTATTCTTGCCTCCACCGCCTGCTTGCGGCTTTGGCCCTTCTGCAGATGCAGCCTCAGTCTTTGACTTAGGGTAAAGACTTTCTGATCTCAAAGCTTTCCCCACAATCGATTCAAAAGTCTCATCGATGTGGTTGATAAGCCTTTCCCCCAAATATCCATCCAAACCAGTAATGAACTTCTCATTCTTCTTCTCAGGAGTATCAATGAGAGACAGTCCATACTTCGACAAAGTGTCGAACTCAGCAATATAATCAGAAACTGCCCTTCCGTTCTGCTTGAGTTCCAAGAACCTCTTAAACAATACTGACTTCTGGGCAGCTGGAATAAACTTCTCGCTAAAGCGAGCCTTGAACTGATCCCAAGTAACCTGATCCTCTGGAGTAGCTGTTCTAATGGCATTCCACCAATTCATCGCTCGCCCTTGCAGCTGACGAGACGCTAGCCTTCTCTTCATCGCATCCTCAAGACCCAAGTCATCGAAGATACGGTCACAGCTATCCATCCAATCTTGAACATCTGTGGCCGACTCCGTCCCGTGGAACGGCTTCCCACCAAGGTTAGTGTAATCCTTGCACAACTTGGCGAAATCGACCCTAGGCGCCTGCACTACTGGGCCAACACCAACTCCGGGATTGGGAACTGCCCCTTGCACTTCTCTAAGCATGTCTCTCATGAGGTTAGTAAACATCGCCCTCATGTCAGCGGCATTCCCTTGGTTGGTCCCTCTACCAGCACCCCTCGTATCTCGGTTCATCGTCAATCTGAAAAAGGGAAACGATTAACGATCCCATAGTGGTGCTAGTGCAGTGCGACTTCATTCTTATACTACTAATAGTGTATATATACATAGCTTTTGAAAACCAAAGTAATCACAAATACGCGCTCTCATATACGTACTAACTCTCCCTAGTGTCTTTCGCTAGGTTAACTACGCAACCTAGAGCTCTGATACCAAGTGTGACAGCCCGCCCCGCACCAACCGACATTTACTCCAAAAGTGCGCTGTACACATGTCCAGTTAGCACGGAACGGGTCGTCGGAAGGAAAGGGAAGAAGGAAATGAACATACATGGAACCTGTAGAATGTCTCACAGCGCATAGAATAAAATATAATAATAACATACTTGACATAAAACAGGAGAGACAGTGCATAAGCTAAAAATCAGAACTAAACATCATAGCAGCGAAAATCCAAAATACAACTTATTACAACTTTCAAACTGTCTCAAAGAAAAAGAAAGATAAAGGAGGTACACTACTAATGCCCAAGTAGCGACCACCAACGACACAGGGATAATGTGTATATATATATCATACGTGGAAGCCTCTTGCCCGCCTCCGAATCAGCTACTCGCGCATCACCAGCTAACCTGTCTCTAGTCTGCTCGTGTAAGCACCCAGAGTAATAAGAGGAGACATAAAACTCTGGGTCAGACATAAAGCCTGGTATGAGATATAAGCATCTAAAGTGAACAATAACAGGTAGACTAAAACATACCTGAACCTGGACCTGCAACCAAAGAGTTAGCACTACATACTGTACAACACTCTAAGGTATCATATCAAACGGTGTAAAGATACGGAGGTGGGGGAGGTGTGCATGTCATAGGGATGGCAAACAATCAAACATAGCATCCATCCTCACATCTCTCACTCAGTGCGTAAAGCATACGATATTCACCACTTCGATCACCCAACATACCTTGCTACGATCACTTTGCCCCATGAAGTCATAAATGGCTTCACTGCACTGATAACGTAGCCACAAATCCTTCGCTATGTCCACTTTGCCCCATGGAGTCACAAGAACCCCACTGCACTGGCTCATAGCCTTACTAATCCTTACTATGTCCACTCTGCCCCATGGAGTCACAAGAACCCCACTGCACTGGCTCATAGTCTTACTACGCATCACCTTGCCCCTCGGGTCATAATGACCCTATTGCACTGATAACGTAGTCTTGCTACCATCACTTTGCCCCTCAGGTCATAATTACCCTACTGCACTGATAAGTAGCCACCATCCATTTTTAGTGGTGAATCGAAGTTATGAACGTCGACAACTCCTTAGCACACGTCCCGCAGCAAAGTCCAACTCATGAAGTGAACTCATTGGTTCCCAACTGGTTCCGGGATCCTGAGTTCTAACTTCCATTTGGACTACCTTTGCATCTCGGGTTATTGGTCATCACCCTCGAATCGGATCGGCCTCATCTGGTTTGGATCGCGGTTCGCCCTCCCCAAGCACAGTTCGTGGCTCCTTCTTCATTGTTGGTCGATCGGATCGTGGACCCCCTTCAGATCATGCTCCATGCTCCTTGGCGTCGGTTCGTGGCTTCATCTCCAGGTCGGATCGTGACCAGCTTCGGATCGCGACTCGTGGATCGTGGGTGCATCGGATCGGGTTCCATATCCTCGCGGATCGGGTCGTAATGCTCATTCATGATCCGGATCGAAGTACTTCAGTTTGGGCACGGCGCTTCATCGATTCGTCTCATGGGTCTAACCATGATCGGGTCGGGTCGTGGGAGGAATAAGCGATCCGATCCGGGTCAACTTCCAGCGACGGTTTACACACCTCTCGACGACGTTTTCGACCATTCTAACTATTGAAATCAATCAAAAAACATACCATACAGTCATAGCAACACATACAAGTGACCTCAAACACCAAAACAACAATATAATAGGTTTAAATAGATCAAACATAGCCAAAAACCCCATATTTTCCCTCAAGCATGTTTAGGTGAAACTAACCATATGATTAACAAAACTTAACCAAATCAACCCAAATTCATATCAGAGGTCTAAAACATCATTTAAGATTTTATAAATATTTTTCCAGAATTTATTAGTGTATAAATTCGCTAATCTTCGCTAATTACCCTTATCAACCTTAATTAGTGAGGAACTATGCAAATCACTCACCTTAGCCACAAAATAAACTAAGATCTGAAACAAATCTCTGATTTGATGTGAATCTCTATGCTAAACAGCAGCTCCAATGTTGATTTGGTGTAGATCTTCCTTAATTAGGGGTTGCTAAGCAAAATCCTTGACCAAAAGGTGATTTGGAGGTGATTTAGAGGTTGGAGGCCATTTTTAGGGTTCCTTGGTGATAAGTGGAGGCTAGAAAACTGAAATGGAATGATCCTCTATCTCATTTCAGCCTCCCCATAACCCTAATCCCGAAATGGGTTATGGGCCTACTCACTAATCACCCGATTTGGCCCGGTTAAGCAGTTTTTCACCCTCCAAACCTTATTTCAGCCATATCTCCCAAACGGTAAGTCCGTTTGGCTATTATGACCACTCTACGGAAAGGTAAACCATCAAACGAATCCAATGGATGTGGTTTCAGGTCAAAATTCCTTTCCAATCAAAAGTTATGGCCAAAACAGTACCAACTAGGGGCAAAATGGTCATTTAAAAATCGACAAAAATCATGAACATGGGAAATGACTCTAATGGATGTTTCCCAAAGTTACATGACCATACGACTTCACATGGGAAAGAAATAAATATTCTACAATCCTATGATGTGTAGAATACGGGTCGTTACATAAACCCTTTCTCAAGTAGCTCCCCTAACTACTTGCTAAGCTCCCTCCTTTATCTTAGAGCCATATGGCGCACAGGCAATGCAACTGGCTTTGCATTGTCCACCGTGTATATACAAAAATCAATCTCGTGCCTCGGAGGTAAGCCCCGAACCTCATCAAGAACATCAAGATACTCACAGAATACTGGTACAGACCACGGGTCATCGATAAATGCATCAAGTGATTCTAGGAAACTAAGCATGACAAACCCTTTTGGGTCACAAGAAATCTCGAGGGTCCTCCCATGGCAAGTCAAAAGTCTAACGACCCTCCTCTCAGATCTAGAATGGCACCATACATGGATAACCAATCCATCCCTAGAATCAAACCATATCTCATGAAACCAAGCACATATGCGTTGTATTCAAACTCGACGCCCAACACAGATATTCTCAAACCCCAACAAATCATAGACAAATGAGTCGTACTCCCAATGGGGTTTGAGCCAACAACGGGATCCAAAACCATACTAATACTAAGATTCAGAGACTCAACCACAGAATTAGATATAAATGAATATGAAGCGCCAGAATCATAAAGAGTTCTAACAAGATGATTGGAAAGAGAAATAAAAACTTTCCTACCTTTATCCAGTACAATGGCTATAAGAGCATAGACCTGCCCTCCAAAAGATCCCGCCCTTTCGCCATGTCCTTGCTTCTCCGGGCATTCCCTCTTATAGTGTCCAACTTTGCCACAGTTGAAGCAAGTGTTCTTCCTTTTCTTGCAATCCTTGATCAAATAACCCACGCCCCCACAACTACGACATTTCCTCTTTCCTCGGGCTTTGCAATCTTTGGTCAAATGACTCCTACATCTAAAAACATGACATTTCTTCTTAGAGAAATCATATACTCGCTGCGGTGGAGGGACAACGGCTGCAGCTGGGGGAGGGACGTCTCCCTGGCTCCCGGTTGGTGTCGTAGCCTTAAGATACCTACGGAACCAATCCGGTACTTGAACACCCTCGGGAATATTTGGTTCCCCAGACATGCTGAAACAAAAAGGAAGAAGGGATTCAAACAGATAATCGAAAGATATTACATATGGCTTTGGGGGAATATGTTTTTCAAAACAAAGTTTTCTTTTGAAAATGCTTTATTTAAAAACCTTTTTGAAAACAATTTTCAAAATCTTTTATCCGTTCTGGTAACCTTTAGCTCTGATACTAAATGTGACACCCCACGTCCGTTAGTGTCACTCGTTAAGAGAATGCATTAAGTTTCGTGAAGCATTATAGGTAAACAAAAACATTACAAGATAGATATTAAATAGCAGCGGAATTTAAAACTTTTACTAAACAACAAACATTGTGGTTTAAACCATAGTTACATCATAAATCTGAAATGCATAAATCCCACTACATCAATTTTAAACTTCAGTCTTGTACTAAAATAATCAAAGTACAATAAACATGAAAATAGCATAATCCCCAAAAACATAGCCATAGTGGAGAAGATACGAAATCAAGCAGTACATCTATGCAGCTCCAAGCAGGATGAAAGCAGAATCCTGATCAAGCTTGAGTATTCCCACCCTGAGATCCTTGAGGGGGGAGGGAACGGAAGAGAAAGAAGTGGAAACAAAATAGGTCAAACATAAAATCTGGTGAGTCCAGTTACTTTTAGCATGTAAATAAGTAAAAGTATCAAGACAAGCATATAAACTGGATAAGAGGTAGATAACAGCATATAAGGCAAAAATGACAAGGTAAAGAGGATAAACATGATAGAATATATTGCGCTTTTCTAGTACTTTCTCTTTCTCTGCACCAATACTAGTATCACTAGAACAAAGATGATCCCCAATAAGTATAAGATGGTAGACTTAAGCATACTTCTAGTGTGAGGTTTTACCCCCTACCATAACAGGAAGCCCGACTGAACATACCGGAGTTACCCCTAAGGATAATAACTAGCTCCTAAACATAACAGAGTCTAGATGTACCCTAATTACTACCCCAATCGATCGGCTCCCTACTCCGTAGATACCCTGTGTTGGCCCTATAGTAGGACGTATCACTTCCTAAAGCGACAACCCTTTATTTTCAGGATGTGCACAACCATATCTACAGGTGTCATGGTGTCCTAATCCTCCCCTGTCCGGACCCATGCACACACATGACCCCATCGGAATGCGTCGTCCACACCGCCCATTCGTTTGGATCTCTTATAATTAGCCCAGTAAGTGTGCCCCGACTACGACCTAGTTTGGATTACTCGTTTGATACCTATATGGGTCACTGACTGAAATGAGTGCCACACACAAGATGTTATAAGCTTCCCCTAGGATTGCATCCCCACTGCTAGGAATTCCACAGGTTATGCCATACCAGAGTAACTAAATTGCATAACCCCAACATGTTAATTTTGTGGCCCTATATATATATATATATATAAATATTACCCACCACCCCAAGATATACTTAACCCTTCCACTGTTTCAAGCAATTTACTTAACCCCTACTTCGGTTAACATGTTCATGTAATCGCCATGGATTCAATCAGGTTAAGTATTCAATTTCATTACCATATATTCATTTATGGTTATAATGCGCTGGACCTCCCACGTTAAGCCTACAACTTGTGGATGCTGGATATGTCGGGCAGGTCCGGGCAGACTTCTTCCACAAGTCAGACTTAACCTCGTCTCTTAGCACGTTATTTGTTTATGAACCTAGACCCCTCACATTAGATTTACCACTTGTGGTTGCTGGATATGCTGGGCGGGTCCGAGCATACTTCTACCACAAGTGTAATCTAACCTCGTGTCTAGGCACGGTTATAGTTTCCAATTACTGTAAATCTAGACATTTTTTCTGCTTAACAATTATCCCTATTTCATTAAAGGTTTTCATGCCCCTTTTCTAAGTCAAATTCGTCATGTACCATATGCCCCAAATCCATATTCATGTATTCAATTCAAGTTATGCCCAAATTTCCCAATACAAGTTATGCCCCAATTTTAACATTTTCCCCTCGTTCCCAATTTCACGCGTTCGCGTATTTCGGCGGTATGCCTAGGCTCGAAGATAGCCTGGCTATAAAATAAAAAGGGAAAAGTAGAAGGGAAGAGAACAGAAATAAACATAATAACAAGATTGTCAGATGATGGTAGGTATAGGCATAGCAACTAATAAACATATAGTGACAAAATTGGGCATGATGACAAGATATGCATATAGGAACAGATCTGTTGAACATGTGATAATAGAATTAATTAGGCATAGTGTCATGATCATAAACAGGCATAATGAGATCTAATTAGTGAATTAGATATACAAATAATGGCAGATCAGACATGATAAATAGGCACAGGTTTAGATCCAATTCATAGTCATGTCAAAATAACTTAGATGCTCAGGTTATGGTAGATATGATATGATTCAATTAGTCACAGGCTTAGATCCAATTCATAACATGTCAAGATTAAATTTTAAGTATTCATATCGAAAAATAACGTAGACTCATTGTGATTGGATCTAAGAAACAAAAGAATAATAACAGATGTAGAAGCACAGATCTCTGAATTTGTCTAACTGTAGTTATAGAAGAAGAAAAGGCTATTTCAGCTGGGCAGAGGCAGCATCTAGTTCTCCATTGTTTTTGAATGGATAAAACAATGGGTGTATGGTCTTATTTATAGTCATCAGCCAAAGAATCTAGACCGGAAATCAATCCAAGTTCGGAGGTAGAATCTTCCTAGATCCGCGTGGGGGTCGACCCCCCTTAGTGTGTCGACCCAGTGGTTGACACCCCCTTGATGGGGTCGACACCCATGGACGGAAATTTTCCCTCTCCCCTTTTTGCTGTATGATTTTGAATTTACTTGAATTTTAGACTTATTCTATTCATATATATTTCTCTTATGCATATACAAACTTCTAACCTTGATATCTTCTTCGTACGGTGTCCATTTTACGCAAACTCAGAGTCTAAGCAGAATTCCAAGATAAACGTAATGGCTCAATCCATTTCACTTAATTCTGAATATTTAATTAAGTATTCCTTAATTTATCATCATAATGTGTTATAAAATTACGGGGTGTTACATTATGTATATACGAAGGGCAACTGAGAGGATGGAAGTGAAAAGATGTTCGAACGAGAAGGGGGTGAGGAGCTGTAAAAAAATCTTCGATTGTGGCTTTCGTTTTTGGGTTTCAAAAGGAGTTTGTGTATTAGTTTTGTTCGAAAACAAATAGAGATGCATAAGATATATACAGTGAAGGGAAAAAAGATAAGTTTGATGTAGCTTTCACTGATCAGGTAGGCATGTGCGTAGGGAGAAAAGAGAATGTGTGTAGGGGAAAGGCATGTGCGTAGAGGAAGAAGTTAGGTTGGCATTCAAAAAGAAAATGTTCCTAGGTCGGTAGTAACAGAAACTCATGTGCATCGGTTTGGTAAGGAGAAAGAAACCATATGCGTAGGCTTGCAGAGAAGGTTGGGCAGAGGCATGTGTGAATTAATGTTTATAGGAAGGTTGAATTTCAGATTCCATGTGTAATTAATATGAGAGCAAGTGGGTAGGCTTATGCATTACAAAAATAGCTGAAATGAAATGGGTAGGATGCATATTTTATATTTCTTTTGCTTTGGTACGATCTTGCTTACGCGATTATTAAATTCAACTGGTATTTACCATTATTTACGTTGAACGTTCAATATACGTAGCACCACACACGAACCCCAAACGCAACAGAAAATGGATGGACCACTATACGTTGACGTTTCAGATCCAATGAAATTAATTTCATTGAAATCCAACTTCATTTGCAAAACAAAATTATTTTATTTTCAATTTATTTATCGGTTCACATTTAAATTCCGCACATTCTCAAAACAACTCTGATTGGCTCCAAATTTGAGATTCAACAATAATTAGCTATACGTATTCCAATAAAATTTGTTCGTCGAAAACGGAGGTCATTTGAAGATTGGCTATTTCTAAGGCCTATATAATATCGATAAAATATAAATAAATTCTATTTAATAATAGTAAATTATTATCATATATATTTCCAACTAAAAATGTATATAGATGCGAATATAAACCAATATAGATTTCAAACTCAGAATTAACGATTCCGAGTTAAATGATATCCACATTATATAGAAATCCTATTTAAATTTATTAAATAAACGTTATGGTTTATAAACGAATCCATAGCGACTATTTGAAAATTTGTTTTTGACATAACTCAAAATCTACAATATGAAATCTCGATTTTTCTCTTGCATTAGGAAATTATAATCAAATAGATTCAGATGATTTTTGTTTCAAAGAATTCCGACTTATAATGGATCACGTACATCCATTTAAAGTTGAAAATGTAAAACTATAGACTACCGCGATGTTGCGAGTTCGTTTTGCAATTAAATTATAAACCATACGTTCAAACGTTGTTTAATAAACAAATTCGTTAGTATAATTCAAAATCTAACTGAATTAAAATCTTTCATATGGTCCAAGTCATTCAATATTGCAAAATCAACCTTTTCCGACTATTTTGGAATTAAATTATTATTTTATTATTTATATTAATAAAATATTCAAAACTATTGAGTTCAAGATATTTCAATTTCAAATAACCATTTAAAATAAATTTTAAATGTCCAACATAACAGTTAAAAATCTAGGTTGTTACATTCCCATATGGAGTGGTTCATATAATAAGCCTGATTCCGGTCTTTCCGAATACATCAATAATATAAAATAGGCCAAAACCTTGATAGCTAGTTATTGGAATATCAAAAGAAACATCCATACAACCAATAATCCTATTTCCGAATGGAAATTCTACAGATAAAGCATTAAGCAACACTGAACCCTTTAAATTAGTTTCTTCTTAATTTAACATTTCCCAACTTCCTTTCAATATCTTTACCCATATATTTCTCAAAACTCATTTTGCTTCTCATAATTCTTGGAAAACATTTCCATATATCATAAACTATTTATTTTTCCATATTCCAGAAAATATCTCTTATCGCAATTGGAAAACATTTCCATAAATTCACAAATTTTTATTTCCTATATTTAGAAAATATACATTATAAACATCGGAAAACATTCCCATATATTTACAACTTTATCGACCCATTCATTTCTATAATTAGAAATATTCATTTCTGTTGTGGGAAAGCATTCCCATCTCTATTTCACAATTTCTTATTTTGTGTGCTTAGAAAACATTTCTGATTATTTTTGAAAAATGTTTCCAAAACTCATTTACTTGGATTTAAACAAATGTCGTATAAAACACTGTCATGAAAACTCAAAATCATAACACTCATCAACTTTCCAAATCTCTAACCAATCCTCACTACTGAACCTTAACCAATCGTTAGTCAACAATGAAGTCAATCAAGTTGGGGTATAATTACCTCTCAGACTTTAGCTGAACAACATTCTAACTTTGGAATAGACAAAGCTCACAATTTTAATATTTAACAAATATTACTTACATAACTCTCAGATAAGTCTAAAAATCCACTTCTTTTTTTGGAAATCATTGATTATAACAATAGCATTATTAACCATACTCTGAAATATTATCTTTGAAATATACCTTTATTCACTAATTTGAATAAATAATAATTAAAAAATGAATAATTAATTTATCTTTGTTTAAAATAGGAAGTAAATAATACGTTCCTAAATCGGACGTAGTCGAATTTCAATATATAACTCTCTTTTGAATAATTTCTATTCGATTAACATTCTGAACTTTGGAATAATCTCATTGTTACAAATCCACTCAATTCCCCTTGTAACCATTCCCATTTGCAAAACTTTTTCTTTAAACCATTGCTCACTTTAAAATGTGAGTATTATTTCTTCTATTGAAATTTAGAATCATTATATCAAATCAAATTAATTTCATTTGTAAATATTATTACAGGTTCAAATCATGTCTATCGAGTCACTTTATAAATTCACATTCATATTTCACTTTATTCATAAATCTCGTTTATAATTCAGCTTCTTGTTAATTATCTATCAAGTTTATAATGTAATATCGACTTCACATTCGATTATAAAATATCGATTTCAAACCAAATATTAATTATCTTATCAAGTCCAGAATTATATAATATATAATTTTCGAAAATAAATTATTTTTAAAAATTCAACATAGTCAAATTCCAATTATAATTTTTATGGATTTATTTCAATTCCATGCACAATCTGAATATCAAAATAAATTTCATCATTTCTTTTTTAAAACGACTTCCAGTTTCCCTTTAAATTCACTTTTGAATTTACCTTCCCAAATTATCCAATGATAATTATCTCACTTCATTTAAAAACATCGTTTATAAATTAAACTTGTTATTCTTATTCTTAAAAAAAAAAATTTCTAGGCCACTCAAAATTCAATTTCTATTTTGGAAAAATAAATTTCCTATAAAATCTCAAAATCCCTTATGATATTTTAAATATCAATATTTAGGGCTAGTGCTTTTCAACATCCAAATACAACAAAATCTATCATAGAATATCTAACACATCATATATCACAGTATATATGAAAACAAACATTAATAATTTTGAGGAATCCAGTTGGATCCCTCCAACCTATTTTCTTGCATCCATATATGATAGACAAATAAATAATACCAATCTTTCTTCGAGGCGGGATATCGCGGTATAAAAGGTTATCCGCTATTATGCGGGACGCATAGGGTCTCATCCGCTAAAATATGTGGGAATATCCAACTACCAACCTTAAATAGAACTAATATATAATAGAAACAATTGAAAATAATATATCAATTCATCCAAACAATCATCACAACATTCAATCATCATTTATCAACTCTAAAATACGTTTATAAAAATATAATTAGGCAGAGTTAGTGAGTTTACTCACATTGTTTTGCAGTTGACAATTCTGCTTTTGTTTCTTTTTAAAATCAAACAAGCATTTGATTTTATCCCGAAATTTCAGTAGCTCTGTTCTTAACCGAATCAATTCCACAACGAAGATCTCGTCGTTACAATTCTAACGTGACTTGTTTCGTGGAATTCTGATATCATATGAGAAAGTTATAATTTTTATTAATTGAATACAATTTAAAGAATACTAATATAGATAACTAAATTAAAATTACCCTTACATAAACATTTCCTTAATTGCTGTTAACATATTATCTTCCTCAATTACCTATGTATGAACCAAATAGCAAAGCTTCTCCATGGCCGACCTTTTCATCCCATTATTCTTCTTCTCTACCCTATTATTTTTCAAACTAAAAATACCAATATACTCCATGTCAAAATCCACATCACCTACATTTCCTTAATTCTTGTTAATATATTGTCTTCCTCAATTACCTAGGTATGAACCAAATAGCGAAGCTTCTCCATGGCCGACCTTTTCATCCCATCATTCTTCTTCTCTACCCTATTATTTTTCAAACTAAAAATACCAATATACTCCATTTCAAAGTCCACATCACCTACATCCCATCATGCATAACTCGCACCTCTTCTTACCCGCGTAGCCTTTAGCCCTGCTCACGCCATTTACAGGAACGCATCAAATTTTTTATCATAAAAATCCCTAACAATTTGATACAAGATGCTAATTAAAGTTTGAGACAATCCCAAACCCCGTACGGACGGTGGCAAGGGTAATCTTTGGAATATAACACAGAAACAGATAATAGCATAACAGAATTAAATACATACACCAGATAATGAACAATAGAATATACTGGATAAAAGTAATCATCAGAGTTACACAGTATACAGGATCTTACTTAGTACAATTACAGTTCAACTATACATATATGTCTACAGCGGAAAACAAACATAATGTACAATAGGAGCTGAACAACATAAAAAGAGATAAATGATAGAATCCATCTTCAGCTCCAGCTATCCAGAAAGAACCAGCTAAACCTGAATACAAGGCTGCCCGTGTAGAAAAAGGGGCACCCGAGTTTGAAAGTGAAACAAACTACGAGTCAGTCATGGGACTGGTATGAGAAATCAACTCAACACCTTCAAAATATGGCTAATCACAGGACCACGCCACTTTCGTGGAACGGGTTTACTCCATTGTATTGCCAGTGCTTTAAAACAAATCTTTCTTTTAAACAACGCCATGCTTTTTATAAAAAAAATTGAAGCCATTATAAGACTCAGTTCCCATCACACAATGCAACGCAAACCGGTGGATAGAGTTTTACCTTATAAAGGCCAAAATATGCTTGATACGAATAAAACAAAAGCATTTGATATTATTACTAGTGTTTATATGTTTTGAAAAACAATTTCGAATCATAACAATCAATCATAGACGGCATGGGTACCATATATCATGTCGCCATATATATATACAATCAAAACCGCACGGTACGTATTTGGAAATTGGATTTCCATCATGAACCAAGGCAAAAGATAGTCCTTACCGACTTCGAGACGCTCTAGCCCGCCCCTCAGGACCCAGACTCAGGTGGGCCCTTGGATCGTCAGGGCCGGTCCACCGATGTAGATTAAAATTCCTGAACACTGCGTTTCCCCGCCCTATGGGGCGTAGGTGAGCCAACGAATGGCTCCATCGGACCCGGATCGTCCGATCTAATCGAGGCACCTCGCAACAGCAACAACCACATAAGTCAAACTCGTCAGGACGTGTAAAACCATTGACGCCACTTCTAGCTAGAAGGAAACGCATGCCCTCCCTGATGTCCTCTCCCGTTTCTGGTTCATACCGGGGTTTGAGGCTCGCGATTTCACGTTATACACAAAGCTACGCCACACAGGCGGTGCTTTGATCATCACCACAAAGCTTTTCTTTTCAACAGAAGCCCTGATCATTTGCCACTTTGGCATGCCACACTAGCAATTCATGCCATGCGACTGATGTCCATCGATATACAACCTCGGAGCTCGTGCGTTTCAGAGAAGGGCGTTAAGCAAAAGAATAAATTCTCCGCTGCCAAACAGATGCATATTTAACAGAGATCAATCAACACAGAATAAAATCCAATGTCAGACATACAGTCCATTTACAAGTCCGTTCTGGGTCTGAACGAAACCGGAGGCACTATATACCTCGCAAACCCATCGATCACCACGTACGTCTGGACGATCACCACTCATTATCCATATTTCGGGATGCCTCCCAATCAGGACCTCGGTTACCATCCAAACGAGGTGAAGATCTCCGGTCTTCGACCACCGTCTTCATCTTCGACTTTCAATCGTCGGTCAATTATTTGAAATGAGAATTAACTCGGCATTTTCAAATAATTCACGTATATTCAGAATTTCAAATCAATTTATTTCAATGGTTAAATCATTCGACAACACCAATTTTGTTCTTTAATGTAATCTTCACACCAAACACATTCAACCATCAAATACCACATAAATCGAGAAAATTCAGTTTATTTCCATTCCATATCGTTTATGATATTTTATAACGATTTATCGCTATTTTTATTTATTTTAAAATAGCCAATTTATTCAAAACGACGCTTCGGTCCATAACGCGGCCGTAGGGCTGTTTTTCTTCAGATTTGATTTACACATATCTGAAAATCTAACCGTTGGATCTTCACAAAATTTACATCATTAGAAAGATCTTTTCAAAACGAATCCAACGGTTCCAGTTTCGGGAAAACCCGACGGTCGGATCTCCCGGTATCGTCGTTTGAAGTTTCGATTTCAAAATACGAACTGCAGCGTCGTTATTCGATTAAATATAATTATATATATATATATAAAAATAAAATCGATTCTGGCGCTGTTTTTCTTCAGATTTGAATTAAACATTCAAGACAATCCAACCGTTGGATTTTTACAAAGTTGGTGTCGTTGGAAAGAT
Organism: Allium sativum; assembly: GCA_030737875.1. NCBI lineage: Eukaryota > Viridiplantae > Streptophyta > Magnoliopsida > Asparagales > Amaryllidaceae > Allium > Allium sativum. The sequence goes on from CM060919.1 coordinate 218,820,754, forward strand.
ATTTCCAAAGCGAACCCAACGGTTGCGATTTCAGGAAAATCCGATGGTCGGATCTCCCGTACTAATCGTTTGAAATCACGGTTTCAAAATACGAACTACAGCGTCGTTTTTCGATATATTTCAATTCTATTTAAATATATATATCGATTCTTCGATTTCAAATCCATATGAATTTCACACTTTTGATAAAAATGATATTTTCATCTAACTGCCTTCTATTTCAACACTTCACTATTTTTAACAATTCATTTATATAATAAAAATGTGATTTTTATTATAAAACAATTCATTTCAAAATACTGTTATTTTATATAGTTCATATAGATGATAAAAATGTGATTTTTATTATAAAACAATTTATTTCAAAACACCGTTATTTTATATAGTTCGTATAGATGATAAAAATGTGAATTTTATTATAAAACAATTTATTTCAAAATATGAACACCATTCAATACATGAATTCCAACTCAACAACGTTTCCACACATGGAGGTTTTCTATTCAACGAATAAATATAGTTTCAAAAAATGAAAATAATTCAAACACATGAATATTATTCAAAATTTCGGCAGCATAACGGTAGGGTAGTTAAAACCGGGACCGTCCCTAGTACGGCTCCACGCTCTACCTTAAAACCTCGCGGTTTTTGACAATGGGGAATCATGCATCTAGTTCGCACACAGGCGGCATGTATATATTTATTTCATTTCCACAAACTAATCCTATGTGGTTTCAACCAAATATTTCTCAACCACAAATGGGTATTTTTCAACCACAATCAACCAATATCAACCACAAACAATCACAATCAACCATTCACTATCAATCAATTTTCACACCAATCACAACCAATAAATATCGTCCATGGTTTGTGGACGAGGGGCGTATATATATATATATATATATTTATATTTATATTTATATATTTATATTTATATATAGAAATTCACTTCTATTTCAACACATATATAATTTTTACAACGCATATATAACTTACACATCGAACGTACAACTTATACAACGCTTATACATAAGGTGTACAACGCTTATATAACTCATACATCGACTATATAATTTATACATCGTCGTTTTCCATATCGTTTATAAATTAGAAATCTCACATTGGGTTCCACTCCACCAAAAATAGCAGAAGGCTCAGAAAAATATGCGGTCTCTTCTAGAATGTAGAAGACGTCAACACGAGTCCACTGTCTCTTGTTTCACTGAATTTCGTCAACAAACGAAAAAGATATGATTTTTACAGTGAAATCAAAAACCGTAGCGCTTTAAAGCGCTATAATATAGTTGAAATTATAATAGGCCGTTACCTCCACGAAATCTTCAAAACTAGGTCGGATCTTTTCTCGTAATCCGTGCAGCTTAGTGATGATCGGCCCCTGCCACATTGTAGTGCTCCGAGAGGCGCACAGATCGACATGAGTTTGGTGGCACTCGGCGGCGGATCTGGCGAGGTACGGCGGCGCGAAGTCGACGACTTCGAGGCCGTGAATCTCGAGGTACTGCGAACGAGGGGTGGCGTGGGAGGTATAGATTTGAAGCTCTCGACGAGCACTACAAAAGCTTCAACTGGGTCGGGGTCTATTACTGCGTGGATTGGTCGGAAAATGAAGGGGAAGCGGTGAACTCCTTTCCGTCGTCGATCGGGGAGAGAGAAACGAAGATTTTCCTTTTTTTATTTTTTAAAAAATATGATTGGCCGGGGGAGTTTTAAAGGGGTTTTCTGACACGACCACCAATCTAAACCCAACGACTATCGTCCCTAGTGTTTTACCCCCATTCCGAATACAATGGGATATGTTTCGAAGGCCCATTCGAATGTTTCAATCAGTTTTCCTTCAAATTAAAATATATAACATTCAATATTCAATTTGAACGTACATTTCAATTTGCCAGGGCCACAAACTAATTCGAAAAATTCCAGAAAAATAAATCTAGCTATGTTTTGACGATACGGTCCCAACAAAACTAGTTTCGTTGAATTCTAAGACCATTTGCAAAAAGGCCCATTTCTGGTCGATCCAATTTAACTGTAATTGACCAAAACACGTTTTCCTTTGCCACGCTCACATACTAGCTTCAAAAATTATGAAATTTGAAACCTAGCAATAACTTCACATCCCGGACCCAACAAAAGTGGTTTCGTCGAATTCCGAGGTCATATGCAAAATGGCCTATTTCACGGGCTATATAAATTCCATAGCGACCTTTCTGAAAATTCATTTGGCCATAACTTTTGCTTTCCATTATGAAAATTTGATTTTTCAGATTCGTTAGAAAATTATTCACTAACAGATTAAAATATTTTTGGTTTCACTCAAATCCGTTTTGTTTTGCACCCGGTGCAGTTCGACAAAGTTTGAATTCCATTTTTGAAACTGCAGCGCCATTTCAGGCCTTGATTATAATTAGAATTAATTATATTCGTTTTCAATTGTCGATTCCAACTCACTTTTCACCGCTATTATTTAAAATATTTATTTTAAATATTTAAAATCCATTATTTTAGCCAATTTAAAAATTTTAAACTGGTTCAGATTTTTCGGGTCGTTACAAACTCGAATACACTATTAGCTTTAACAATTGATGCCTCAAAACTCCAAAATACTAAAACCTAGGTTACGCTGTCTTCATTTCAGCGAACTGTAACATCATCGAACTCAAAAAAATGGTAAAAACATGAAGCACTTGAGTATACAAACATATTGAATCTAGAATCGTTTGATTTCGTGGAGCTTTTGATTTTCTACGAATTATTGAAGGTCACGATTTCATTTTATTTTCCCTTAAGGTTGTAGCGCCTTCATTATTGACCAGAGTAGTAAAATGACTAGAGTTTGCAATGTTAAAGGATATATATATGATAGGAAAATATTTTTTATTCAATTATTTTATTAATTTACGAAATTTATGGTCGAAGCAACAAGTTGAAACTACTACATACGATCTCCGATCGTGGTGAAAATTGTAATCCTACAATAACTTAATATTTCAGACACGATGGAACTTGTTTCATCAAATTCCGAGATCGTTTGTAAAACTTCCTTTTAATTTCACAACGTGAATCGATACCCATTTATACTGCGTACGATCACAAAATAACTCCAGTTGATGTGAAATTTGAAATCTAGCAGTAATTAAACATTACGGATTCAATAAAATTCGTTTCATTGAAATCCGAGGTCATTTGAATATTGGTTATTCTTAATTTTCACATTAAATCAATATAATATAATCGATTCTAAAATAAATAAATCTATTGGTAATAAATTCTTATTATCGTATATACTCAAACATAATTTATACAGCTTTCGATTATAAATTTAACTTGATATTTTAAATTTCAAGTTATAGCGATAAAAAAATCCATATTTTATTTTATGAATAATCGTTATGGTTCATAAACAATTCAATAGTGACTTTCTGAAAATTTGATTTGAACATAACTCACAATCTGTTAGACGAAATATCGATTTTTCTCTTTCATTATAAAAGTATAATTTGATAGATCCGGATAATTCTAGTTTCAAAGAATTCCGACTTATATCGGATCCTATACATCCAATTGAAGTTCAAATCGTAAAACTATGAACTACTGCACCGCTGCGTTCTCGTTTTTAATTAATATATATTTATACGTTCAAACTTCGTTTTATATATAAATTCATCATTATAATTCAAATCTAAACTCAATTAAATCATTTAAATTATCAAATTTACACAATATCACAAATTCAACTAATTCCCGACTATTTTGGAATGAAATTTATTATTCCCCTATTTATATTAATTTGATATTTAAAATTATTGAATTCAAATCCCTTTAATTTCCAAACAACTATTTAAATAATTAAATAAATTAATTATTCGACCATTAAAAAATTCGGGATGATGGTTTGGAATTGTATTGAACTTCTGGTTCAAATAAAATATATAAACAACTCCAAGTTGTTAAAATTTTGTTCTTCTGTACAATATGTAAACGTATATACATATTTAAGCTAGTTACAACTCATTTTGAAATTTTTGGATGCATCATCATTGCCACATATGATGTAACTTCTTTAAGAAATACAATGTTATTATTTCACACAGTTTCAATAAAACTTTAGGCTATTAAATTATGAATTATTTCAAGTTCATTGATTAATGAACTTCAGGTCCCTGTGCATACACACACACACAAAGACACACACACGCACACAACACACACACACGCACACCCACACACACACACACACACACACACACACACACATATATATATATATATATATATATGTATGTATGTATGTATGTATGTATGTATGTATATCAAGTTTACTAACTTATGATGAACTTCTAGTTCTCAATCTTTTTACATGCTTCTAATCTGGAAGTTTTTACATTCTTGCTAATTGTTAAGATTTCAAACTTGTAAACTTTATAATTTTTTTATATATAATTCAAGACTTCAGGTCTCACACTTTGAGTTATATGACTTCTAGTTTAAACATTTCTTTGCACAACTTCAGGTTGTGGTTCTAACTTTTTTATTTCTTCCGTTACATTAGATATTACTTGCTAAATACATCGAATAATAATACATATGTCTATTACTATTCCAAACACAAACATACACCATTCAACTTACAATAACTAATTCATTTAATACATTTATGATAATATGGTAATATAGTATATTACTATAATGATACATTTAATGCATCTATTATAAAAACAATGAAAATAATCGTTATTGATTCAAGAATATGAATCAAATAAATAAATTTTACTTAAATTGACAAAATAAAATTTGGATCTAGCAACAGTATTGATCAATGATAAAACTAAAATGAACAACTTAAGTTGTACTACAATTCTCAATAATCATATTTTCTAAAATACCACTTATATGCATAATGTATAATCAAAAATTGAGTAAAAGTGTATAATCATAGAACCAAGATTTTACATTCTCTAATATGAATGATTAAAAAACTGGCAGATTTGTACATAAAATTCAAAACATAAAAAAGTTATAGTCTTAGATTCAAATTATTGCACAATGTCAGAAAATTAAGATTATTCCATAAAAATTCATAATTTAATTTTCATTACATAATCTATATAAAGATCTTTTAGATCTTTCTTTTTACATCCAAAATACCACTTACAATTGTAAAAACTGTTGGTTTCAAAATTGTAATGTCCCGTATATTTACGGTGTTATAATTAATTTATTTAATTATATAAATAGTGATTCAGAGAATTAAATGGTCATTTAATTTAATAATATGGAATATTTAATTAATATAATAATTAAATAATATATTTAATTCTGAAATAATCAGAATTTGCTGAAATGGCAATACTGTGTGAATTGGGAAATTCAGAATATATATAATTCAGTTAAAAATTGAATTACGATAACGAATATATCTAATTAATGATGGTTGAACGTATAAATTATATTATAAATATAATCAAGCTCGAAATGGCGCGACAATTCGCAGATTGGCGATTCGAACTTTAAACGAATATAAGAACCCATTTTAAGTCGTATTTTTGTGAAACAAGAAATGTTCAGAGCTGGTAAAGTATATTTTTCTAGTGGAAGAGAAAAATCCAGATTTCGTCGTATAGATTTTGATTTATGTCCAAATAAATTTTTAGAAAAGTGGCTGTGGATTTCCTTTATAATTTATAACAATTTATTTGTGTTATAAAAGGATTTTTAATATAAATTGAATACTGATTTAATCTGGATTTGAAATATCGAGTTATCAAAGTCAGATAGGAATATTTTGGGGTTGTATGATATTCTAGTGTGAATATATACGATAATATTTATTTTTAAATATTTGATTTAAATGTTTTTATAAATATATTTATATATTTAAAAGGGTTATTTAAGACTCAGAAAATAGCCAGTTTTTCAGACGACCTTCGTTTTCGACGAAACTAATTTTGTTGGATTCGTAATGTTAAATTATTGCTAGATGTCAAGTTTCGTGATTTTTAGAATCAGTATGTGGTCGTACGAGATTTTATTGTGAAAAACAGTCAGTATTTTGACGGTTAAAAATACGTTGTGTGAGCAAATGGAGCCGAAATTCGACGAAACTAGTTTCGTTAGGACCGTAATGTCGAACTCTAGTTGTATGTCCAGTTTTGTGATTTTTGGGTACCATATGTGATTACAGGAATTTTAAAGGACAAATATATATAACGTTTGCTTAAAAATATATTAAATAATCAAATAAAAATATTCCTATAAATACATACCCTCCTCACTAACCCTAAACCATTTTCCTTGAAACCAGAAACTGGCCTCCGTTCTCTCTTCTTCAGATAAAATCTCATTCAAAAATCAAAAGAAATAGGAATTAAATCCTATAAATTAGGAAACATATATTTTAGGATTCCTCAAATGATTTACTTCGCTCCTGTACCATTTTCTATACGTGCAACGCCATCTGGTTTGGTTCGAATATTTGAACCACGATTTAGGGTTAAGAATTTCTCGCAAATGAGTTAGCGGGTGGTTGTTTCGATCTTACTTTTGGTCTGAGGGGATTAAATCAAGATTGTAGGCAGTTTTGGTTGTGAAATCGGTCCAAGTTTCTGTCGCGATTTCCTGTAGCACGCTTTGAAAGCTCTAGGTCGCGGTGCATTTCTGGAGGACGAGTTCGAGTTTGAGGTGTGAGGTTGATGAAGTTTGAGTAGGAGATTTTAATGGTGTATTCAGTTTGGTTAAATGGTGCAAGAAGGAGGAGATAGTAGCATGGAAAGATCGGCCAAAATGGGTTACTGGGAGAAGCGTCAAGTTTTGAAGGTGCGGAGGAAGAACAGTTGAGTGGTGGGCTTTTCAAATGTGTATGTGGGCTGAGAAACAATGGGGAGGCCCATAGTTAAATGATTTAGTTTTATTTTAATTTTGAAATAGTGTTAACTTAAAAAATATGTAACTTTCTCATACGTTATCAGAATTGAGCGAACCCAGATCCGATGGGATCGTATGGACGAGAGCTACACAACGGAACTGGCTGGGAGAGAATTCGACCTCGTTACAATTTATAGCAAAATAAATTGTCCGTCTGAATCAAGCGATGGTTATCGTTATTAACGATGATCGTCCAATGTGAGTAAAACTCACCAACTCTGAACAGTTATATTTTTATAACGTATTCTTAGAACTGATAATTATCTGTTGATTGTTGTGTGTTAACTGTTTGGTTGAATTTCTTGTGTATTGGTTGAAATTATAGATAAAGATATATATATATATATAAATCGTTAATTAAATGTTGATTCTGTTTAGCAGAATATTTCACATTGAAATGAAATCGATGTTAATTATGTTGTTTAACATTTGTGATGCAGGGAAACAGGTTGGAGGAATCCAACTGGATTCCTTAACATTTATTTTACTATTTTTCATATATTGTAATATATGATGTGAGTTAATCGAATATAAGTTATACGAAGAGAGTTATCGAATATAAGTATTTGAAGTGAGAGAATCGAATATAAGTTATTCGAAGAGAGTTAATTGAATATATGTTATTCGAAGTAAGTTAATCGAATATTAGTTATTCGAAGTGTTAATTGAATATTAGTTATTCGAAGAGTGTTAATCGAATAAGTTATTCGAAGGAGTTATCGATTTTAGTTTAATCAAAAGGAGTTATCGAATATAGTTATTCGAAGAAGGATTTTCGAATATAGTTTATTCGAAAAGGAGTTATCAAATAAAGATTACTCGAAAGGGGGTTATACGTCGAATTCGATTATATCGAATTCGAGAAAGTATTATTTACTTTTCAGTTTTTAAATCAAGATTTATTTATTTATATATAAATTAGAGTAGGTTAATTATTCATAGAAAGAAATAAAAAGTTAGATGTTAAGTTAGATATTTCAGAAATAAGGTTTATAACATTAGCGTTATAATCAATGTTTTCAATAAAGAAGTAGATTCGTAAATAGAATCCGAGAGTTACGTAAGGAAATTTGTTAAAGATTTAAAAAGATAAACTTTGACTATTCCGAAGTTAAAATGTTGTTAAGTTAAGGTCTGAGAGGTAATTATACCCTAACTTGATTGACTTCCTTCTTAACTAAGGAATGGTAAGGTTTGATAGTGAAGGATGGTTAAGAGAATTTAGTTAATGAGTGAAATGGTTTGAGTTGGCGTGGCGATGTTTGATTTAAACATCAGTTTATATCCAGTGAAGGAGTTTTGGAAATGTTTTCCAAATAAGAAGCAGAAATGTTTTCTGATAATAGAAAACAAGAATATAGAATATATGGAAACAGGAGAAAATTAAATTTATGAACTAAAGAGATAAATGTTAAAGGATGATTGATCGATATAATTTCCATCTGGAAATAATATCGTTGTTTGCACACGTGTTTTTCTTTGATAGTTAAATCACAGACTATCAAAGTTTTAACCATTTTAACGTTGTTAATACGGAGAGACCGGTTGGATTATTATCCAAAGAACCACTTCATATTGGCATAAACATTGCGAATCATATATGCCAAAGAAAATTGAAGACAGAGTAAAGTGCAAGGGCTGTTGTATAAATCTTAGGTAAAGATTGCCTAAGATGGTTGTACTGAATAGTGCTTTCTTTTTGTCCAGTCCCAGGACGACCTGCACGGAAGAATGTCTGACAGAGTATATTTAATAGACCGCGTAAGTTGATCTCTTCAAACGTATTTACATTTGGTGGTGGAGGGATTCGTTTCTCTTAGCTGTATACCCGTTGTATTTTTGTGGAAATCAATTTGTGATTTGGCGGGTATGACGATGTGACATTCAAAGTGAATAATTATGTGATCTTCCAGAGATAAGCGTGGCGTCTAGCCTCACAACTGGGAAATGACAAAAATCGGGTAGGCAACATGGCTATATAGGTCGAACCCTAGGGTGTATAATCACCTGATCTAGATTTTCATTTACTTCTAAAAATCTATTGTCGATGCTGTCCTATTCAGGAAACAGTTGTTGATCCCAACCATTGGTGATATACATTCGATATACTCAAGCGAAATGAGTGGTCGGTCATGTATGGCCGGGTTGCAAGGTGTTCTTGTTGAACCCAGTGTATTCCTCTCTAGAGGTACACTAGCAAAAGGTGGTTCCATACCTTGTCATAGTTGGAAATCCATTATCCAATAAGCGCTCGTGGTTTTGATTGTATACTATATATGTAGAACGTGAGATGAAAGCGTTTCTGCTAGATGATTATTATATTGTGTTGATAGACACTATTATAATATCAATGAGTTTTGATATAAAGATTATTTTGGATTCTCATAAGGGAAAAATCCGTTCCGTTATACGGCGTGGTCTTATGAGATATCGTTTAATGGCTCAAACTATTTTAAACTATTTCACTCATACCAGTCCCATGACTGACCCGAAGTTTATTTTGTTTTCCCTAAACTCTTGGGTGCCTAATTTTATATGGGCAGTCAAGTAGTCAGAATTTTACAGATATACTTGGAGAGCTTGGAGCAGGAGGCTTCAGGATTATATAGCTATAGTTATTTCTGCTGTGTTGTAAGTGTTGTACTCTGATAATGTTACTGTATACATATACTGATTTATTTCAAGGATATATTATATATTATATGTTGCTCGTTCCGCTGTGAGATTCGTGTTACTCTGATGTTGTATCTTCTTCTTCTTCTATTCTAAGTTTCTATCTTATCTTTCCTTATCCTCTATTTTCTTTCCATTAGTTTTTTGTTTTCCTGTGCAGTTGGGGTTGGACTTGTGTTATTTGGTCAGTTCAAATTGGACCGGAATTTCAGGACACTACAAAAAATTTCATTTTATAACAAAAATTTCTTTTGCATTCACTTCAAGTGTGCTAAATTAATATCAATATTTAGATCTTAGCTTAATATGATTTTCGAGATGCAAATTTAATTTATAAAAGTTTTTCTAAGAAACAATAAAATATTTCTTTTAGAAATATGATATGTTCTAAAATTAATATTATAAAACTTCAGGTTTTATTATAATTTACATCTTATTATATATTTTTAATTGAAGCAATTTCTCTAGAAAGTGCTTTTATTCACATATAAGAGACATTTTACTATTTTTCTTCAAGAAAATAGTATTTATTATAAGTGTATTGATCTCTTCTAACAATAGTTTTTTTCAAGAATTATGTGTAGCATAAAATTAGAATATAAGTCTTTTTCCTTTTATTGTAACTTTTCCTTTCATTGATTTTTCAAATCCTTTCCTATTATTGAATTTTATGTCCTTTGCTATAAGCAAATACTAAGCACGCTTATATGCTTTGAGGCTTTATTTTAGCATTTAGAGGCACATTTGAAGGCTTTATTTTAGCATGTGAACTTCAAGTTCCTTATTTGAAAGAATTTGTTTACATCATGAGTTTTCAGTTTCCAGTGATAAATCAACATTGCTATTGAAATTAAATGCTACAACTTTAATATTTTATATCCATAATTTTGTTGGGTATACATAAAAGAAATCAATATTTCAATTTCACTTTTAGTGATAAATCAAGAGTTATTTTGTCCTCGGTGTAATGACCCGGATCCTTATGGGTTAATTTTTGAATATTTAATATTTAATTTAAATATTGGGTGGATAATATAAGTGGAAATTTATATTTGAGTTATCAATTAAATAATCAATTTCGATTTAATATCGAATATATTAAAATAACAGAATACGAAAATGGAATTAGTTGAATTCAAATTTGAATTTGAATTGAAAACAGTTCAAATAATTAATATGAAATTTTAACGATAATAATAATTATTTATTATCGAGAAGAATAAATTGTCTGAAATTAATTTATATTGATTTAAATTAATATCTCCTTCAGATGATCGAATTGGACCTCGTGACCTATCCCAGTGTGTCCGGAATATGGGTATTACCCTAGAATTGACAGTAGTTGGGTTTAGAAAGGAGTTCAATATCAACGGGAAATTTTAATTAATTAAATTGCGTTGGTTAATTAAATTTAAAATAAAAAGAAAATATCCTTGATCTCTGGACTGAGATAAAACAACAAGGAGGAAAAAATGACCGCACAAATCATAAGGGGGAAAGAAGAAAACGTTCTCCTCTTACACTCCACATAAAATTGGCCTCGCTGTTCAATGATAAGGCCGCACTCTTCTGTTATAAAATCGCACTGACCCCATTCCTTTTCCCCTTTGATTTCCATCTCGTTCTTTTTCTTTTTGTTCGATTCAATAAAATGGCCACTGCCTTAAAAATCAAAACCGAACAAAGCCATCCTCAAAATCAAACAGGAAACCGGACTTGATTTAAGAGTGAGTAGAGTTTGAAATCATTGCTATTATTCCCTTTCATGCATCGCGCTTGCGTTACCAACGAAGCCCAGGGCATCACATTGATCTCGCAATGGACTGTCGATTTATGGTTACTATTTTGGGAAAGTCGCGATCAATGATGGGTAGCAGTTGTGATTGAGGAGCTCAGGGCGACCTCGCTGTTAGGTACGATTGGAATTCGAACGCTCTACTGCCGATTAGTGGAGTTTTAGGGCTCGACTTCGACGAAATTGAGGGTGCGACAGTGGGAAGTAGGAAGATCAAGATTGAATGGGTTTGGGTTTTGCGAGTATTGGAGCAGTGCGATGGTGATTTGAGAATGGTCTGGGGTTTGGATTGGTGGCGGAAGTGGAGTTCGAACTTTGCTGGGGTGGCTGTTCTGTTCGACAGTGGTAAATTTGGTTGCGATGGCCTGGGAAGCATCGAGCTAGTGTCCGATTCGAGCTATGCAACAAATTAGCGGTTTGGGTTTATAAATGAAGGAAGCAGGGAGTTCGGCTTAGTTTCATTTGGGAAGACAGTGCTGCACTTGGATGGATCGACAGTGTAAGGAATGCTACAGAGGAGAGGCTCGGATTTGTAACTATAGGAGATTACAGTATGTAAAATTTCTTTAATTAAAGTGATTAGTAATAATTAAATTAAAGGGAAAAGTATATGTATACATTAGTTTACTAGTTAAAACCAAATTAGTATACTGTTAGTAGATTAGGAAATGAGATAAAAGCGAATTTATTTTAGTTAATTTAGTTTTAGTTACTAATGTAGTTAATCGGTTCCTTAGAAACATTGGGTTTATTTTGTACAAGGTTGGAGGATCGGGAAGTAGGATATTTGGATTCGAAATTTGAGATCTTACATTCAGGAAGTAAAATGGAAATTTACAAGATAATCGACGCATAAAAATCACGGTGAGTAAATCTCACTCTGCTTTATTTACAATTATTTTTATCAGTTAAAAATAATTGTTTTGTTGATTGTTGGATGCTTTAAATATTTATTTATTGCTGTTAAAAATATATTAGTTATCTAGGATTGGTTTACTATTATATATATATTGGGTTGATGATTTGTTGGATTCCCGCAGTATCATTAGCGGATGCCCGCAGTTTCATATCGGCTGATTACCCTATGCGCCCCACGCTATGATTAGTGGATGACCTTCATACCCCGATCTCCTGCCACGAAGAAGGAAGGGTATTATTTATGTGCTAACGTCTGTGGATGCAGGAAAAACAGGTTGGAGGAATCCAACTGGATTCCTCAAAAATATATATTATCTGTTTGTTTGTTTGATATCATATATATTCATATATGATGTGTTAAAAATCAAATGATTGAAAATTGGTTGATTTGATTGTTTAAAATATCAATGGGGCTTGAATATTGGTTTATAAAAATATCGAAAAGGGTATTTGAGATTTAAAAAGGGAATTCTATTTTTATAAATAGAATTTGAATTTTAAATAAAACTATAGAAAATATTAACTTGTTTTGAAGGTATATAAAACAAGTAATTGAATTTATAAACTCTGTTTATAAATGAAAGATGGGATTTGAATTGAATTTATAAACTTTGTTTATAAAGGAAAATGTGGGATTTGAATTGAATTTATAAACTTTGTTTATAAATATATAATGGGGGGATTTTAAGGGAAGTTATAAACGTTGTTTATAAATAATGCAGGAAAACTATAGAATTTGAATATAGAATTCAAATGGACTTTAAACTATAGAATTTGAATATAGAATTCAAATGGACTTTAAACTATAGAATTTGAAAATAGAATACAAATGAAGTTTAATAAAGAGAATTCAAATAGAATAGAATTGGAATTTGAATAATAAGTCGATAAGGAAACCAGAGTATGAGTATAATTAGAATTTGTTAATATGCAGGTTAAAATATATTTGAACATGTCATGTTCAAATTTGAAGGCGAAATAGACTGAAGAGTTAAGTAACAAATTTATTTAACAAATTGAGTTAAAACGATTTGGTATAGTTAAATAGATTGAGCAGGTATAGACATACAGGAGACAGGTTTGGAATAAAGTATAGAAGTGAAATAAATAGAATGCCCGACAAAAAGGTACGTATTTAATTTCACATATGAGATTTTATGCGCCGTATCGGCAAGCCGCTTGGCTTTTTCTTTTTCTTTTTGATGGGAAAAGGCCTGTGTGGCAGTTTGGGGATTTTCCCGATGCTCCCGGTACAAAGGAGGTTAAGGCGAATTTTTCCGGGAATTTAAGGAGTTAGAATATTTTTAAGATAATTTGATAGTTAGAAATCAACGTATCGACATATATAGAAGTCGATAAGGAAATGAACTTAGAAATAGAATAGTATAATCAAAAGGGAAGTATAAGAATAAAATCTCGAAAGAATAGAAAGAGAAAGTATATATGTGTTTAAAAGTGAATCAGTAGTTGTATGGTATTGATTATTCGAGTAAGTAGTCATATCTGTTTTGACATTATAAATGTTATTCAGTCAAGGTCTGAGAGGTAGTTATACCCCAACTTGATTGATTTCATTATTAACAGATAAACAGTAAGATTTCAAGCTCGAAGATCAACGTTGGATGAGAGTTAGTTGAATATAGTATTTGGGTTGTCGTACCGATGTTTTACACAACATCCGGTTTAACCCAAATAAATGTAAGCTTGGAAATAGAATAATAAATATTTCTAAAGTTAGAAAATAAAGGAGGCGATATATAAAAATATTTGTTTAACAAATATTGATAAAGAAATAGAGAAGAGATTTAATTAATGGAATATTAATTAAAGGCTCACTGATTGTTGGATGTTTGGATGAACACTTGTTTTCTTCGATAGTTAAATCATCGACTATCGAAACACTTGTTTTTATTCGATAGTTAAATCACAGACTATCGGAGTTTTGACCATCGTTGTCAATATGGAGAGACCGGTTGGATTATTATCCGAAGAACCACTCCGTATTGGCAGTAGCGTGCGAATCAGATTATACAAAGATAATCAAAGACGGAGTAGAGTGCAAGGACTTTTTCTATTAATAGAAATTGTGCCTTCGATTCATCCTGTTCCTGGGTGACGTGTATGGATGAATGTCTGACAGAGTATTTCCAGAAAGGTCACGTACATTGATTTCTTCAACCGTACCAAGAGTGGAAGCGGAGAAGGAAACTTCTTTTAGCTAACACGTAATGTACTGTTGAGGACGTCAATCGGTGATTTGATGGATTTGACGATGTGGCATTCGAAGTGAATCTGGTGTGATGATAAAGCGTAGCTTCAAGCCTCATCAACCGGTAAATGACAGAAATCGGGCAGGCAGCATGGCTATGTAGGTCGCACCTATTAGGGTGTATAATCACCTGATCTAGAGTTTCATTTATTTCTAAAAATCTATTGTCGATGCTGTCCCATTCGGGAAACGGTTGCTGATCCAAATCGTTGGTGATATACATTCGATACACTCAAGCGAAATGAGTGGTCGGTCATGTGTGGCTGAGTTGCAAGATGTTCTTGTTGAACTCGGTGTATTCTCCTCTAGAGATATACCAGCGGAAGGTGGTTCCATACCTTGTCATAGTTGGAAATCAAATACCCAATACGTGCTTGCGGTTTATGATTTGTATATATATGTGGAACGTGAGATGCAAACGATCCACTAGATTGTTATCTACTTGATTTAGACATTATTATAATATACCAAAAGAGTTTTGATATAAGGATAAGTCAAGTGTTCGGATTTTCATAAGGGAAAAACCCGTTCCGTGTTATACGGCGTGGTCTTATGAGATATCATTTAGTTTCTAAAACTGTTTTAAACTGTTTACTCATACCAGTCCCATGACTGACCCAGAGTTTATTTTGTTTTGTTCTACCTAAACTCTTGGGTGCCTAAATTTGTACGGGCAGTCAAGTAGTTCAGGATTTTTCAGATATATCTAAAGGAGCTTGGAGCAGGATGTTTCAGCGTTATCTAGTTATAGTGGTTCCGTTGTGTTGTAAGTGTTGTACTCTGATAAGTGTATGTTATACAGTTAAGATTTTGTATTTCAAAGATATGATATATTATATTTTGTTCCGCTGCGATGTGAGATTCTGTGTTGTTATTTCTGTTCTTCTTCTATCTCTTTCTTCTAAAAAAAAATGTTTCGTATTTCCGTGATATTTGGGTTGGACGTATGATGTATATAGTCAACTCCGATGTTACGGAAATCTGGGTCATTACAGTTGGTATCAGAGCTTAGGTTGAGCAAATACCTAGGCTGGGTGGAATTGTGCTCATTAGAGATAGGATCAGTTGTGTCCTAGAATGAGTTAAGTGTATATATATACGAGAGAGCGTATTTGTTATTTGATATAAAAACTGTTTTATATTGTGTTGACTAGTCTGTTGAGTGGATTATAAATTTTGGTCGAATCGTGGGACGCCACGATGTCGATAGGAGTTTATAAACACTTGAATAGAAGATTGGACACGATATTGTTTTTAAATGGTTAAGTTGATTGTTAGGATTATAATCGAATTAGATTATAAAACAGAAATAGTTATATATATAACCAATGGAATTTGTATATAAAATCAAAAATACAAATGAGATAAATTGAAATTGAATTCCAACCAGAATTCAGAATTTAAAATCCTGGGAGTTTGGAAAATATTTTTCTGAATGGATTTTGAAAGAAATATAGTACTGAACTCATTCAGTGGCTGGGAAATAATTCTGATGATGGTCGCAACATCATCAGTGTTCATTTTCGAGTTTCTAAGTGATGAATTGCTGCCTTAGAAAAGTTTTGATGGAAATTTTTTTGAAAAGAAACAAGTTGTTTGAAAATTCAAATGTTTTGAAATTGGGATAGGTATAAATATATGTATATATTTATATAACTTCAAAGGAATTTTGAAATGAGAATTGGAATATAAATTTCAAATAGAAGTAAAATAAAGGAATTTGAATATATATAAAATTCAAATAGAAGTGAAATAGAAATTGTATAAGAAAATTGAAATGGAATTTGAATTCAAAGGAATTCAAATGGATTTGAATAAAGAAAAGCCAAATAGAGATTTGAATATTAGAATTCAAATGGAATTTGGTTAAATAGAATTTCAAAGAGAATATAAAGTGGAGGTTGAATATAAGAATTCAAAGAAAATATAAAGTTTGAAATAGATTTTAAATTCAAAGGAGTTAAAATAGAATTTAAATTCAAAGGATTTCAAATAGAAATGGAACAAAGGAATTTAAATAGAAATTGAATAAAGGATTTCAAATGGAATTTGAATAAGGGGTTTGAAATAGAATTTGAAGATAAGGAATTGAAATAGAATTTGAATAGAAGAAAATTCAAATAGAACTTGAATAGAAGGAAATTCAAATATAGAGTTTGAATAAAGAAATTCAAATGGAATTCGAATATTGTAAATATATAGGATTTGAATATTAGAAGTGAAGTAGATCGGAAATATTATGAAATGGATATGATACATATTAAAAATATATCAGAATGGAGATTGAATTTGTTATAAACAAAGTTAAAACGTTTATATTTATAAATATAATTAAAACGAGCTAGCCGTAGCGCGGCAGTTCGAAAATTGGCGATTCAAACTTCAATTTAGTATACAGAACTCAATTGAAGTCGGAATTCTTTGAAATAAGAATCGTCGGGACCTGTTGAATAATAGTTTTCTAATGAAAGAGAAAAATCTAGATTTCGTCGTATAGATTTTGAGTTATGTCAAAATCAAATTTTTAGAAAAGCAGCGCCAGAACCATTATAAAACCATAACGGTTTAATTAAATAAATAAAAGGATTTTTAGGAAATAAAATCCGAACTGGCATTAGAAAAATCCAGACTGGAGATATAAAATAAATATTAACTCCAGTGAAGTAAGTGAAATGATTTTTAAGACAAAAATCATATTTTTAATGGTTAAATAGAATTAACTAAATTGGAAAATAATTAGTTAAAGGAAATTTGAATCGAAATTGGGTTTTTGGATAAGTGAAAGAAATTGAGAATTTATATTCGAAACCGAATATATAACTCGAGTTGAAAATATAATTAGATTAGTTTATAATTAATTTGACATATATTTGAACAAGTTATATTCAAATAAAAAGGGTGGAATAGGCAAAACGGTTAATTAGCAACTAGTTAATGGGAATTTGAATGATTGAAATTAAATTTAACTTAAGTAAGTTAAATGGATCGAAATGAATAAATTGAGTAAAATCAATGTGAATGAAATATGAATTGGGTGTGAATAAAGGAAAAACCAAAAGAGTTAAAAAGGAAATATATTTGTAAAACAAATACAAAGGAAGTTATGTGCAAACAAATAGAAGGAGAAATATTTGTAAAAACATTTACAAATAGAATTTAAAAGGAAATATTTGTAAAAATATTTACAAATAGATTAGATGGGAATACTTATTTATAGAAAATAAATAGAATGTTATAAATGAGATATTTATTTGTTAAATAAATAGAATTTAATCAAAGGAACATTTAAGAGATGAATAGAAAATGGAAATCTGTTTTTAACAGATAAATAGAAAAGATTAATTTATAAATAACAGTTTATAAATTATATTTAATATTTATCATTCGATAAATGGAATATATAAGTCCGAACTTATATAGAGAAGAGATATTGGTTTTTAACACCGATAGTTTGAAATAGAAGGGGTACACAACATTTGTATAAGTGAAGTAACGTTATTAAAGAGAACATTTATAAAGTGAAGAACCGTTACTAAAAGTAAACCTTTATAAATGAATAAACGTAATCCAATAGGAGTTATTCGAATAGGAGAAGTCGATTAGAGTTAGAAATAATCGATTAGAGTTAGAATAAATCGATTAGAGAAAGAATTAACCAGTTAGAGTTAATCAGTTAGGGTTAATCCGTAGAGTTAATTGAACATTAGTTATTCAATTAGAATTTTTCGAATATTTGTTATTCAAATTAAGAGTTAACCAGATAGAGTTAATTGAACATAGCTAATCGAATTAGAATTTAATTGAATGTTAGTTATTTAATTAAAGTTGATCAAATATAGTTATTGAAATAGAGTTAGTCAAACATAGTTACTCAGGATAAGTTGCCATTTCGTACGACTGCTAGCGTAATTTGCAGGGCTGCAGATAGCCTAGGGCGGTCGGATGTTTCCTGAGGGAATCAGCCGTAACCATTGTGATCGCTGCGATCTAGAGTCAAGCGAATAGAGTTAAATCGAATATTAGTTATTCGAATAGAATTAAAGGAGTTATCGAATATAATTTATTCGAAAGGAGTTATCGATTATTTGTTAATCGAAATGAGTTATCGATTATAGTTTAATCGAAAAGAGTTATCGATTAGTTTAATCGAAGTGAGTTGTAGAATATTGGTTATTCGAAGGAGTTATCGAATTTAGTTATTCGATGGAGTTAATCGATAAGAGTTAAATCCAATAGAGTTAATTGATAAGAGTAAATTGAATAGAGTAAATCGAATATAGTTTATTCGAAGAACGGTTTTCGAATCTAGTTATTCGAAAGAGAGATTATCGAATATAGTTATTCGAAGGGAGAAGTTATCGAATAGGGATTTATTCGAAAGAGAGTTACGTAAGGAAGTTTGAAATGTCGAGTACAACATAAATAAGTTTTGAAAAGTTAATGGGTTTGTAGCACTTTTTCTACCTTAGCAATTTCGAGGACGAAATTATTTTAAGTGGGGAAGATTGTAATGACCCGGATCCTTATGGGTTAATTTTTGAATATTTAATATTTAATTTAAATATTGGGTGGATAATATAAGTGGAAATTTATATTTGAGTTATCAATTAAATAATCAATTTCGATTTAATATCGAATATATTAAAATAACAGAATACGAAAATGGAATTAGTTGAATTCAAATTTTAATTTGAATTGAAAACAGTTCAAATAATTAATATGAAATTTTAACGATAATAATAATTATTTATTATCGAGAAGAATAAATTGTCTGAAATTAATTTATATTGATTTAAATTAATATCTCCTTCAGATGATCGAATTGGACCTCGTGACCTATCCCAGTGTGTCCGGAATAGGGGTATTACCCTAGAATTGACAGTAGTTGGGTTTAGAAAGGAGTTCAATATCAACGGGAAAATTTAATTAATTAAATCGCGTTGGTTAATTAAATTTAAAATAAAAATAAAATATCCTTGATCTGTGGACTGAGATAAAACAACAAGGAGAAAAAAAATGACCGCACAAATCATAAGGGGGAAAGAAGAAAACGTTCTCCTCTTACACTCCACAGAAAATTGGCCTCGCTGTTCAATGATAAGGCCGCACTCTTCTGTTATAAAATCGCACTGACCCCATTCCTTTTCCCCTTTGATTTCCATCTCGTTCTTTTTCTTTTTGTTCGATTCAATAAAATGGCCACTGCCTTAAAAATCAAAACCGAACAAAGCCATCCTCAAAATCAAACAGGAAACCGCACTTGATTTAAGAGTGAGTAGAGATTGAAATCATTGCTATTATTCCCTTTCATGCATCGCGCTTGCGTTACCAACGAAGCCCAGGGCATCACCTTGATCTCGCAATGGACTGTTGATTTAGGGTTACTATTTTGGGAAAGTCGCGATCAATGATGGGTAGCAGTTGTGATTGAGGAGCTCAGGGCGACCTCGCTGTTAGGTACGATTGGAATTCGAACGCTCTGCTGCTGATTAGTGGAGTTTTAGGGCTCGACTTCGACGAAATTGATGGTGCGACAGTGGGAAGTAGGAAGGTCAAGATTGAATGGGTTTGGGTGTGTTCGGGTTTTGCGAGTATTGGAGCAGTGCGATGGTGATTTGAGAATGGTCTGGGGTTTGGATCGGTGGCGGAAGTGGAGATCGAACTTTGCTGGGGTGGCTGTTCTGTTCGACAGTGGTAAATTTGGTTGCGATGGCCTAGGAAGCATCGAGCTGGTGTCCGATTCGAGCTGTGCAACAAATTAGCAGTTTGGGTTTATAAATGATGGAAGTAGGGAGTTCGACTTAGTTTCATTTGGGAAGACAGTGCTGCACTTGGATGGATCGACAGTGTAAGGAATGCTACAGAGGAGAGGCTCGGATTTGTAACTATAGGAGATTACAGTAAGTAAAATTTCTTTAATTAAAGTGATTATTAATAATTAAATTAAAGGGAAAAGTATATGTATACATTAGTTTACTAGTTAAAACCAAATTAATATACTGTTAGGAGATTAGGAAATGAGATAAAAGCGAATTTATTTTAGTTAATTTAGTTTTAGTTACTAATGTAGTTAATCGGTTCCTTAGAAACATTGGGTTTATTTTGTACAAGGTTGGAGGATCGGGAAGTAGGATATTTGGATTCGAAATTTGAGATCTTACATTCAGGAAGTAAAATGGAAATTTACAAGATAATCGACGCATAAAAATCACGGTGAGTAAATCTCACTCTGCTTTATTTACAATTATTTTTATCAGTTAAAAATAATTGTTTTGTTGATTGTTGGATGCTTTAAATATTTATTTATTGCTGTTAAAAATATATTAGTTATCTAGGATTGGTTGACTATTATATATATATTGGGTTGATGATTTGTTGGATTCCGGCAGTATCATTAGCGGATGCCCGCAGTTTCATAACGGATGATTACCCTATGCGCCCCACGCTATGATTAGTGGATGACCTTCATACCGTGATATCCTGCCACGAAGCAGGATGGGTATTATTTATGTGCTAACGTCTGTGGATGCAGGAAAAACTGGTTGGAGGAATCCAACTGGATTCCTCAAAAATATATATTATCTGTTTGTTTGTTTGATATCATATATATTCATATATGATGTGTTAAAAATCAAATGATTGAAAATTGGTTGATTTGATTGTTTAAAATATCAATGGGGCTTGAATATTGGTTTATAAAAATATCGAAAAGGGTATTTGAGATTTAAAAAGGGAATTCCATTTTTATAAATAGAATTTGAATTTTAAATAAAACTATAGAAAATATTAACATGTTTTGAAGGTATATAAAACAAGTAATTGAATTTATAAACTCTGTTTATAAATGAAAGATGGGATTTGAATTGAATTTATAAACTTTGTTTATAAAGGAAAATGAGGGATTTGAATTGAATTTATAAACTTTGTTTATAAATATATAATGGGGGGATTTTAAGGGAAGTTATAAACGTTGTTTATAAATAATGCAAGAAAACTATAGAATTTGAATATAGAATTCAAATGGACTTTAAACTATAGAATTTGAATATAGAATTCAAATGGACTTTAAACTATAGAATTTGAAAATAGAATACAAATGAAGTTTAATAAAGAGAATTCAAATAGAATTGAATTGGAATTTGAATAAGAAGTCGATAAGGAAACGAGAGTATGAGTATAATTAGAATTTGTTAATATGCAGGTTAAAATATATTTGAACATGTCATGTTCAAATATGAAGGCAAAATAGACTGAAGAGTTAAGTAACAAATTTATTTAACAAATTGAGTTAAAACGATTTGGTATGGTTAAATAGATTGAGCAGGTATAGACATACATGAGACAGGTTTGGAATAAAGTATAGAAGTGAAATAAATAGAATGCCCGACAAAAAGGTACGTATTTAATTTCACATATGAGATTTTATGCGCCGTATCGGCAAGCCGCTTGGCTTTTTCTTTTTCTTTTTGATGGGAAAAGGCCTGTGTGGCAGTTTGGGGATTTTCCCGATGCTCCCGGTACAAAGGAGGTTATGGCGAATTTTTCCGGGAATTTAAGGAGTTAGAATATTTTTAAGATAATTTGATAGTTAGAAATCAACGTATCGACATATATAGAAGTCGATAAGGAAACGAACTTAGAAATAGAATAGTATAATCAAAAGGGAAGTATAAGAATAAAATCTCGAAAGAATAGAAAGAGAAAGTATATATGTGTTTAAAAGTGAATCAGTAGTTGTATGGTATTGATTATTCGAGTAAGTAGTCATATCTGTTTTGACGTTATAAATGTTATTCAGTCAAGGTCTGAGAGGTAGTTATACCCCAACTTGATTGATTTCATTATTAACAGATAAACAGTAAGATTTCAAGCTCGAAGATCAACGTTGGATGAGAGTTAGTTGAATATAGTATTTGGGTTGTCGTACCGATGTTTTACACAACATCCGGTTTAACCCAAATAAATGTAAGCTTGGAAATAGAATAATAAATATTTCTAAAGTTAGAAAATAAAGGAGGCGATATATAAAAATATTTGTTTAACAAATATTGATAAAGAAATAGAGAAGAGATTTAATTAATGGAATATTAATTAAAGGCTCACTGATTGTTGGATGTTTGGATGAACACTTGTTTTCTTCGATAGTTAAATCATCGACTATCGAAACACTTGTTTTTATTCGATAGTTAAATCACAGACTATCGGAGTTTTGACCATCGTTGTCAATATGGAGAGACCGGTTGGATTATTATCCGAAGAACCACTCCGTATTGGCAGTAGCGTGCGAATCAGATTATACAAAGATAATCGAAGACGGAGTAGAGTGCAAGGACTTTTTCTATTAATAGAAATTGTGCCTTCGATTCATCCTGTTCCTGGGTGACGTGTATGGATGAATGTCTGACAGAGTATTTCCAGAAAGGTCACGTACATTGATTTCTTCAACCGTACCAAGAGTGGAAGCGGAGAAGGAAACTTCTTTTAGCTAACACGTAATGTACTGTTGAGGACGTCAATCGGTGATTTGATGGATTTGACGATGTGGCATTCGAAGTGAATCTGGTGTGATGATAAAGCGTAGCTTCTAGCCTCATCAACCGGTAAATGACAAAAATCGGGCAGGCAGCATGGCTATGTAGGTCGCACCTATTAGGGTGTATAATCACCTGATCTAGAGTTTCATTTATTTCTAAAAATCTATTGTCGATGCTGTCCCATTCGGGAAACAGTTGCTGATCCAAATCGTTGGTGATATACATTCGATACACTCAAGCGAAATGAGTGGTCGGTCATGTGTGGCTGAGTTGCAAGATGTTCTTGTTGAACTCGGTGTATTCTCCTCTAGAGATATACCAGCGGAAGGTGGTTCCATACCTTGTCATAGTTGGAAATCAAATACCCAATACGTGCTTGCGGTTTATGATTTGTATATATATGTGGAACGTGAGATGCAAACGATCCACTAGATTGTTATCTACTTGATTCAGACATTATTATAATACCAAAAGAGTTTTGATATAAGGATAAGTCAAGTGTTTGGATTTTCATAAGGGAAAAACCCGTTCCGTGTTATACGGCGTGGTCTTATGAGATATCATTTAGTTTCTGAAACTGTTTTAAACTGTTTACTCATACCAGTCCCATGACTGACCCGGAGTTTATTTTGTTTTGTTCTACCTAAACTCTTGGGTGCCTAAATTTGTACGGGCAGTCAAGTAGTTCAGGATTTTTCAGATATATCTAAAGGAGCTTGGAGCAGGAGGTTTCAGCGTTATCTAGTTATAGTGGTTCCGTTGTGTTGTAAGTGTTGTACTCTGATAAGTGTATGTTATACAGTTAAGATTTTGTATTTCAAAGATATGATATATTATATTTTGTTCCGCTGCGATGTGAGATTCTGTGTTGTTATTTCTGTTCTTCTTCTATCTCTTTCTTCTAAAAAAAAATGTTTCGTATTTCCGTGATATTTGGGTTGGACGTATGATGTATATAGTCAACTCCGATGTTACGGAAATCTGGGTCATTACACTCGGTCTTTCCAAAAGAATTACATATGAGAAGTAATAGTAGATCGGGAAAGATAAAATTAGATCTACCTCTGTATCATCAATAATGTAAATAATACATATACAATCAAATCTCTATCAAATTGGATTTGGAAATAACAAAATTAGATCCGCAAAGGATCGAAAAAGTAAATTTAGACAAATATTCAGGGTCGATAAAAATAATTAAATCTAAAAAAATAAATCCATTAGAACCCAACCAAGATCTATAAAAAATAGAAAAACAGCTCTACAAGTTTGAATCAGATATAGTAGAATAGAAATTATAACAAATTCATAGATCCATTAATCAATGATTCTCAAACAAAAAATAAATGTAGAACAAATCTAAAAATCCATGAATTAAGAACACTCAAGTAAAAATTACTTGCGTGACAAATCCATAGATGTAAATATAGAAGATTTCAAAAAAAAGCTCTAATAGAATCTCGTGTTGATAACGTGTTTTAAAATAAAATAGAAATATAATAGGTGTAGTGCTAAGGGCAACCCAATTTACTCTTCCTTTTACCGCTACTAAAAAATACCACAAAAACTATCATTGCACTCTTTTTAATACCTCACATAAAAAAAAGGGAATACCACACCACTATTACCTTATTTCCCTCTCGTCTCTTGTTTGTTCCTCTTTCATTCCATTTTGAAACCCTGGTTTTTTAATTGATCGATGAGCGATAAATTGTTCAATGCTGCAGCAATGCCGAGAAAGAAGAAATCTGCAGATACATCGTTGTCTCAACTCCAAGCAACTCAAGCAAGTAAATATGGGGCTTCAAACGGTAAAAATTGAATTTTCTTGTAGGAAAGATGAAGTGGACAACGATTGTTGTTGATTAGGGTTTTCAGATTAGGGCTGATGTGACGGCCCGCCCCGCACCAACCGACATTTACTCCGAAAGTGCGCTGTACACCTGTCCAGTTAGCACGGAACGGGTCGCCAGAAGGAAAGGGAAGAAGAAAATGAACATACAAAGAACCTGTAGAATGTCTCACAGCGCATAGAACAAAATATAATAGTAACATACTTGACATAAAACAGGAGAGACAATGCATAAGCTGAAAATCAGAACTAAACATCGTAGCAGCGGAAATCCAAAATACAGCTTATTACAACTTCAAACTGTCTCAAGCAAAAGCAAGATAAATGAGGTACACTACTAATGCCCAAGTAGCGACCACCAACGACACAGGGAGAATGTGTATATATATAATACGTGGAAGCCTCATGCCCGCCTCCGAATCAGCTACTCGCACATCACCAGCTAACCTGTCCCTAGTCTGCTCGTGTGAGCACCCAGAGTAATAAGAGGAGACATAAAACTCTGGGTCAGACATAAAGCCTGGTATGAGCGATAAGCATCAAAAGTGAACAATAACAGGTAGACTAAAGCATACCTGAACCTGGACCTGCAACCAAAGAGTTAGCACTACATACTGTACAACACTCTAAGGTATCATATCAAACAGTGTAAAGATACGGAGGTGGGGGAGGTGTGCATGTCATAGGGATGGCAAACAATCAAACATAGCATCCATTCTCACATCTCTCACTCAGTGCGTAAAGCATACGATATTCACCACTTCGATCACCCACATTCCTTGCTACGATCACTTTGCCCCACGAAGTCATAAATGGCTTCACTGCACTGATAACGTAGCCACTAATTCCTCGCTATGTCCACTTGCCCCATGGAGTTATTCACCCCATCTGCGCTGGCTCATAGCCTTACTAATCCTTACTATGTCCACTTGCCCCATGGAGTTATTCACCCCATCTGCGCTGGCTCATAGTCTTACTACGCAACACCTTGCCCCTCGGGTCATAATGACCCTACTGCACTGATAACACAGTCTTGCTACCATCACTTTGCCCCTCAGGTCATAATGACCCTACTGCACTGATAAGTAGCCCATCATTCTTAGTGGTGAATCGAAGTTATGAACGTCGACAACTCCTTAGCACACGTCCCGCAGCAAAGTCCAACCATGAAGTGAACTCGTTGGTTCCCAACTGGTTCCGGGATCCTGAGCTCTAACTTCCCCTATTGGACTACCTTTGCATCTCGGGTTATTGGTCAATACTGGGTCGGGTCGGGTTCTTCCTCAGGTCATCGGTTCGGGTCGGTGTTCTTTATCCATTCGGGTCGGGTCCCCCCTTCTGATGCGGTTCGGGTCGGTGTTCCTCTGGGTTCGAGTCAGCTGCTTCTTCTTCTTCGGGTCGGGTCGGTGCTTCCTTTCGGGTCGGGTCGGGTCCTTCTTGGTTCGTGCCTTCGATCCATCTTCATGCTCCCCTTCATATGCTCCTATCCGATCCGCTTTCGTGCTCCTGCCCTGATTCGCCTTTGTGTTTCCGATCCGATCCGTCCTCTTTGATCCGATCCGTCTTCATCCATCCGATCCGATCCCAGTTCAGCTAGCGTGGCCTTCCTTTTTGCCACTTTTCCCAAGTGTTGGGTTCCGATCCGATCAGATTCTTTGCTCAGTTCTACATATCCGATCCGAGCCCCCTTTTCCGATCCGATCCGAACCCTGCACTGTTTTCAGAAACTGTTCCAGCAAGTGTTTACGCCATTCGACGACGTTTTCGACCATTCTAACTATTGAAATCAATCACAAAACATTTCATACAGTCATAGCAACATGCATAATCAACCACAAACATCATTCACATCAATATCATAGGTTAAAATGGATCAAACATACCCAAAATCCCACATTTCCCCTTAAGCATGTTTAGGTGAAACTAATGATAGGATTAGCAAAACTTAACCAAATTAACCCAAATTCATATCTGAGGTCTAAAACATCATTTAAGAATTTATGAACATTTTTCCCGAATTTTATCATGCTTAAATTCGCTAATTAGCACTAATCACCCCTAATTAGCCATAATTAGTGTAAAACTGTGCAAATCACTCACCTTAGCCACAAAACAAACTAAGATCTGAAATAATCCTCTGATTTGATGCGAATTCCAATGCTAACAGCAGCTCCAAGGTTGATTAGGTGAATATCTTTTTTGATTAGGGGTTGCTAAGCCAAATCCTTGACCAAAAGATGATTTGGAGATGATCTAGAGGTTGGAGGCCATTTTTAGGGATCCTTGGTGATAAGTGGAGGTTAGAAAACTGAAATGGAATGATTCTCCATCTCATTTCAGCCCTCCCATAACCCTAATCCCGAAATGGGTTATGGGCCTACTCACTAATCACCCGATTTGGCCCGGTTAAGCAGTTTTTCACCCTCCAAACTTTGTTTCAGCCATATCTCCCAAACGGTAAGTCCGTTTTGCTATTATGACCACTCTACGGAAAGAGAAACTATCAAACGAATCAAATGGAAGTGGTTTCAGGTCAAAATTCCTTTCCAATCAAAAGTTATGGCCAAAACAGTACCAACTAGGGGCAAAATGGTCATTTAAAAATCGACAAAAATCATAAGCATGGGAAATGACTCTAATAGATGTTTCCCAAAGTTACATGACCATACGACTTCACATGGAGAAGAAATAAATATTCTACAATCCTATGATGTGTAGAATACGGGTCGTTACACTCTTCCCCCCTTAAGAAATTTCGCCCCCGAAATTCCTTAATCCAAACACACACAAGGGTCCCGCATGCCTATCAATCATAAAACAACCATCAAACATGCAAAACAAGCAAAACAAGTCTATCCTAGCATGCGGAATAACTAAATCGCAAAGTAAATCTTACCAGGCAAAGAGTTCTGGATTAGCCTTCCTAATGCTCTCCTCTGTCTCCCAAGTACAATCATTCTCGTTCTCGCCCCACTGAACCTTGACTAGCTTCACCGACTTCCTTCGAAGTTGCTTTGTATCGTGCCCCACGATACGAATCGGCTTGCGGTTCCCAACCGCCTCGGGTTCTACCTCGAAGTCCTCTAACTGATCAGGTGGAATAGTCACATCTGAGTCGTGAACGAACTTCCTTAGTTGGGAAACATGAAACACATTGTGAACTCCTGCCATCTTCTCTGGTAAGCCAACTCTATACGCCAAATTCCCGACTAGTTCAAGAACAGGGAATGGGCCAACAAATCTTGGTGCCAACTTGCCTCTCCTGCCAAATCGAATCACGCTCTTCAACGGAGAGATCTTAACAAACACCAAGTCACCAACGGAGAATTTCAAGTCTCTTCTTCTCTTATCAGCATAGCTCTTCTGCCTATCTTGGGCAGCTTTCATTCGTTGCTGAATGATCTTAATCTTATCTGAAGTTTCTCTCACCACGTCTGGTCCAAGCACAAACTTCTCGCCAGTCTCTATCCAACATGATGGTGAGTTACACGGTCTTCCGTACAAAGCTTCATATGGAGCCATACCGATACTGGATTGGTAGCTATTATTATATGCAAACTCTACTAGATGCAAATGGTCATCCCATGATCCACCAAAGTCCAATATACACGCTCTCAAGAGATCTTCCAATATACGATTCACCCTCTCCGTCTGACCGTCGGTCTGAGGATGATATGCGGTACTGAGATGTAATCCTGACCCTAGAGCCTCTTGCAAGCTTTTCCAAAACCCACTAGTGAACAACGGGTCTCGGTCACTCACAATGCTTTTGGGTACTCCATGAAATCTCACTACCCACTTCATATACAATTCTGCCAACTTGGCTGCCGTTCTGGTCGATTTGACTGGTATAAATCTGGCACTCTTAGTCAATCGATCCACAATTACCCAAATGCTATCATATCCCGATCTAGTCCTAGGTAAACCATCGATGAAATCCATCGAGACTTGCTCCCATTTCCATTCGGGAATTTCTAGTGGTTGCAACAACCCACTAGGCTTCTTCTGCTCGGCTTTAACTAGCTGACAATTCATGCATTTGGATATAAACTTCCCAACGTCTCTTTTCATCCCTTCCCAGTAGTAAGTCTGTCTCATGCCTCGATACATCTTATTACCACCGGGATGTATAGTCAGTTTTGAGTGATGACATTCTCTAAGCACTTCATCTCTCAATCCATTCACGTTGGGCACAACTAATCTTTCATTCTTTCGAAGCCATCCATCTCGATCAAGCCCATACACATTCATCTCCTCATCGATACCCATCTCTAACTTGGAGATGATTTCCAATAGATTAGGATCGTCCCTCTGGCTGGAACCAATCCGCTCTATCAAAGTAGGTCTGATCGTCAAACTAGCTAGCATAACTGGATCCAACTCGCACCTTGGTCTGAAATCAAACCCCGCGATAAACTCCAGTTGCTTCCATTCAAGAAACATTGCCCCTAAGCTGGCGTGTCTCCTACTCAAGGCATCGGCTACCGCATTACCCTTCCCAGGTGTATACGCGATATCAAAATCATACGAAGCCAAGAACTCTAACCATCTCTGCTGACGGAGATTCAGATCTTTCTGAGAGAAGAGATACTTTAACGATTTATGATCGGTAAACAACTCGAATCTTTCTCCCAAGAGATAGTGTCTCCACATCTTCAGCGCAAATACAATCGCTGCCAATTCCAAATCATGGGTAGGATACTTCTTCTCATGCGGCTTTAGCTGTCGACTAGCATAAGCTACAACCCTACCTCCTTGCATCAATACTGCATCCAGTCCGGTACCACAAGCATCCGTGTATACCGTCATCTCTTCGTTCCCCTTAGGAATGACTAACACTGGCGCACGCGTCAACCTCTCCTTTAGACTTTTGAAGGCATCCTCACACACTCCGTCCCAGATGAAGGACTGATTCTTCTTAGTCAATTGAGTCAACGGTGCTGCAATCTTGGAGAAGTCCTGGATAAACTTACGATAATATCCGGCTAATCCCAAGAAACTTCTTACATCTGTAGCATTCTTGGGTGTAGGCCAATCCTGTACCGTAGCCACCTTCGCAGGGTCCACGGCAATACCACACTCTGAAACAACATGACCCAAGAATCTTACTTCCCTTCTCCAAAAATGACACTTAGAGAATTTCGCTTTCAATTGGTGTTTCCTCAACACCTCCATCACCATCCTCAAGTGACCCTTGTGTTCCTCCTCTGTCCTTGAATAAACAAGGATATCATCCACGAACACAAGAACAAACTTATTCAACTGATCTCTGAATACTCGATTCATAAGATCCACAAAGTAGGCTGGTGCATTAGTTAACCCAAATGGCATAACCAACCACTCATAAAATCCAGACGGCGTCCTAAATGCCGTTTTCGGGACACTCTCATCTGCTACTCGAAGCTGATGAAATCCTGTCGCGAGGTCCAACTGGGAGAACACTCTTGCTCCTTCCAGCTGATCAAACAAATCATCTATCCGCGGTAGAGGATACTTATTCTTCCTCGTTACCTTATTCAACTCGCGATAGTCCACACACAAACGAAGGAAACCATCTGCCTTAGTGGCAAATACAACTGGTGCTCCCCACTCAGAGACACTCCTTCTAATAAATCCCTTCTTCAAAAGATTGCTGACTTGCACCCCGAGCTCTCGCTGCTCTCTTGGTGCCATACGACGAAGTGGCATCACTATAGGTCTGGCATCTTTCACTAGATCAATACGGAACTCAATCTCTCGGTGTGGTGGAAGCCCGGTCACCTCCTCGAAGACGTCCGGATACTGGCCAACCACGGGCACATCTGACAACTCATCCTGCGGGATGTCGAGGGAATTTACAAAACTAGCCATAACCCCATCACTGGGTAGACTACCAAACACTACCCTCCGCCCATCATCCGCCCTCACTGTCACCAAAAAGCCCTCACAATCTACCACCACCCCGTATCTTTGGAGCCAATCGACTCCCAATATAATGCCATACCCAGTAAAGCCCAAAACAAAGCAATCACATACAAACATACATCCATGACTCGATAAGACCAAATTCCTGCAAATCATACTAAGGCTAGTCGAACCACCAATCGGGTTCGTCACTATCAATGGTCTATCGACTATCTCGGGTTCCAGTCCCAACCTATCTACCAGGTCTCAAGATATGAAGGAACGGGAAGCCCCAGTATCAAACAAAACTCGAACTAGTATATCATAAATAGAAAGCATACCTTGAATAACAACATTCTTTCCTTTCTCCGCCGCAGTTGGGGCATTCGACGAAGAAGGAACAGCATCAAGAGCATATGCTTTCACAATCTGCTTCTCCTTAAGAGGTTGCGGACACTTATCCTTCTGATGTCCCACTTGACCACAGTTGTAGCACTTCCTTTCCGCTGGCTTGGCCCGACATTCTTTAGCATAATGGCCTTTCTTCCCACAGCTGAAGCACTCAACATCCTTCTTGCTCTTTTTCTGGCCACTTTTTGATTGGTCCTGCCTCCTCTTATTCTGAGAGCTATTCTTGCCTCCACCGCCTGCTTGCGGCTTTGGCCCTTCTGCAGATGCAGCCTCGGTCTTTGACTTAGGGTAAAGACTCTCTGATCTCAAAGCTTTCCCCACAATCGATTCAAAAGTCTCATCGATGTGGTTGATGAGCCTTTCCCCCAAGTACCCATCCAAACCAGTAATGAACTTCTCATTCTTCTTCTCAGGAGTATCGATAAGAGACAGTCCATACTTCGACAAAGTGTCGAACTCAGCAATATAATCAGAAACTGCCCTCCCATTCTGCTTCAGTTCCAAGAACCTCTTGAACAACACTGACTTCTGGGCAGCTGGAATAAACTTCTCACTAAAGCGAGCCTTGAACTGAACCCAAGTAACTTGGTCCTCTGGAGTAGCTGTTCTAATGGCATTCCACCAATTCATTGCTCGCCCTTGCAACTGACGAGACGCTAGCCTTCTCTTCATCGCATCCTCAAGACCCAAGTCATCAAAGATACGGTCACAGCTATCCATCCAATCTTGAACATCTGTGGCCGACTCCGTTCCGTGGAACGGCTTCCCACCAAGATTAGTGTAATCCTTGCACAACTTGGCGAAATCGACCCTAGGCGCTTGCACTACTGGGCCAACACCAGCTCCGGGATTGGGAACTGCCCCTTGCACTTCTCTAAGCATGTGTCTCATGAGGTCGGTAAACATCGCCCTCATGTCAGCGGCATTTCCATTATTGGCCCCTCTACCAGTACCTCTCACATATCGGCTCATCGTCAATCTGTAAAAAGGAGAACGATTAACGACCCCATAGTGGTACTAGTGCAGTGCAACTTCATCTTATACTACTAATAGTATATATACATAGCTTTTGAAAACCAAAGTAATCACAAATACGCACTCTCATATACGTACTAACTCTCCCTAGTGTCTTTCCCTAGGTTAACTACGCAACCTAGAGCTCTGATACCAAGTGTGACGGCCCGCCCCGCACCAACCGACATTTACTCCGAAAGTGCGCTGTACACATGTCCAGTTAGCACGGAACGGGTCGCCAGAAGGAAAGGGAAGAAGAAAATGAACATACAAAGAACCTGTAGAATGTCTCACAGCGCATAGAACAAAATATAATAGTAACATACTTGACATAAAATAGGAGAGACAATGCATAAGCTGAAAATCAGAACTAAACATCATAGCAGCGGAAATCCAAAATACAGCTTATTACAACTTCAAACTGTCTCAAGCAAAAGCAAGATAAATGAGGTACACTACTAATGCCCAAGTAGCGACCACCAACGACACAGGGAGAATGTGTATATATATAATACGTGGAAGCCTCATGCCCGCCTCCGAATCAGCTACTCGCACATCACCAGCTAACCTGTCCCTAGTCTGCTCGTGTGAGCACCCAGAGTAATAAGAGGAGACATAAAACTCTGGGTCAGACATAAAGCCTGGTATGAGCGATAAGCATCAAAAGTGAACAATAACAGGTAGACTAAAGCATACCTGAACCTAGACCTGCAACCAAAGAGTTAGCACTACATACTGTACAACACTCTAAGGTATCATATCAAACAGTGCAAAGATACGGAGGTGGGGGAGGTGTGCATGTCATAGGGATGGCAAACAATCAAACATAGCATCCATCCTCACATCTCTCACTCAGTGCGTAAAGCATACGATATTCACCACTTCGATCACCCACATTCCTTGCTACGATCACTTTGCCCCACGAAGTCATAAATGGCTTCACTGCACTGATAACGTAGCCACTAATTCCTTGCTATGTCCACTTGCCCCATGGAGTTATTCACCCCATCTGCGCTGGCTCATAGCCTTACTAATCCTTACTATGTCCACTTGCCCCATGGAGTTATTCACCCCATCTGCGCTGGCTCATAGTCTTACTACGCATCACCTTGCCCCTCGGGTCATAATGACCCTACTGCACTGATAACGCAGTCTTGCTACCATCACTTTGCCCCTCAGGTCATAATGACCCTACTGCACTGATAAGTAGCCCATCATTCTTAGTGGTGAATCGAAGTTATGAAGTTCGACAACTCCTTAGCACACGTCCCGCAGCAAAGTCCAACCATGAAGTGAACTCGTTGGTTCCCAACTGGTTCCGGGATCCTGAGCTCTAACTTCCCCTATTGGACTACCTTTGCATCTCGGGTTATTGGTCAATACTGGGTCGGGTCGGGTTCTTCCTCAGGTCATCGGTTCGGGTCGGTGTTCTTTATCCATTCGGGTCGGGTCCCCCCTTCTGATGCGTTTCGGGTCGGTGTTCCTCTGGGTTCGAGTCAGCTGCTTCTTCTTCTTCGGGTCGGGTCGGTGCTTCCTTTCGGGTCGGGTCGGGTCCTTCTTGGTTCGTGCCTTCGATCCATCTTCATGCTCCCCTTCATATGCTCCTATCCGATCCGCTTTCGTGCTCCTGCCCTGATTCGCCTTTGTGTTTCCGATCCGATCCGTCCTCTTTGATCCGATCCGTCTTCATCCATCCGATCCGATCCCAGTTCAGCTAGCGTGGCCTTCCTTTTTGCCACTTTTCCCAAGTGTTGGGTTCCGATCCGATCAGATTCTTTGCTCAGTTCTACATATCCGATCCGAGCCCCCTTTTCCGATCCGATCCGAACCCTGCACTGTTTTCAGAAACTGTTCCAGCAAGTGTTTACGCCATTCGACGACGTTTTCGACCATTCTAACTATTGAAATCAATCATAAAACATTTCATACAGTCATAGCAACATGCATAATCAACCACAAACATCATTCACATCAATATCATAGGTTAAAATGGATCAAACATACCCAAAATCCCACATTTCCCCT
This sequence comes from Allium sativum, assembly GCA_030737875.1. Lineage (NCBI taxonomy): Eukaryota > Viridiplantae > Streptophyta > Magnoliopsida > Asparagales > Amaryllidaceae > Allium > Allium sativum. Next base: position 218,855,073 of record CM060919.1, read on the forward strand.
TAAGCATGTTTAGGTGAAACTAATGATAGGATTAGCAAAACTTAACCAAATTAACCCAAATTCATATCCGAGGTCTAAAACATCATTTAAGAATTTATGAACATTTTTCCCGAATTTTATCATGCTTAAATTCGCTAATTAGCACTAATCACCCCTAATTAGCCATAATTAGTGTAAAACTATGCAAATCACTCACCTTAGCCACAAAACAAACTAAGATCTGAAATAATCCTCTGATTTGATGAGAATTCCAATGCTAACAGCAGCTCCAAGGTTGATTAGGTGAAGATCTTTTTTGATTAGGGGTTGCTAAGCCAAATCCTTGACCAAAAGATGATTTGGAGGTGATCTAGAGGTTGGAGGCCATTTTTAGGGATCCTTGGTGATAAGTGGAGGTTAGAAAACTGAAATGGAATGATTCTCCATCTCATTTCAGCCCTCCCATAACCCTAATCCCGAAATGGGTTATGGGCCTACTCACTAATCACCCGATTTGGCCCGGTTAAGCAGTTTTTCACCCTCCAAACTTTGTTTCAGCCATATCTCCCAAACGGTAAGTCCGTTTGGCTATTATGACCACTCTACGGAAAGAGAAACTATCAAACGAATCAAATGGAAGTGGTTTCAGGTCAAAATTCCTTTCCAATCAAAAGTTATGGCCAAAACAGTACCAACTAGGGGCAAAATGGTCATTTAAAAATCGACAAAAATCATAAGCATGGGAAATGACTCTAATAGATGTTTTCCAAAGTTACATGACCATACGACTTCACATGGAGAAGAAATAAATATTCTACAATCCTATGATGTGTAGAATACGGGTCGTTACAGCTGACTATGTGATTAGTTCGGCAAATACTGGTTTAGTGAGAGATTTTGTAATGACCCGCCTTTTTGCTGGATTCTTGCCGGTAATTAAACCAACTTAAATCGTTCAATAAAGACAGGTAGTTACAGTTGGTATCAGACCTTTGGTTTACACAAAGCTATGGGGTACGACATATTTGAACGAAAATAGAACTCATTAGAGTTACAATATCTTATTATAGATAGGGTTCGAAATGCCCTAGAATGAGATTCTGGAGTATTTAATTTGAGAGAGCATATTTTGAAATCTATATAAATTATTTTATAACTAAATAAATTGATTCATAAGCATAATTATTTTAAAAATATAATTTATGGTAAGTGTTTGAGTATTATTGACGTTAATGTTGGACTGTCAAGTATGTATGGATTTTGAATATATGCCTAGCTAACGTATATACGAAGTCTAATATATACTGGATAGATATAGAATCACACTCTATTCGCCTGAGGATGATTCTGATGATTGATCGATCATCATCAGAAATTTATTTTCGAGTATCAAAAGTGGGATGATTGTATGGTTTCGATTTAAATGTCGATAAATACTTGAAATCGTTTAGATAAGTGCTTGAAAATGTTTTGATAAATTCTAATAAAATGTTTCGATAAGGTAATGCGAACTTGAATAAATAAGCGGATTTTAAACTTGAATGAATGTTTGATAATATAATTTTATCGTTTTGCTTGTTGTGTTTGTTTAGCCTCGACCGACCATTACTTTTCGTTTACCGATTCAAACCGTTCGTGCTTGAATTCCTTTGAACTGTCTGATCCTTATCTCCGAACCTTCCTTCTGCATTGCTTTGACAAAATTTATGGACATGGTGGATTTAGAGGTGAAATGTTTATTTGAGAATTTGGTACACAAATTTTTGAAATCGATTTCTAATATTTAGAATTTGTATTTAAAAATTGTTTGAAATATGAATATACAGATCAGAGTAGCGCTGTAAAAGCATGAAATTATTTTGAATAAATTGTTTCAAGAGAATTTTGACTATTTGAATAGCATATCTTTTTAGATAAGATTTAAATATTCGAAATCGAATTGAATGAAATCTTCTATTTGTACAAATGACTTCGAAAGTAATTTTTGAAAGAGAAATTTTCTTTGAATCTCTTGAAAAAAATTATCTTTTGTAGTTGTTCGAAATCTAATTTCTTGAATATTCGAAAATGATTTGAATTTAGCGGTATGACACTCGATATAGCTTATATATTGAAATGATTTGTAAAGTGTTAGTAAACATAAAAGTTTGACAACTTGAAATCCCGATATTTTGAAAATGTTTGGAAACGAAAATAATATGATTGAAAGTATTTGTAAATTATGATTTCGAAATGTTTTTAACTACGAGATAGGAAATGAAATAAAATGATTCGTACTAAGATTCGTGTAACCCGTGATTAAAAAAGGTATGACGAGGGTGTAAACCCTTGATGATGGTCCACTATGGGGTTCGGAAAGACATCATTTATGTATCGATACGTGCGTAGGTCGTGCCTAGTAGCCTTGTCATCAGGAGAAACTCTCGACTTGGGACCTAAAGTTTTTATGTCATCTTATCGTAAAATATATGGATTTTTGAAATGATTTCGATTTTGAAATCCCGAAGCTAGTACGATTTGATATGAAAACAATATAGTATTTTAGATAATTTGAAAATAAATTGGGATTTTAGTCGGAGAAATTTCCTATATTTGGATATAATATTTGCAATTAATTTTTAAAATCATATTATTTATCTTGTTTTATACCAATAGGATTTTTACAACTTCTCCTTTTCAAGGACGAAAAGCCTTAAGGGGGGTGAATGTAACAATCCAGAATTTTCTACGTTCAAATTGAATTTCTATAATATAATTTAGGATTTTCCGTATATATTTTGAATTTAAATAAGGCTTAAATATAAATATTGGTTCATAATCTTTAGTATGTCAGTTTAAATAAATGTTTTATTCTATTATATAAGTATTATTTTGTAATAGAAAACTTAGTTTAGGAATATGCTTAATATATTAAGATTTAAACTATATGTATATGGATTTCATTAAGATTTAAAGTTGTTGTTTAAATATAAATTATAATTGAATATCGGGTTAAATATATTGTTCAGTTTCTATACACGCAGTTTTAAAATATTTTATATAATTTTACTGTATTTTTTATTTTGCAAGATAAGTACATATTTTTCTAATGTATTTTAAGGCAACTGTGGTCCCTTTCGGTATATTATAGAATCAACAAACCGGTCTATTTTATCATTGTTTTGGGATACCAGTATATCGCTGTGCACGGTTATATGATTAGTTAATGTTATCTGCAATCAAAACATTTGTATAAGATAAACTAATCGCACGGTTCGATCATGTGCACGTTCTATATAAAGTTGAACTGCTCGTCCCTGCAATTAGATTCATCTAATGTTTAAACCTTTCTACATTTTTCGATTAGAAAACAGAAATAAAAATAGGATACACGTATAGAAGAAACAAGGCCAAGATAGCACCTTTGATCATGCTCAACACATGTAAAAGAACGTTTAGCACGAAGGAAATCTGTTCACTCCCCACTACGTATTGATCCTCTCTTCTTCTTGGGACCGTAAAGCAACACTTTTTTTTCTTTCTGTTTCTCACGCACACATCTTTTGGATGCATAGTGGCTCGTCACCTTCCTCCCCAAGCTCAACTGTAAGCTCCTCTTTGAAAAAATAATATAAACAATAAAAACTGCTGTTCCTTTTCCTTCTAAGCAAACCATCGGCTCTCCTTGTTCACCGCCTAATCACTATCCCTATTTCCGTCATGTTTATAACATCCATCACCCCTCCTCACTCATTCGCCAGACTTCCACCTCTCCGCTTGCTCACCGCACCAACTCTTTCCCTCTCAACATCTCCTCCACTATTAGAGCACAACAAACAATGGCTTGTTCAGTTACTAAACAAGCCACGGAGCAACCAGGTGTGGCTTGTTCAGTCATCCGTGGCTGGCCGGTGGCTAGTTTGGAGCTCGTTCGTGGCTGGTGGACTGAACAGAGGTTGGAACTTATAACGGCAAAGAGAAAGCCGTTATAACGTGGGTTTTGTGGAGCAAAGTGTTATAACAGCAAACACTTTGCTGTTATATGTTATAACGGCAAAGTGTTTGCCGTTATAACGTTACAACGGCAAAGAGTTTGTCATTGTAACATTATAATGGCTTTCTATTTGCCGTTGTATCCCTCTCCAAAAACCAGTCTGTGGCTGGTTCCCCCTTTCTGGGTGCTCGGCTCGTTGGACCAGTTGCATAACATGAGAGAGAATAACTAAACAGAACGGATGGTTGGTTATGGTCTTAACACTTCGCGTGAATACTCCACTCCACCACCAATTCTCCTTCCCCATTAAACTGTCAGCCCCTTCTCTACCAAATCCACTTCCCACTGCACCACTTTTCCATGCACCACCACCCATTCCGCCGACAGCTCCTCTCTCACTTGACCACCTACAAACCAAGCCTCTCCTCCTCTCTTGCTGGAAAGCATCAGTCCGCCCAAATACCTTGCCTCCCTTGGCCACATGTCACTCCACTGTCTGCTCTTCACTACTGTGCCGCATGGACCACCTACACCAAACCCGACCTCAGCCCCCCTACCAACCGCATGCCCGCCTCCACCGCGCGACAGTGCCTCTCTCCTCTCCTCTTCATTAAACAGTCACTTTCCCACTTAAAACTCACGCAAGAAACTCCAATCCATTTTCCAATCAGTCCTTAGCAAACCTCAAACTGCCTGATTTAAGTCCTAAATATCGCCTGGGATTGATCTTGTTTTGATAGCTCGACGTTGAGGGCTGAACTAGGTATTAGTTGCATGCTCGTTTTCTTAGGTTTATGAGTCACAGGTTAAGGATTTGGGTTGGTGATTCAGTTGGTCACATAAAGGAGGTGGTTTAAGGAAGTGGATTGAGTTGTCAAAGATGTTGGGTGTGCGATCTAGTGGGGCAGATTGGCGAGCGTCCTTTGGTTGAGGGTTTTGCATATGGTTGTTTGCTGAGGAGGTTCCAGTAGGAGGGAAATTTGTTGCTGTCGGGGTAGTTGAAAGGGCAGCAAGTAGTTTTGCATTTATTTATTCTAAAGTATGTTAATAAGGTGGTGATACAACCTTATGGAGTTGTTGTACAATTTGGTGGATGTATTGTCGTCTGGTCCTCCAATCCATTGTGCTAGCTTTTTTTGATCATACCAACTCCTCTTCATAAATCTAGGTATATACTTCCTTTATCCAATATAAAATATATAGAAGAAAAAAAACATAAAATATGTAGGATTCTATGTGTTGATTTTGGAAATTTATCCTTGCACAGGAATCATGGTTAAGTTGGGCTAGCATAGTTGGTTTGAGTTTGCTATCGTGTTATTCGAATATGGAATTTTGGAGTTTTTCCCATGTATTTCGGTATATATGTACATATATACATATACACACATAGATGTGTGTATATGTGCATAGTAGCCGATATGATATGAATCGTCATGTTTCATGCATCGTTGTTGAACTCTTGTCTGTCTCTCAAACAAATTCATCCCTAGAATAGCCTTGAAAGGTGAGAATTCTAATTTAATTTATTTAAATTAGTTAGAAATGGTTTATCGTATGTAGTTAATACTTATAATTAGTTGATGATCATAGATATCTTATGAATGATTGTTGTTGGATGTTGATGGATGCTCTTGACGTTAAAAACACAATAAACACTAAGCGTTATTGATTGTAACGCTTTGCGCACAATGATATTGGTTGTGTTAATTGTTGGATTCATGTTTTGATGACCGTTGTATTGATTCATTTATGGTTGCATTCACATACACACTGTAGTTGTGGAATTATACGAATAATCGGTCTAACACTAGCTCCTTTCCATGACGATCTTATTATTTAAATATTATAATAATAATCGGAAATTTGTTTTGAATTTAGATTTTGAATAATGTGTAAATCTAAATTATGAATGATAAAAGATCTTCGTTAAAGAGGGAAATGATTTCGGAAATGTTTTCAATAAATTTTGGACTCTTAAAACTAATCAAGTCTTGAAAAATTAATTTGAGCTACAAATTGGTTTTAGTGAACATTTGATTCATTTATTATTATAACGATTATCTGTAAACTTTGAAGTAATTTAACAATATATTTTATTAAGTTTTCGCTTAAATGGAAATGGAGCTTTGAAATATTTTCAAGTTATAAACATTTGAATCGAGTTGTAATTAAGTTCGAAGAATTGGTTTGGATTATAAATTGGGTTTTTATAAATAAGTGGCTATACTATTTGTAACGACCCGTATTTTACCATATAATAATTAATTTATTTAATTATATTAATAGGAATTGAGAGATTGAAATGGTCGTTGAATTAAATTATAGTGAATATTTAATTAAAATAAACAATATAATAATATATTTAATTTCTGAAATAGTCATAAATAATGGAATTCAAAAAATAGTTTGAATTGGATCATCTATGATATTTAATTCAGTTTAGAATTGAATTAGAATAACGAATATATTATTTGAATGGCAGTTTGAACGTATAATTATAATCGAGCTCGAAATGGCGCGGCAGTTCGTAATTTGGCAATTTGAACTTTAAACGAATATACAGAATCCGTTTTAAGTCGAATTTCTGTGAAACAAGAAACGTTCAGAGCTGGTGAAGTATATTTTTCTAGTGGAAGAGAAAATTCAGGATTTCGTCGTGTAGATTTTTAGTTACGTCCAAATCAAATTTTAAAAAAGTCGCTATGGAATTTCTTTATAATTTATAATGATTTATTTATATTATAAAAGGATTTTTAAAGTAAATTGGGTATCGATTAACTCAGATTTTTAGATATCGAGTTATAAATCCAGATAGGTATATTTTGAAGCCGTATGATAGTGTATGTGAATATATACGATAATTTTTATTTATTTATATTAAATTTAAATGTTTTTAAATATATTTAAATGGTTTATTTTGAGCTTTAAAAATAGCCACTTTTGCAAACGAACTCAGTTTTCGACGAAACTAATTTTCTTGGATTCGTAATGTCAAATTATTGTTAGATTTTAATTTCCGTGATTTTGGGGTCAGTGGGTGGCCGTACAGGATTTTAATGTGAAAAACAGTCAATTTTCTGACTTTAAAATACACTGTGTGTGCAAATGGAGTCGGAATTCAATGAAACTAGTTTCGTTGGGACCGTAATGTCGAACTGTAGCTACGTATCCATTTTCGTGATTTTTGAGTATCATATGTGATCATGGGGATTTTTAAAGTCGAATACAAGTAGCAGTGGATTAAAATAAAATAATCAAATAAAAAATATATTTAAATCTACCTATAAAATATCCTAAAATCATCCTAACCCTAAACATTTGTTCTCGATGGTCAAATGAGTGAGCCGTCAGCTGCTCAAACTAAAAACTTGATGAACTCCACTTTAAAAATTTGCAACAATTCAAACAAATATCCTAAAATCCCAAAGTTTAGATATTTGGGTTCCTAAGGCTGACTGCTTCCATCTCATACCTGTTTTAGTACACTCGACGCAAGTAATTATGTTTGGGTAGTACACAGTAGGTACTAGGGCAAGGAATCGCTGTCGATAGAGGAGGCCGGAAGCAGTAACGAGGTCAGCGAGTTGTATGTGGGGTCGAGGCGTTCAGATTCAGGGGGTTTGGTGGATTCCGGTGATAAAATGCGTCGCGAGTTTCCTGTAGAGGGGCAAGAAGTGTCGTCGACGCAACTGGATGTGGGAATTCGAAGTGCAGGAAATTTGTATGGTTTGATTGAGAATTCGAATGGGAGAACTTTGGTTGTGGCGATGGTTGTTTCTGGTGTATGTGAAGGGAGAACGCAAGGTCTAGAGGTCTGTTAATGGCGGAGGAAAATACCTGGAGGCGGGATTTCTACCGAGGAAGAAGGAAATGGTTAAGCGGGCCGGTTTGTTCATATGGGCTGGGTCTTATGAGGTGAAGCTCAACTAATTTATTTAGTTTAGATTTGAAGTAAAACAAATGTGTTAACTTATAAATTACATATCTTCGCCATAGGATATCAGAAATGGACGAAACAAGATCCGCTGGGATCGTATGGACGACGACTACCAAATGGGACTGACTGGGGGTGGATTGGAGATTGTTTGGATTTGTGGTAAAATTAAACGCCTGAATCAAATCAATTACTAATTATCGTTATTTAACGATAAACCGTCCAAGGTGAGTAACTCTCACTAACTCTACTAAACTTATATTTTTATAACGTATTTTGAAAACTGATAAATAATAGTTGTTTGCTATGTTGTTGGCTGTTTGGTTGAACTGCTAGTTAAATTGGATGAAAATATTCGATACCACATATATATATCGTAATCAAATACTGATTCTGTTTATCAGAATATCTCATATTTGTGTTATTTATGTTGATTAACATCTGTGGATGCAGGGAACAGGTTGGAGGGATCCAACTGGATTCCTCAACATTTATTTGACTGTCTTTCATATATTGTGATATATGATGTGATTTATAATCTGTTGTTGATTATGTGTGTTGATCACTGTTATTTGGTATTTTTAATACCATAAGAAATACTAGAATGTAGTAAAGGAAATTTCAAACAATAAGTTGAAATAAAATATTTTCATGTATAAAATCAAAGGATTTTATATAAAAGGAAGCTTGAAGTGGTTATTTAACTAAGAAAGTTTATAAAATCAAGAGTTAAAAAATGAATAAAAGGAAAATATTTGTAAAACATTTACAAATACAATAGAAAGGCAAACATTTGTAAAACACTTACAAATGGGATTGGAAAGAGGAATATTTGTAAAACATTTTACAAATAGAATTTAAAGAGGAAATATTTGTAAAATATTTACGAATAGATAAAATGGAAATAAGATTTTAGAAATAAATAAAGTTATAAAGGAAATATTTATTTGGAAAATAAATGGAATTATATAAAGGAAATATTTATATGGAATAAATATAGACAAATAGAATAGAAAATATTTATAGTCGAATAGAGTAATCAAATATAATTTATTCGAATTAGAGTTAATCGAATATTAGTTATTCGAATAAAGAATTAACAGATAGAGTTAATTGAACATAGTTAATCGAATTAGGATTTAACTGAATATTCGTTATTCAATTAGAGTTGATCGAATATAGTTATTTGAGATAGAGTTAGTCAAACATAGTTATTCAGGATGAGTTGCCATTTCGTACGACTGCTAGCGTAATTCGCAAGGCTGCAGATAGCCTGCGGTGGTCGGATGTTTCCTTAGGGAATCAGGTGTAACCATTATGATCGCTGCGATCTAGAGACAAGCGAATGGAGTTAAATCGAATATTAGTTAATCGATAGGAGTAATCAAATCGAGTTAAGTTGAGTTAAATAAGTCGAGTTAGTCGAGTCAGAGTTAATCAGATAGAGTTAATCAGTTAGAGTTAATCAGTTAGAGTTAATCAGTTAGAGTTAGTCAGTTAGAGTTAACCGGTTAGGGTTAATTAGTTTCAGTTAACCAGTTATGGTAAATCAATTAGAGTTAATCGATTGGAGTTAAATCGAATTAGAGTTATTCGAATGGAGTTAATCAAGTTCGAGTTAGTCGAGTATTAGTAGATTAAATAGAGTTATTCAAAATGGAATTAATCGAATATCAATTATTCGAAGTAGAGTTATCAAATATAGTTTATTCGAGAAGAGCAATCGAATATTAGTTAAATCGAGTATAGTTATTCGAAGGAGAGAATTATCGAATATGCTTTATTCAAAGAGAGATAATATAGTTATTCGAAGAAAAGGATTATCGAATATTAGTTATTCGAACAGAGGAATCAAATATAGTTTATTCGAAAGAGAGTTATCGAATAGTGATTATTCGAGAGTGAATTATACATCGGAATTCGATTATATCGAATTAAGGGAAGTAATGTTACTTTTGGTTTCAAATTAAGTTTTACTTATTTGTTAATGAATTAGTTGTTTGTTATTTATCCAAATTAAGATATAAAAGTTATATTTAAGTTAATATATTTCGAAAGCATGGAGTTATAACATTATAGTTATAATCAAATGATTTTGTAAAGGAATTGGACTCGTAAATAGGATCCGAGAGTTTCGCAAGGAAGTTTCTTAAGGATTTAAAGTTTGAACTTCGTCTATTTCGAGGTTAGAAATGTCATTCAGTTAAGGTCTGAGAGCAGATTATACCACAACTTGATTGACTTCGGTTTTAACTAAGAAGTGGTTAAGGTTCGATAGTGAAAGCTGGTTAAGTAAATTGAGTTAATGACCGTAAGGGGTTAGGTTAGCATAACGATGTTTTATTTAAACATCTGTTTAAATCTAGTAAAGGAGATTTGGAAATGTTTTCCAAATAAGGATCAGAAATGTTATCCAATATAGGAAATAAGAAATGGAAGTAAATATGGCGATGTTTCAAAATGATTTATAAAGTATATTTTCTAAAGTTTAGAAATTAAGAATTTACGAATATATAGAAATGGGAAATGGCTAAATTAAAGATGATTTAATCTAAATAAATAACATTGAATGATGATTGATCGATAGAATTTCCATCTGGAAATAATATCGTTGTTTGCACACCTGTTTTTCTTTGATAGTTAAATCACCGACTATCGAAGTTTTTGACCATTTTATCGTCGTCAATACGGAGAGACCAGGATCAGATTTATTATCTGAAAACCACTCTATATGGACGTTAGCGTTGCGATCCAATATGATGAAGATAATTGAAGACGGAGTTAAACAAGGGCTATCCTGTTTACAGAATTGTGCCTTCGGTTTGTCCAGTACCAGGACAAACGTGAATGGATGAAAAGTATATCTAACAGATCGCGTGAGTTAATCTCTTCAAATTTACTTACCTTTGGTGGTAGAGGAATTCGTTTCTCTTAGCTTTATACTCGTGGTATTTTTGGGGAAATCAATTTGTGATTTGGCGGGTATGATGATGTGGCATTCAAAGTGAATTGTGGTTAGGTGTTCTAAAATATACGTAATGACCTCAAGCCTCATCAACCAGGAAATGACAGAAATCGGGCAGGCAGCATGGCTATTTGGGTTGCACCCATTAGGGTGTATATCACCTATCTAGAGAAAATCCATTTCATTCTTTTATCTATGATAGATGCTGTCCCTTTTCGGGAACCGGTGGGTAGCTCCCAACCGTTGGTGATATACATTTGATACACTCAAGCGAAATGAGTGGTCGATCATGTGAGGGCCGGGTTGCAAGATGTTCTTGTTGAACCCGGTGTATTTGCCTCTAGAGATACACTATCGGCAGATGGTCCCATACCTTGTCATAGTCGGAATCCAATTTCCAATAAGAGCCCGTGACTTTGATTTGTATACAATATATGTGGAACGTGAGATGCAAGCGTTCTGCTAGATTGCTAATTACTTGTGATTAGACATTATTATAATATCAGAGAAGTATTGATTTCCAAAACTGCTTTGGGTTATCTTAACGTGAGATGCAAGCGTTCTGCTAAACCGTTCTTTTGAAAAGGATTTTGAAAAGTTAAACCAAATGATTTGAGTTTACTCACACCAGTCCCATGACTGACCCAGAGTTTATTTTGTTTTGTTTTCCCTAAACTCTTGGGTGCCCAAATTTGTACGGGCAGTCAAGTATTTCAGGTCTTTACAGATATACTTGAAGAGCTTGGAGCAGGAGGCTTCAGGACTATATAGTTATTGTTATTTTCGTTGAGTTGTAAGTGTTGTACTCTGATAAAGTTACTGTATACATATACTGATATTATTTCAAAGATATGTTATCTATTATATGTTGTCCGTTCCGTTATGAGTTTCGTGTTTACTCTGATGTTGTATCTTCTTCTTCTATTCTAATTTTCTATCTTATCTATTCTCACCCTCTAACTTCTTTCTATTAATGATCAGGTATTTCCGATGTTTGAATAGTCAACATGGTAGTTTTGTGTTGATTTTCGGAGTCGAAAATCCCAGTTCGTTACAGTGATATCAGAGCTAAAGGTTAAATGATTACCTTGGCTCTGTGGCGTGACTCAATAGAGAGGGGGTTTGTAATACCCTAGATTGAGTTTGAGTGTATATATACGAGTGAACGAATTTGTAGATTTTATAAAAATTGTTTTATATTGTGTAGATTCATTGTTTGAGTTGTTTATGGGTTCTGATCGATTAGTTTGATCAACTGTATCGGTAGGAGTTTCTAAACACTCGAATACGATAAACCGACACAGTATGTTTTGAAAAAAAGGGTAAATGGAATAGTTTTACCCAAATTATATTTTGATATAAAAGAAAGGTATATCTTGGAATTATTATAGTATATTAGATGTGTTGGTTGATTATAATTTAAATGGTTATATAAATAACCAATTAGAGTTCGTATAATATCGAAATCAGTGGATTAAATCTAAATTTAAATCAAGAGTGAAACTAGAACTCTGGAAATTTGAATAAGTGTTTATAAATGGATTGAATTGAATATATGAGAATTTTAAAATCCTGGGAGATTTTAAATTGTTTACAAGCATTGTGAATGGTATTTTGAAATGAATTTCAAAATGGAAGTGTTTAGATATGGTTTTGAAAGTGATATAGTATTGAACTCACTTCGATTTCTGGAAATAACTCTAATGCTACTGGCCACATCATCAGTGTTCATTTTCGAGTTGTAAGTGATGGATTACTACCAAAGATTTTGTTTTCGAATTATTTTGGGAAAAGGAAGTTGTTTTGAACCCCGAAAGGAAATGATTGACTTTACAAAAAGCTAAGTTGTTTAAAAACTCCTAGGAGAGATTGTTAGTATTAAAACAAATTAAAGAAATTTGTGAAAGAAAATATGAATTGAATTGAAATCAATTAACTGGAAACTGAATTGGAATATGACATATCAAGCAAAATCAGATTTTTGAATTGTGAGATAGGGAATCTGAAATGGTATTGAATTGATGAGGCAGGAGTTGGAATCAGGAATGGAACTTTGGTTTGAAATGGAATTTGGCTTAGCTACGTGAATGTTTTGGTTTTGAGGATAAAACTGGAATTTTGTTTGGGAATGCATGTGTATATGATGAGAGGGTAGCAGATGGAAAGGATATAATGATATGCCCAGCAAAAAGGTACACGTTTATTTTTATGGATTTGGTGATTTATGGGCCGATTTGGCAAGTCGCTTGGCTGTTTGATTTTCTTTTGGATTGGAGAAGGCCTAGAGAGGAGAGTTGGGGTTTGAACTATTGACCGGTACAAAGAAGGTGCTGGCGAAATTTTTCGAAAATTTCGGGTGTTGGAAAATTTTCAGGATTTTAGAAAATTTTCGCTGATAAGAATTAATTAATATTTTACTTGAAATTAAATTGGTTCAGTTGAAATTGCAGTTGATAAGTAAACAAATAAATTTGTACTAGTCAATAGGGTTTGTTCTCTACCTTAGCAATTTCGAGGACGAAATTATTTTAAGGGGGGAAGAATGTAATGACCCGTATTTTACCGTATAATAATTAATTTATTTAATTATATAAATAGGAATTGAGAGATTGAAATGGTCGTTGAATTAAATTATAGTGAATATTTAATTAAAATAAATAATATAATAATATATTTAATTTCTGAAATAGTCAGAAATAGTGGACTTCACAAAATAGTGTGAATTGGATCATCTGTGATATTTAATTCAGTTTAGAATTGAATTAGAATAATGAATATATTATTTGAACGGCAGTTTGAACGTATAATTATAATATAATTATAATCGAGCTCGAAATGGCGTGGCAGTTCGTAATTTGGCAATTTAAACATACAGAATCTGTTTTAAGTCGAATTTCTATGAAACAAGAAACGTTCGGAGATGGAGTAGTATATTTTTCTAGTGGAAGAGAAAAATCAGGATTTCATCGTGTACATTTTTAGTTACGTCCAAATAAAATTTAGAAAAGTCACTATGGAATTTCTTTATAATTTATAATGATTTATTTATATTATAAAAGGATTTTTAAAGTAAATTGGGTATCGATAAACTCGGATTTTTAAATATCGAGTTATAAATCCAGATAGGTATATTTTGAAGCCGTATGATAGTGTATGTGAATATATACTATAATTTTTATTTATTTATATTAAATTTAAATGTTTTTAAATATATTTATATATTTAAATGGTTTATTTTGAGCTTTAAAAATAGCCACTTTTGCAAACGAACTCAGTTTTCGACGAAACTAATTTTGTTGGATTCGTAATGTCTAATTACTGTTAGATTTCAATTTCCATTTTCGTGATTTTTGAGTATCGTATACGATCATGGGGATTTTTAAAGCCGAATACAAGTAGCGGTTGATTAAAATAAAATAAAATAATCAATAAAAAATATATTTAATTCTACCTATAAAATATCCTAAAATCATCCTAACCCTAAACATTTGTTCTCGATGGTCAAATGAGTGAGCCGTCAGCTGCTCAAACCCAAAACTTGATGAACTCCACTTTAAAAATTTGCAACAATTCAAACAAATATCCTAAAATCCCAAAGTTTAGATATTTGGGTTCCTAAGGCTGACTGATTCCATCTCACACCTGTTTTAGTACACTCGACGCAAGTAATTATGTTTGGGTAGTACATAGTAGGTACCAGGGCAAGGAATCGCCGTCGATAGAGGAGGCCGGAAGCAGTAACGAGGTCAGCGAGTTGTATGTGGGGTCGAGGCGTTCTAATTCAGGGGGTTTGGTGGATTTCGGAGATAAAATGCGTCGCGAGTTTCCTGTAGAGGGGAAAGAAGTGTCGTCGACGCAACTGGATGTGGGAATTCGAAGTGCAAGAAATTTGTATGGTTTGAATGAGGATTCGAAGGGGAGAACTTTGGTTGTGGCAATGGTTGTTTCTGGTGTATGTGAAGGGAGAACGCAAGGTCTAGAGGTCTTTTAATAGCGGAGGAAAATATCTGGAGGTGGGAATTCTATCGAGGAAGAAGGAAATGGTTAAGCGGGCCGGTATTGTTTAAATGGGCTGGGTCGTATGAGGTGAAGCTCAACTAATTTATTTAGTTTAAATTTGGAGTAAAACAAATGTATTAACTTATAAATTACATATCTTCGCCATACGATATCAGAATTGGACGAAACAAGATCAGCTGGGATCGTATGGACGACAACTACCAAATGGGACTGACTGGAGTGGATTGGAGCTCGTTTGGATTTGTGGTAAAATTAAACGCCAGAATCTAATCAATGACTAATTATCGTTATTTAACGATAAACCATCCAAGGTGAGTAACTCTCACTAACTCTGCTCAACTTATATTTTCATAACGTATTTTTAAAACTAATAAATAATAGTTGTTTGCTGTGTGTTGGCTGTTTGGTTGAACTGCTAGTTAAATTGGTTGAAAATATTTGATACAATATATATAAATCGTAATCAAATACTGATTCTGTTTATCAGAATATCTCATATTCATGTTATTTATGTTGATTAATATCTGTGGATGCAGAGAACAGGTTGGAGGGATCCAACTGGATTCCTCAACATTTATTTGACTATCTTTCATATATTGTGATATATGATGTGATTTATGATCCGTTGTTGATTATGTGTGTTGATCATTGTTATTTGGTATTTTTAATACCATAAGAAATACTAGAATGTGTGAAAGGAAATTTTAAACAATAAGTTGAAATAAAATATTTTCATATATAAAATCAAAGGATTTTATATAAAAGGAAGCTTGAAGTGGTTATTTAACTGTGAAAGTTTATAAAATCAAGAGTTAAAAAAGGAATAAAAGGAAAATAATTGTAAAGCATTTACAAATAAAAAAGAAAGGCAAACATTTGTAAAACACTTAAAAATGGGACTGGAAAGAGGAATATTTGTAAAACATTTTACCAATAGAATTTAAAGAGGAAATATTTGTAAAATATTTACGAATAGATAAAATGGAAATAAGATTTTAGAAATAAATAAAGTTATAAAGGAAATATTTATTTTGAAAATAAATGGAATTATATAAAGGAAATATTTATATGAAATAAATATAGACAAATAGAAAAGAAAATATTTATAGTCGAATAGAGTAATCAAATATAATTTATTCGAATTAGAGTTAATCGAATATTAGTTATTCGAATAAAGAGTTAACCAGATAGAGTTAATTGAACATAGTTAATCGAATTAGGATTTAAATGAATATTCGTTATTCAATTAGAGTTGATCGAATATAGTTATTTGAGATAGATTTAGTCAAACATAGTTCTTCAGGATGAGTTGCCATTTCGTACGACTGCTAGCGTAATTCGCAGGGCTGCAGATAGCCTACGGCGGTCGGATGTTTCCTGAGGGAATCAGGCGTAACCAATGTGATCACTGCGATCTAGAGTCAAGCGAATGGAGCTAAATCAAATATTAGTTAATTGATAGGAGTAATCAAATCGAGTTAAGTCAAGTTGAGTTAAATAAGTCGAGTTAGTCGAGTCAGAGTTAATCAGTTAGAGTTAATCAGTTATAGTTAGTCAGTTAGAGTTAACCAGTTAGGGTTAATTAGTTAGAGTTAACCAGTTATGGTAAATCAATTAGAGTTAATCGATTGGAGTTAAATCGAATTTGAGTTATTCGAATGGAGTTAATCAAGTTCGAGTTAGCCGAGTATTAGTAGATTAAATAGAGTTAGTCAAAAAGGAATTAATCGAATATCACTTATTCGAAGTAGAGTTATCAAATATAGTTTATTCGAGAAGAGCAATCAAAAATGAGTTAAATCGAATATAGTTATTCGAAGGAGAGAATTATCGAATATGCTTTATTGAAAGGGAGATTATCGAATATAGTTATTCGAAGAAAAGGATTATCGAATATTAGTTATTCGAATAGAGGAATCAAATATAGTTTATTCGAAAGAGAGTTATCGAATAGTGATTATTCGAGAGTGAATTACACATTGGAATTCGATTATATCGAATTAAGGGAAGTATTGTTACTTTTGGTTTCAAATCAAGTTTTACTTATTTGTTAATAAATTAGTTGTTTGTTATTTATCCAAATTAAGATATAAAAGTTATATTTAAGTTAATATATTTCGAAAGCATGGAGTTATAACATTATAGTTATAATCAAATGATTTTGTAAAGGAAGTGGATTCGTAAATAGGATCCGAGAGTTTCGCAAGGAAGTTTCTTAAGGATTTAAAGTTTGAACTTCGTCTATTTCGAGGGTAGAAATGTCATTCAGTTAAGGTCTGAGAGGTAATTATACCCCCAACTTGATTGACTTCATTTTTAACTAAGAAGTGGTTAAGGTTCGATAGTGAAAGTTGGTTAAGTAAATTGAGTTAATGACCGTAAAGGGTTAGGTTGGCATAACGATGTTTTATTTAAACATCTGTTTAAATCCAGTAAAGGAGATTTGGAAATATTTTCCAAATAAGGATCAGAAATGTTATCCAATATAGGAAATAAGAAATAGAAGTAAATATGGTGATGTTTTCGAAATGACTTATAAAGTATATTTTCTAAAGTTTAGAAAATAAGAATTTACGAATATATAGAAATGGGAAATGGCTAAATTAAAGATGATTTAATCTAAAGAAATAACATTGAATGATGATTGATCGATAGAATTTCCATCTGGAAATAATATCGTTGTTTGGACACCTGTTTTTCTTTGATAGTTAAATCACCGACTATCGAAGTTTTTGACCATTTTATCGTCGTCAATACGGAGAGATCGGGATCAGATTTATTATCTGAAAACCACTCTGTATGGACATTAGCGTTGCGATCCGATATGATGAAGATAATTGAAGACGGAGTTATACAAGGGCTATCCTATTTACAGAATAGTGCCTTCGGTTAATCCAGTCCTAGGACAAACGTGAACGAATGAAAAGTATATCTAACGGATCGCGTGAGTTGATCTCTTTAAATGTACTTACGTTTGGTGGTGGAGGAATTCATTTCTCTTAGCTTTATACCCATGGTATTTTTTGGGAAATCAATTTGTGATTTGGCGGGTATGATGATGTGGCATTCAAAGTGAATTATGGTCAGGTGTTCTAAAAGATACGTAATGACCTCAAGCCTCATCAACCAGGAAATGAGAGAAATCGGGCAGGCAGCATAGCTATGTGGGTCGCACCCATAGTGTGACGATCCCAAAACCCCGTGACACGGTGTTAAGGATAATCATTGGAATATAACACATTAATCATCATTAGCAGATCACAGATAATAGCATAAACAGAAAATAGAATAATTTACACACATATGACAGCGGAATCATATAGATATCATCACATCAGAGAAGCACAGTACAGGATACAACTTAGTGCATAATGATACATAATCAGTCACCATCGCCGGAGGCGGAATCATACATAAAGAGTACACAAAAGGAATATCAGTCAACATCGCCAGTGGCGGAATCATAATATAGATACAATAATGGCGGAGAAAATCCAAGTCAGCACGGTGTAGTCAAGCCTCGCCATGAGCCAAAAGGTGCGTCAAAAACCTGTAACTAGGCTGCCCGTGTGAAAATGAGGGCACCCGAGTTTGCAAGGTGAAACAAACTACGAGTCAGTCATGGGACTGGTATGAGAAATCCATTCAACTTATTAACAACAATAATAAGGCAAATCAAAGGACCACGCCACTTTCGCGGAACGGGTTTACTCCAATGAGTGCTAGTGCATGAAATAAAGTAAATGATTAAATCAACGCAATGCTTTTTATAAAATGAAGCCATTATAAGACTCAGGTCCCATCACACAATGCAACGCAAGCCGGAGGATAGAGTTTTTACCTTATAATGGCCAAAGATGCTTCGTACGAATAAAACAAAGGTGTTTGATATTATTACTAGTGCATATATGTTTCAAAAGCAAATTCAATCATAAATATCAATCCTAGGCGGCATAGCTACCATCTACTATGTCGCCGTACTAGTAATACAATCACATCCGCAAATTTCGTATTGGAAATTGGATTCCTTCATGAGTCGAGGCAAGGGGCAAGCTCCTCTCCGTTCGAGACACTCTAGCAAATGCCTCGGGACCGCACACAGCAATCCCCTGGATCCTCCAAGGCCGGTCCTCTCTTACTTTTGAGGATTAATTATTCCTGAACACACGTTTCCCGGTCCTTACAGACCTATAATCGAGGCGCCTCGCATTCCAACAACCACACAGGTGAAAAGTAGATATAAATGTCAGGGCTGGGAGGTCACTGACACCACCATAGCTAGAAAGAAACGTCATGCACTCCTTGGGTCCTTCTCCCGTTTTTGACTAATACCGGGGTGTGAGGCTCGCGAATTCACGTTATACACAAAGCTACGTCACACAGACCATGCTTTGATCATCAACCACAAGACTTTGCTTTGCAACAGAAGCCTTGATCATATGCCACACAGGCAATCCACTCCATGCGACTGATTTCTGTCAATACATAACCTCTAAGCTCGTACGTCTCAGAGAAGGGCGTTAAGCAAGAGAATAAATTCTCTGCCGCCAAACAGATATATATTTAACAGAGATCAATCAACACAGAACAAAATCCAATGTCAGACACACAGTCCATTTACAAGTCCGTTCTGGGTCTGAACGAAACCGGAGGCACCAATTCCTCGCATATCCGTACAATCAACAATATGTTTGGACGGCTACTACTTCAATTCCTTCATGGTAGCTACTCCAATCACGAGCATCAGTAGCGCCCATCCATCCAATGTGGAGATCGTCGGTCTTCAGTCGTCTTCGACTCTTCGACTTCTCAACGTCGATCGATTATTTGAAATGAGATAAACTCGGCCTTTTCAAATAACCCACGTATATTTAGATTTTCAAATCAATTATTCACATGGTTGGACTATTCAACATTCACATTTCAGTTATTTAGTTATAATTTTCATGTCAAATACATTCAACCATCACATATCAAGCAAACACAACAAAATTGGTTCATTTTCACTCTATATCGTCTATACCACTTTATAACGATATATCGCCATTTTTATTTAATTTAAAACGGCCATATTTACTTAAACGACGTTTCAGGTCGTGTCGATGCACTGGCGCTGCTTTCCACTAATTTTGTTTTACACATATAGGAAAATCTAACCGTTGGATCTTCACAAATTTTACATCATTAGGAAGGTCATTTCAAAACGAATCCAACGGTTCCAGTTTTGGGAAAATCCGACGGTCGGATCTTCCACACTAACCATTTGAAGTTACGATTTCAATTTACGAACTGCAGCGTCGTTATTCGATTTAATTTAATTATATTTATATATATATATATAAAAATATAATCGTTTCTGGCGCTGTTTTTCACTAATTTTGAATTAAACATTCCAGACAATCCAACCGTCGGATCTTCACAAAGTTGGTGCCGTTGGAAAGGTATTTCCAAGGCGAACCCAACGGTTGAGGTTTCGGGAAAATCCAATGGTCGGATCTTCCGCACTAATCATTTGAAATCACGGTTTCAAAATATGAACTGCACGGCCACGTTTCGTTTTAATTCTATTTATATTTATATATTTATATAAATATAGCTCATTCAAAATTCCTATATCGTTTCCACTTCAATTATTTCACTAACGCCTTAAATTTTTGGAAACTTTCGCCATAACCTCCTTTGTACGGGAGGGTCTGGGAAAATTCCCAAATAGCCACACGGGCGTCTCATATCAAAAAGAAAAAGAAAAAGCCAAGCGGCTAGCCAACAGGCTCATAAAATCATCACCCAAACAAAGCGGTAAATGTGTACCTATTTGTCGGGCACAAAATTCTATTTCTCTTCTCTAGCCCCTTTTGCTTTAACCTGTTCAATAGATATGCATGTACATATATACAATTTCTAACGTTTATCATTTTCCATTCAATTGCATATTTGATTTGCTTTGGTTTAAAAACACCATTCATTCGAATATTGCATGCATAGGCTAAAATCATATCATTAGCTAGTTAATGTATATTTCAACTCATGCACGTTTATTTGAACAAGTGGCTGTTTTTAACACTTCACATTTCAAAGATGATAATTTTGGCGAACTAAAATAGATTTCAACACATGACTATTTTATTTAGTTCCTATGCATGTTAAAAATAATATTTCTATCACAAATATTTATTTCAACGTCCGCATATCTTTAGCATATCACACATATGATAAAAATGATATTTTTATCATTTAAAATATTTATTCAACAAATAGATGTTTCAACACTTCATAGTTTCAATAAAAATGTAATTTTTATTGTTCGATCTTTTTATTCAACACATGAATATTTCCACTACACACACTTCTCAACAAATGAGCATTTCCACACATGGACAATTTATTTAGGTTGTTCATATTAGAAAGACGGGATTTTTATGATTGAAATTATTTATATAAGGCGAATATTTTTCATACTTCATATATATATATAAAAATGTGATTTTTATTGTTTAAACACTTCATTCTTTCACAAATGAATTTAATTTTCACACAACACTTTTCAACACATGAACAACTTCCACACATGGATATAGTTTCAATATATGGCTTTAATTTCAATGCATGTAAAATAATTTCAACATATGAAAATAATTCTAACACACAAAGATTATTCAAAATTTCGGCAGCATAACGGCAGGGTAGTTAAAACCGGCACCGTCCCTAGTACGGCTCCTCGCTCTACCTTAAAACCTCGCGGTTTTTGACAATGGGGATTCATGCATCTAATTCGCACGTAGGCGGCATGTTTATTTTTATTTCCACAAATATTTCCAATTCATTTCAATCACCAATGGGTATTTTTCAACCACAACCAAACAATATCAACCACAAACAATTATTCAACCATTCGTATTTTTCACCCAATATTTCACACCAATTCACCACAATAAATATCGTCCATGGTTTGTGGACGAGGGGAGTATATATATATATAATATAATATATATTTGCTATATTTCACATGCATTTCAACACATATATCAATTATTCTATGCATGTAAAAATTCATACTTCGCTCATATAGCTTACACTACGCATGTACATGAGGTATACAACACGTATGTAATTTATATTTCGCTTATATAAATTATACACAACATTTTCCATTCAATTTCACGTTAATTTAGATTTCTCACATTGGTTTTCTTAGCGCTAAAAATCGATACGAAGTCAGAAAAATCCGCAGCTTCTTCTATTGGGTAGAGAGCTTCCTTGCGGTCTCGATGTTTCCTGTTTCATCGAATTTCGTCAACACACCAAAAAGATATGATTTTTCAAAGTGTAAAGATCAAAGAAAAACTCACTTTCACGAGCTTCAAAACTAGGTTTACGATTTTCGAGAAATCCGTGGCACGTGGGGACGATCAGGGAGTTGGACGTGGAAGAGGGGAGAGAGGGCTTTAAATTGGTGGTGGTTTGGTGGCGTTCGGTGGTCGGTGGCGTTCAGGGCGGCGGCAGGAAGCGTCCGACTTTCTGGCGTCGATGCAGGCGGAGGAGGCGACGAGGGGGGCGGCGGTTGGGTCGGATTTAAAGAGGAGGCTGGGGCGCGTCGGATGGTGGCGGCGGCGAAATCTGGAAGCGCCTCAGGCAACGGCGATTTAGGAGAGAAGGTGGAGAGCTCGGTCGCCGTTGAACGGGGGGGGTTTCTCCTTTTTTTTATTTTTATTTTTTATGAAAGAAAATTTATGATTGGCCGAGACTATATAAAAAATTTTAAATAGTGTTTTCTTAAACGAACTCCTTTTTAAACCTAACGACTGTCGCCCCTAGCTAAATACCCCCATTCCGGACACAATGGGATATGTTTCGTAGGCCAATTCGACTGTTACAGTCAGTTATTTTTCAAATTAAAGTATAAAACATTTAATTTGTAACTCTGAACGCACATTTCTATTTGCCAGGGCCACAAACTAATTCGAAAAATTCCAGAAAAATAAATCTAGCTATGTTTTGACGCTACGGTCCCAACAAAACTAGTTTCGTTGAATTCTGAGGTCGTTTGAAAAATGGCCATTTTCTGGTCGATCCAATTTAACAGAAATCGACCAAACACATTTTCTTTTGCCACGCTCACATACTAGCTTCAAAAATTATGAAATTTGAAACCTAGCAATAGTTTGACATCCCGGACCCAACAAAAGTGGTTTCGTCGAATTCCGAGGTCGTATGCAAAATATCAATTTTCCAGGGCTATATTCCATATACCGACCCTTCTGAAAATTCATTCGGCCATAACTTTTGATTCCTGTTATGAAACTTCGATTTTTCAGATTCATTAGAAAGGTATTGACTAACAGATTTAAATAATTTTGGTTTCACTAAAATCCGTTATATTTTCCCCCTCTGCATAGTCAGTCAAAGTATGAATTCAAATTTTCAAACTGACTCACTATTCTTAACTTACTATTTTATTGAAATATTCTATTTCAATGGTTCAAATTGCTTTGAAATAATCAATTTAAAAAATTTAAATTGGCTCGTATTTTCCGGGTTATTACACATAGGGTGTATATCACCTATCTAGAGAAAATCCATTTCATTCTTTTATCTATGTTAGATGCTGTCCCTTTTCGGGAAACGGTGGGTAGCTCCCAACCGTTGGTGATATACATTCGATACACTCAAGCGAAATGAGTGGTCTGTCATGTGAGGGCCGGGTTGCAAGATGTTCTTGTTGAACCCAGTGTATTTGCCTCTAGAGATACACTATCGGTAGGTGGTCCCATACCTTGTCATAGTCGGAATCCAATTTCCAATAAGAGCCCACGACTATGATTTGTATACAATATATGTGGAACGTGAGATGCAAGCGTTCTACTAGATTGCTAATTACTTGTGATTAGACATTATTATAATATCAGAGAAGTATTGATTTCCAAAACTGTTTTGGGTTATCGTAAGGTAAAAACCGTCCGTGTTTATGTGTGGATCGGTCTTAAAATTACCTTTTCTTTTGAAAAGGATTTTGAAAAGTTAAACCAAATGATTTGAGTTTACTCACACCAGTCCCATGACTGACGCAGAGTTTATTTTGTTTTATTTTCCCTAAACTCTTGGGTGTCCAAATTTGTACGGGCAGTCAAGTAGTTCAGGTCTTTACAGATATACTTGAAGAGCGTGGAGCAGGAGGCTTCAGGACTATATAGTTATTGTTATTTCCGCTGAGTTGTAAGTGTTGTACTCTGATAAATTTACTGTATACGTATACTGATATTATTTCAAAGATATGTTATTTATTATATGTTGTCTGTTCCGTTGTGAGTTTCATGTTTACTCTTATATTGTCTCTTCTTCTTCTATTATAATTTTATATCTTATCTATTCTCACACTCTAACTTCTTTCTATTAATGATCAGGTATTTCCGATGTCTGAATAGTCAGCATGGTAGTTTTGTGTTGATTTTCGGAGTCAAAAATCCCAGTTCGTTACACTATTGGTAAATGACTGACGGTTAATTTGGAAATGATTGAATTCTTTTGGGAAAATATTATTACGTTAAGTTTGCAATTGAATTTGAAATGGAAATTTCGATTTAGGTCAAGGCAGTTAAATTTATTCTTAAAAAAATATTAATTAATTAGCTGATTTATATTAAATTGTTATATATAGCTCGAATTGAATGGGTCGCGCATCGATTGTTCGTTAATATCGATTTTAAATTTCAAATGATTATAATTTGAACATTTTGAATTGAATTGATGTGAAATGAGAACGACAGATTTCTATTGATATGGGTTTTATATAGAAGAGAAATTTTCAAATTCCATCATATGGTTTTCGAGTTAGGTTCAAATTAAAATTTAAAAAGGTCGCTATACATGTAGTTCAGCGACCGTAATGGAAATCAAGTAAAATGGGCTTATTAAAATTATTTAAAAATCTAGGAAAATGTGATAAATCATATTATATTATTTAAAAGTGATTTGAGTTAAATTTGTGAATTTGGAATGATTCTGGATCTATTTGATTAAATAACCATTTTACAACGCTTTCCGTAACGCTTTTAACGTTATTATACTATTTCTTTGAAATAATTTGAATTTAAAGATTTCAAACATGAATCATTATGGAAAAGGATTTGTTTAAAAAGAATTTAAATATATGATATGGAATTGAAATAAGATTTGAATTGAAAGGGAATGAGTTTTGGATAGAATTTGTCGTCAGCTATTCGATATGGATTTACAGGAGCAGACGAATACGATCAGAAATATTGAAACATATCCATATCCGGATTCTGATAGTTTTTGCCTGAGTTGTGAATCAATATCAAATATAAGTCGATTAAAATTCTATGTAAACTTATATTTGAAAGTATTAATTATCTAAATGGAAATTCAAATCCAAATAAAGATTTGGTAGTTTCGGGATAACGATGAATAAATGATGTTGTTTTTAAAATAAAAGATTTGAAAAAAAATGAATATCGAATTCTGAAAAGGGGTTAAGATGATAACGGGTTTCCGGGAATTGAATCCAACCTTAATTCGAAGTAAATTGACAAAATGTGGAAAGGAGATTTGAATTAAGAAACTCATATGGTTCATAGCTATTATTTTAAAATACGCTTATTACTTGAAAAGTCCGGGATCGGATATGGATCCGAAAACCATTCCATGTAATAATACGACGCTATAAAGAAGCTAAAGGCTTGGATATTGATTAGTGAAGACCGAGTATATTTGACTTGTTCAGATTGATTGCTGATGTCTCAGATCGGGATGTACACCCGATACGAGGTTATAAGTGGCAGGAGACCTGAATATATTTGAATATTTTCGGGTTGTTGTTCCGTTCAGACCCTGAACGGACTTTTATGGATTGTGTGTCTGACATTGAATTTGACCGCATAGCACTGATTTCCGTTAATACATATCGGATTCGTGGCAAAATATTATCCTCATCTCTAAGTCATATGAACTTAGAAGGTATGCATTGATCAAAATCAGTGATGTGTCGTGAATTGTCAATGTGGCATACTCGAGTTATGAAACGAGCTAGTGATGATCAAAGCACGGCTTATTGAAGCAAAGCTTTGTGTATATCGTGACATCGACAAACCTCACACCCCGGATTTGATGGTAAACTGGCAGTTAGGTTGTATAATGTAAATAATATCTGTTGAAATCGAAAGCTTTGGCATAATGTATTCCGGGATATATACTTTTGCACAATGTATTCGATGTCCATTGTCTGGATGTTAACCGGGAGATGCTTAGCTTCGTGTCCTCGATTGATCTTTCGTGTCAAGAACCATCATATTGGAAACTCAATCTCCAATACGAGCCATGAAATTTTGATTGTATACTTATATTGCAATATAAACAATTGGGGTTATGGGGCTATGATTCTATATTTATTTGCGAAATGACTTTTCGACACTATGTACTAGTGATAATATTATAAGAGGAATTTCACGTAGTAAAGCATTTTTGGTTATCATAAGATAAAGCTCGCCCATCTGTTGTGTGTTTGCATTGTATAATATGGGACGAGCTTATGATAACTTCATTTTTCCAAAGTCATTGCGAATTTATGAGCATGGGAATTCACATTGAGAAAACCCGTTCCGCATTAGCGGTGTGGTCCGGTGAATTTCCCAACTTTAAAATGAATCCTAAATAAGAATTGTTTTCGAATTCTCACACCAGTCCCACGATTAACCTAGAGTTTATTGTTTCCACACCTAAACTCTGGGTGCCCATTATTTTGCATGGGTAGCTAGAAGTTTAGTTTATAGGTTTAGATTTTAGAGCTGGTTTTAGATTTGAAGCTGGAGTCTTGTTCTAAAAAAATTCTTCTTCCGCTGAGAGCATTGGATTTCCGCTGAGCATATATGGTACTCTGATATTCCTTGTAATCTACGATGTAATCAATGAAATTAAATAAAAGTTATGTTATTTTGTACAAATATGTTAGTACCCATAACCATCTTTTTTCATTCAACGATTTAAGTTGTTTAATTACCGGCAAGAATCGAGCAAAAAGGCGGGTCGTTACAGATTTTAATGGAAAGGTAATGTGGCATTAGGAAGCTTACAAAATTTAATGAGTTATATTTTTTAATTG
This sequence comes from Allium sativum, assembly GCA_030737875.1. Taxonomy (NCBI): domain Eukaryota; kingdom Viridiplantae; phylum Streptophyta; class Magnoliopsida; order Asparagales; family Amaryllidaceae; genus Allium; species Allium sativum. The sequence continues at coordinate 218,882,062 of CM060919.1, forward strand.
CGGGATTAGGAAGAGGATATTGAGATGCCCTTAGCACCACACTATAATAAAAGAAGAGAAGTCGTTAGAGAGAACATAAGATATTAGGGAGAGACTTTTCATTTCTATTAATTCAGGTGTACAGTACAATGTGAACAATCTATCTATTTATAGAGTCAATGCCATGTAAATTAAAGTAAAGTCCCTTAGAATATTAACATATTCACCATTCTTACTTTGGCATGTTACAACACTTTTGCTTTAGTGATTAATATACCATAAGGACAAACCATTCCAATTGTAGGCATCTATCTTCCATAACATGGTATTTATCTACAGGAATTGGATGTCAGACAACAATTTTTTTAATATAGAATGAGAAAAATGGTACACATACTAAAAAGTGAAAACTAGGCTCACATCCTTAAAATTAAACTTAATTAAGCTCACATCCTCCCATTTTAAAACATATAAATTTTATTCCTATTTTTAAAATGCGGTTGTTAGTTCTCCAGAAATGCCCTCTTTTAAATAAATGATGTAATTAACGTGCGACAATTACGTAATATAGATTTAATGTAACATACCGTCTTTCGTCCACTTCAAGCTGGTAATTAAACCAACTCAAATTGTTCGAAATGACAGAATGTTATTAGCTTCTGAGGTAAATATAATAAATGACAGAATCACAGACACAGAAAAATAGAATATCTCGCAGTGGAATAAATAAATTATTCAATAGTAGTTCATGAAGCTACTAAATAAAAAATCAAAATTTATACATAATATTAGAGTTACAAAATTAAATACAGCGGAATTCTAAATACAAGAATTTCTAATATAAAGGACAAATAGCCAGAATCAACAGGTAGAGGTGATATCTTCAACAGTCTCCAGCTTCAAAAGGTGAAATCTCAATACTGCAATTCTCGATCTGACCCGGGCAATAATGCAAAACAAACAAATCGGATTAGGGCTAACATTTTAATGGAAGTAAATCAACTCAAATAAAATGTTCAATAAAATGCATCAGTAACTTAAAGGATGTTTGGGATCACCATCCACTAACGATCCATTATAATAGCGTATCATATAATTTAATACGCTATTATAGCAGTGTCTATGGTTGAATGTAACATACTAAAATAGCGTAAGCGGGATTATATTTTTACCTTTACATCATTTATAATACCATAGTATATACAGATACCGTAAAGTCCACAGTAATGTAGTTTCTACCAGAGGGCACTCCATAGGTACAGTACAAATCAAAATTGTTCGGGCTCGATCAGGATAATATGACAAGGCACACGAGGAATGCCCAGAGTAGGAATATACTAATTGCATGCCCGGACTGATGGTAACGCATAGCCATGACTACCGCCCACCTCGAACAACACTCCCAAATCAAGGATGTGCATCAAATCAATCAAACCGAGGGACTATAGTAATAAAGGAAGAAGTTTTGATGATGGAGGTAGCTAACCTCACTTGGTCCGGTATAGCCCTGTTTTAGTCATTTTAATTATGACCCGAAGGTCAAGGATATCCATTATCGTTATGTTTTTTCAAATCTATTAGCGCCTCCAAATCAACCTACTTCATTCTGGAACTCCACCGCGTACACAATTGTTAAAGTGGTTTTCGGTATTGGTAGAGAGTATGACAATATCTGTAATAACCCGGAAAATCTGGGCCAGTTTAAAATTTTTATTTTGGCAATTTTAGCGAATTTTGATTATTTAAAATGAATTATTTTAAATAATATCGATGAGAAATTTATTTTGAATATAATTCGAACGTATATATTTATTCGCGCCGTCGTTAGAATATAAATATTTATATATAATTATAAATAGAATTGAAAATGGCGCGGTAGTTCGATAATTCGAGTTCAAACTTCAATTGAATGTGCCGGGTGCAAAACAATCCGGATTCTAGTGAAACCAAAAATAATGGGATCTAATTGATAATATCTTTCCAACGAATCCGAATAATCAAATTTTCATAGCGGGAATCAAAAGATATGTCCAGTTGAAAATTCTGAATAGTCGCTATGGAATTCAGGCCCTTAAAAGTGGACATTTTGCAAATGACCTCGGATTTCGACGAAACCACTTTTGTTGGGTCCGTGATGTCGAGTTATTGCTAGGTTTCAAATTTCGTAATTTTTCGAATCAATATGTGAGCGTGGCAAAGGAAAACGCGTTTGACCAGTTTCAATTGATTTTAATCAACTGAAAATTGGCCATTTTTCCAACGGTCTCAGAATTCGACGAAACTAGTTTTGTTAGGACCGTATCGTCAATACGAAGCTAGAAAATATTTTTCGAGAATTTTTAGAGTTAGTATGCGACCCCGGTAATTTGAAATGTACGTTAAAAATTCAATATAGTGATTTAAATGTAAATTTAACGGAAACTGATTGTAACAGCCGAATCAGCTTACGATACATATCCCATTGTGTTCGGAATGGGGGTAATTAGCTAGGGACGACAGGCGGTGGGCCCTGTTTTGAAGTCGAAAATAAAAGTTGCTTTATAAAGTAAAATTTAAAATAATTAAATAATAAAATAAAAATAAAAACTCTTATCTCTTTATACTCCCCCCCTCTCCTTTTCGTTGACCGTCAGTCAAAAGAATAAATAAATAAAAAATCGATTCTTCCAAATCGATGGCGGGAATTGCCATCGCCACCGCCGGGGGGGTGCTCCGACCGCCGCGCCTCCGCCTGCCACGCGACGCCTTCCTCCTCCGCTCCATCTCCAGCTCTCCCTCCTTCCGAATCTCCTGAAGACCGCCACCGCTCCTTCAACCTCCGCCCCCTCATCACCAGAAACCGCCTCACCGCGCCCCCAAGGCCACCGCACCACCCTCCACAGCTCGCGTCGCCCTCTCCTCTTCAGACTCCGCCGACTGAAGACCCCCCCCCCCCCTCTTTAAGTAAAAAAACTGATTTTTTACTTATTTTAAAAACAGATTTTTTTTTTCTTTTTCTTATTTTAAAAACTGATTTTTTTTTTACTTATTTTAAAAACGGATTTTTACTTATTTTGAAAACTGATTTTTATTAATGAAAGTTTCGATTTTATTTATAAGGAAGAGAAGATTTTTATTTTTAAAATTCAGTTTTTAATTTATAAAAAGGTTAAAGATATAACTTTTATGTTTGAAGTGAGTTAGGAAAATATGATTTTTATATTTTTAAAGTAGTAAAAATATAACCTTTTATATTGTAGAAAGATAAAAATATAATCTTTATGAGATATAGATGTAAAAATATGATTTTTGGTTAGGTAGAGAATTAAAAATATGATCTTTATATTTTTAAAGTATTAAAAATATAATCTTTATAGGATAGAGAATATAAAAATATCATCTTTGTATATGTAGCGAAATAAAAATCTGATTTTTATTTTATATACGTTGAAGTAAAGTGATGATTTTTATAATGATGAAATCTATATTTTTGAAAAGGAGAAATCTTTATATAGAGAATAGCGTTATAAAAATATAATTTTTATCTATATAGTAGCGTTGTGAAAATATGCTTATTTTTATATATTGAATAGCGAAGTGAAAATTCGATTTTTAAATATATGAAGTGATTATAAAAATATGATTTTTAACGTGAAAGTGAATAAATAAAAATGTGATTTTTTATTTTAAAAACATCGAAATATAAAAATGTGTGATTTTTATATATATAGTGACTACGGGCAACGAAGATGATAAAAATGCGATAGCGATGAAGATTTCTATCAATGAAGTGCCGTGGAGCTTGGATAGCTATTAGTGAGAATTTCTCACCTTTCAATTTAATTTTTCTAGTTATATATATATATACTAGGATGCAGACGGTGCTTAGTAGCACCCGACACAATCGTCCACAGACCATGGACTTGTTTGTTTGGTTGCATAAACTAATTTAATGATTTGATTTGAAATTGAATTGTTGGATGAAATAAATTGATTTGATTGATGTGTGAATGGCGTGGGCCTTCACTAGACCGGGGATTAGGCTAGGCCTTGTCCCGTTTCTAGTATCGCGCCGTTATACCGCCGAAATTTTCTAAAAAGTGTTAGAAAAATTTAGATAGCTAAAACATTATTTTTAGCTATAACTACGATAAATAAAATAATTTATCGAATAGTGAAAAATAGGAATACACTTCCATTTACAAGTCGGCCGACTTGTTTATGCTCGCCTATTTTTGTGATATCGATTGGGACGATAATTTTTACACATCGCCCAAAGTGCACAAATAATGTTCTGTGTTTGATTGGTTGAAACCCCACACGGGTGTTGGGATGAAAATTGATGTACACTAATCCCAATTGTTAGTTATATGTCGATCGATGGGTTGACAGGCTGTGTTAAGCGTCGATTATTTATATTTGATGCTTATACAGTTATGCGATGCACTTTGGATGATGGATGATTGTTTATATACATGTGTTGTATGAAAATCCATATAAATCACTTTATATGGTAATTGATTGGGCCTCATTCCAATTTAAAAAATAAAATCTCATGTGTTGAGTAAAATAAAATCTCATGTGTTGAGAATATTCATGTGTTGAAAGAAATATATATTCATGTGTTGGGAAAAATATATATATTCTGGTGTTGAAGTAAAATATATATTCATATGTTGAAATAAAATATATATGTTCATGTGTAAAAGGAAATATTCATTTGTTGAATATAATAACGAAGTTATAGAAATTTATGAAGCCGTGTTGATTAGGTTGACGCCATTTTGACGTGAACGATATTTATATCGATTTTATTTATTTCGAAATGAAATGAATTGAAAACGATTTCGAAATGAAATGAATTGAAAACGATTTCGAAATGAATTGAATTGAAAACGATTTCGAAATGAATTGAATTGAAAACGAATTCAAATTGAATTGAAAGTGAATTGAAATGAATTCAAATTGAATTGAAATTTGAATTGAATAGAAATGAACTTTGAAACGAATTTATAAAGAAGAATTCAATTTTGCTTTGAATAGAAATGGAAGTTGAAATAGATTTTGAAACGAATTTTAAAACTATTTATATAATTCGTTTTGAATAGAAAATCGACGAAGTATATATTATATATATAATATAATGGCCTGAATAGAACGCGCCGTGCCGCGACAGTTCGTGAATTTCGACCATTTATTTCAAACGAACATTACGGGAGATCCGACCGTCGGATTCTCCTAAAACCGGAACCGTTGGGTTCGTATCGAAAAGAGCTTTCTAGCGAATGTTAGAAATTTGAAATCTAACGGTTAGATTTGGAATTATGTCCAAATCAAATTTGAAAAAGGTCGCTGTAAGTGCAGTTCGATGGCCATTGATGGAAATCGACTGTACGGGCCTTGATAAAATTATTAAAAATAGTAATAATTTGTGTAAAATCATAAGAAATGATTTGTGAAGATTTGGGATGAAAAACTTCATGTTTGAAAAGATAAAAATAGATTTTTATCGAAATGAACTGGTTTGGAACTAGAATTATAATTCTATTTATTTTTAAATAAATAAATTGAATTTAAAAAGGGTTTTAAAAATAACCAGAATATCCAATGATTGCATTGGAGTGGATTTGAATCGAAATTGTCTTCGGAATATTTCGATGTTGGAATTCGTGATTATACAGATGTTGTTATGGAAATTTGAAAGATATATATTTATATCGTTATTTCCAATACGACATTTGTTAGTCGTAGAATTCGATATTGAATATAAGCCGATATATTTTCTATTCAGAGCCTTGTATTGAATATCGAATGTGATTTGGGTTTGTCGTGAACGGTGTCTTCACTAACACTGTTCTTGAACCCAGTTGAGAAATGATTAAATCTTTTTATTTAGATTTAATGAAGTGTACCAATTAAATAATGTTTAATTGGAATTGAATTGATATTGATTTTTGGGTTTATCGGGAACAGTGTTTTAAATAACACTCGTTCTTTAACCCGATAATTAATGAATGTGATTTTGGGTTTATCGTGAACCGTGTTTTAAATGACACTGATTCTTTAACCCAGTTGAAGATTAAAACTAAGTGGAGTTTTAATGAATCTTTAATTAGATTGAAAAGATCGAGAATGGAGTATCACCAGTTTTACTTCAGGCGGTAGTTAAATCTTCAATTAGATTTGAACGTGAAATGGTAATTGAATTTACCGATAACACCGTGGTGTTAGATATGAAGTATAACCAGTTTTACTTCATGGGATGAATAGGTTGGGATTGGGAAATAAAATAAATGATTACTTCGGTGTGGTTCGCTAATCCCGACTAGTTTGAATTGATATTCAAAGGAGATTAAAGAATAAATTTAAAGAATTTATCTTGGATAAAATTAATGGGAACTTTTCCCAAAGTATAGGAATATTTGAATAAAAGAATATTCTGAATTGGAATGAGGCGTATGTCGTGTTTGTGTAACACTTTTATAATATATATGTGAATTATTCAGAAAGACCGGGTTTATCCCATTCTGAATAACCGATTCGACGTGGTGTCGAAGATGAAGACGGTGGTCGAAGACCAGAAGTCTTCACGTCGTTTGGGTGATAACTGATGATCTTGATTGGGCTGTACACCCAAGAAGATGGAAACAGTTGGTGATCGTCCAGACGTACCTGGAGATCGATGGATATGCGGGGTACTAGGTGCCTCCGGTTTCGTTCAGACCCAGAACGGACTTGTAAATGGACTGTGTGTCTGACATTGGATTTTAGTCCGTGTGATTGATCTCTATTAAATATATATCTGTTTGGCGGCGGAGAATTTATTCTCTTGCTTAACGCCCTTCTCTGAGACGTACGAGCTCAGGGATTATATATTGATGGATATAAATCACATGGAGTGAATTGCCTGTGTGGCATGCCTAAGTGGCAATTGATCAAGGCTTCTGTTGAAAAGCAAAGTCTTGTGGTGATGATCAAAGCACAGCCTGTGTGGCACAGCTTTGTGTAACGTGAATTCGCGAGCCTCGCACCCCGGTTGTGAACCAAAAACGGGAGAGGACCTCAGGGAGGGCATGCGTTTCTTTCTATCTAGGGTGGTGTCAGTGACCTACCAGCCCTGACATTTATATACTTTTCACCTGTGTGGTTGTTGCTGTTGCGAGGCGCCTTGGATATATCGGTCGTTCTCGAACCGATGGAGTCATTTGTTGGCTCATTGACACCCCAAAGGGTGGGGAAACGCAGTGTTCAGGCATTTTAATCCACATCGGTGGACCGGCCCTGACGATCCAAGGGTCACTCGAGCTCTGATCCTGAGACACGGGCTAGAGCGTCTCGAATCGGTTGAGGACTATCTTTTGCCTCGGTTCATAGATGGAAACCCAATTTCCAAATACGTGACATGTGCGGTTTTAATTGTAGAACTAGTATGGCGACATGATATATGGTACCCATGCCGCCTATGATTGATACTTATGATTTGAAGTTGTTTTATACACTATGCACTTATAATAGTATCAAATGATTTGTTTTAAACGTATCAAGCATTCTTTGGCTATTATAAGGGAAAACCCTATCCCCCGGCTTGCGTTGCATTGTGTGATAGGACCTGGGTCTTATAACAGCTTCATCTTTCTTTATTTAGCATTGCGCTGTTGTTTCATGCACTGGTATTCTTGGGAGGAAACCCGTTCCGTGTTATACGGCGTGGTCCCTTGATTTACCTAATGATTTAAAATAAAGATTAACTGTTTTAGTTCTCACACCAGTCCCATGACTGACCTGGAGTTTATTGTTTTAACCTAAACTCTGGGTGCCCCTATTTTCGACACGGGCAGCTAGTAGTTTTGGTTTTGCAGATTTATATTCACAGGATCCTGGTTTACAGCTGGAACGATATCCGGAAAGCTTTGTATCCGTATATCTCTTCTAGTTGTGTATTGTATTATTTTCCGCTGCTATGTATTTAAATGTAATTTATTGTAATCTCTGATATTTCTGTGTAATATATATTCATTTTTACTCTGTATATTCTTGTAATCTGATGCACTGTTGTAATATACATTGAAATGTTCTTTTATATGCGTTCTGTTGTGGCTTGTTCTCGAACTATCCGACACTTTCCTTTACGGGGAAGTTGCGGGTGGTTACACGTGGTATCAGAGCTTTGGTTTACAAAGCTAGAGAACAAGGCACATTAGAACCTTACGAAAGAATTCATCAGATATTGGATTAGTAATATCCAATGAGAATGACTCGTTAGACATGGGATCAGTAGTATCCTAGAACGGGTGTGAAGAGTATATTTTTTTCAAATGAAAACAAATTTTGTTTTGAAAATTTAAATCAATTATTCGTATTTGATTATTTATTTCATATTGATTAGGACAATCCAATATATAAAGATTTTGCGTATACGTCTAGCTAGCGTGTATTCGATGTTTTGATATATTGGATAGATATAGAGTTACACTCTAGTCACCCGGGGGTGATTCTGATGGTTGATATATCATCATCAGAATTTATATTCGAGTGACGAACGTGTGATATCTATATATTTCCTATTGACTGGTGTGAGAACCAAAAATTAGATAAGGCCTATTGTTGTGATTTGGCATCAAAAACATGATTTTTGTATATAGATCAAAATTATGAATTTGAAACTCTAATTCACTAATAGATTGATGTTTGCGTTGTTTGTTTATTTGTTTGCTAATTTTTAGCCCTTTAGCCTAATTGAAACAAATATTGAATTGTATTGAAAATTGGTCGCATTTGCTTGCATATACATATACTTACCTTGAACATGTCATAGCAAGGAGGCTAGAGCCAGAGAATAAAATTTGTTTGCCCGACAAATAGGTACATGTTTACTACATAATTTCCTGTTTTGTTTGGGTGATGATGATTTTGTGAGCCTATTGGCTAGCCGTTTGGCTTTTTCTTTTTCTTTTTGAGATCTGAAGGACCGGGGAAGCTATTTGAAATTCCCCGATGCTCCCGGTGCAGGGGAGGTTATGGCGAAATTTTTCGAAATTTTAGGGTGTTAGCCAAATTTTTGAAATTTGAAAATTCTCAGAAACTAAAGAGTTGGAGAATGGAAGCCAGATCGAACGTAGAGCTGATTAATCAAACCACTTTCGACTTTGTTCCTTTTCGGGGACGAAAAGTTTTAAGTGGGGGAGATTGTAATAACCCGGAAAATCTGGGCCAGTTTAAAATTTTTATTTTGGCAATTTTAGCGAATTTTGATTATTTAAAATGAATTATTTTAAATAATATCGATGAGAAATTTATTTTGAATATAATTCGAACGTATATATTTATTCGCGCCGTCGTTAGAATATAAATATTTATATATAATTATAAATAGAATTGAAAATGGCGCGGTAGTTCGATAATTCGATTTCAAACTTCAATTGAATGTGCCGGGTCCAAAACAATCCGGATTCTAGTGAAACCAAAAATAATGGGATCTAATTGATAATATCTTTCCAACGAATCCGAATAATCAAATTTTCATAGCGGGAATCAAAAGATATGTCCAGTTGAAAATTCTGAATAGTCGCTATGGAATTCAGGCCCTTAAAAGTGGACATTTTGCAAATGACCTCGGATTTCGACGAAACCACTTTTGTTGGGTCCGTGATGTTGAGTTATTGCTAGTTTTCAAATTTCGTAATTTTTCGAATCAATATGTGAGCGTGGCAAAGGAAAACGCGTTTGACCAGTTTCAGTTGATTTTAATCAACTGAAAATTGGCCATTTTTCCAACGGTCTCAGAATTCAACGAAACTAGTTTTGTTAGGACCGTATCGTAAATACGAAGCTAGAAAATATTTTTCGAGAATTTTTAGAGTTAGTATGCGACCCCGGTAATTTGAAATGTACGTTAAAAATTCAATATAGTGATTTAAATGTAAATTTAACGGAAACTGATTGTAACAGCCGAATCAGCTTACGATACATATCCCATTGTGTTCGGAATGGGGGTAATTAGCTAGGGACGACAGGCGGTGGGCCCTGTTTTGAAGTCGAAAATAAAAGTTGCTTTATAAAGTAAAATTTAAAATAATTAAATAATAAAATAAAAATAAAAACTCTTATCTCTTTATACTCCCCCCCTCTCCTTTTCGTTGACCGTCAGTCAAAAGAATAAATAAATAAAAAATCGATTCTTCCAAATCGATGGCGGGAATTGCCATCGCCACCGCCGGGGGGGTGCTCCGACCGCCGCGCCTCCGCCTGCCACGCGACGCCTTCCTCCTCCGCTCCATCTCCAGCTCTCCCTCCTTCCGAATCTCCTGAAGACCGCCACCGCTCCTTCAACCTCCGCCCCCTCATCACCAGAAACCGCCTCACCGCGCCCCCAAGGCCACCGCACCACCCTCCACAGCTCGCGTCGCCCTCTCCTCTTCAGACTCCGCCGACTGAAGACCCCCCCCCCTCTGTAAGTAAAAAAACTGATTTTTTACTTATTTTAAAAACAGATTTTTTTTTCTTTTTCTTATTTTAAAAACTGATTTTTTTTTTACTTATTTTAAAAACGGATTTTTACTTATTTTGAAAACTGATTTTTATTAATGAATGTTTCGATTTTATTTATAAGGAAGAGAAGATTTTTATTTTTAAAATTCAGTTTTTAATTTATAAAAAGGTTAAAGATATAACTTTTATGTTTGAAGTGAGTTAGGAAAATATGATTTTTATATTTTTAAAGTAGTAAAAATATAACCTTTTATATTGTAGAAAGATAAAAATATAATCTTTATGAGATATAGATGTAAAAATATGATTTTTGGTTAGGTAGAGAATTAAAAATATGATCTTTATATTTTTAAAGTATTAAAAATATAATCTTTATAGGATAGAGAATATAAAAATATCATCTTTGTATATGTAGCGAAATAAAAATCTGATTTTTATTTTATATACGTTGAAGTAAAGTGATGATTTTTATAATGATGAAATCTATATTTTTGAAAAGGCGAAATCTTTATATAGAGAATAGCGTTATAAAAATATAATTTTTATCTATATAGTAGCGTTGTGAAAATATGCTTATTTTTATATATTGAATAGCGAAGTGAAAATTCGATTTTTAAATATATGAAGTGATTATAAAAATATGATTTTTAACGTGAAAGTGAATAAATAAAAATGTGATTTTTTATTTTAAAAACATCGAAATATAAAAATGTGTGATTTTTATATATATAGTGACTACGGGCAACGAAGATGACGAAGATGATAAAAATGCGATAGCGATGAAGATTTCTATCAATGAAGTGCCGTGGAGCTTGGATAGCTATTAGTGAGAATTTCTCACCTTTCAATTTAATTTTTCTAGTTATATATATATACTAGGATGCAGACGGTGCTTAGTAGCACCCGACACAATCGTCCACAGACCATGGACTTGTTTGTTTGGTTGCATAAACTAATTTAATGATTTGATTTGAAATTGAATTGTTGGATGAAATAAATTGATTTGATTGATGTGTGAATGGCGTGGGCCTTCACTAGTCCGGGGATAAGGCTAGGCCTTGTCCCGTTTCTAGTATCGCGCCGTTATACCGCCGAAATTTTCTAAAAAGTGTTAGAAAAATTTAGATAGCTAAAACATTATTTTTAGCTATAACTACGATAAATAAAATAATTTATCGAATAGTGAAAAATAGGAATACACTTCCATTTACAAGTCGGCCGACTTGTTTATGCTCGCCTATTTTTGTGATATCGATTGGGACGATAATTTTTACACATCGCCCAAAGTGCACAAATAATGTTCTATGTTTGATTGGTTGAAACCCCACACGGGTGTTGGGATGAAAATTGATGTACACTAATCCCAATTGTTAGTTATATGTCGATCGATGGGTTGACAGGCTGTGTTAAGCGTCGATTATTTATATTTGATGCTTATACAGTTATGCGATGCACTTTGGATGATGGATGATTGTTTATATACATGTGTTGTATGAAAATCCATATAAATCACTTTATATGGTAATTGATTGGGCCTCATTCCAATTTAGAAAATAAAATCTCATGTGTTGAGTAAAATAAAATCTCATGTGTTGAGAATATTCATGTGTTGAAAGAAATATATATTCATGTGTTGGGAAAAATATATATATTCTGGTGTTGAAGTAAAATATATATTCATATGTTGAAATAAAATATATATGTTCATGTGTAAAAGGAAATATTCATTTGTTGAATATAATAACGAAGTTATAGAAATTTATGAAGCCGTGTTAATTAGGTTGACGCCATTTTGACGTGAACGATATTTATATCGATTTTATTTATTTCGAAATGAAATGAATTGAAAACGATTTCGAAATGAAATGAATTGAAAACGATTTCGAAATGAATTGAATTGAAAACGATTTCGAAATGAATTGAATTGAAAACGAATTCAAATTGAATTGAAAGTGAATTGAAATGAATTCAAATTGAATTGAAATTTGAATTGAATAGAAATGAACTTTGAAACGAATTTATAAAGAAGAATTCAATTTTGCTTTGAATAGAAATGGAAGTTGAAATAGATTTTGAAACGAATTTTAAAACTATTATTATAATTCGTTTTGAATAGAAAATCGACGAAGTATATATTATATATATTATATATATAATATAATGGCCTGAAAAGAACGCGCCGTGCCGCGACAGTTCGTGAATTTCGACCATTTATTTCAAACGAACATTACGGGAGATCCGACCGTCGGATTCTCCTAAAACCGGAACCGTTGGGTTCGTATCGAAAAGAGCTTTCTAGCGAATGTTAGAAATTTGAAATCTAACGGTTAGATTTGGAATTATGTCCAAATCAAATTTGAAAAAGGTCGTTGTAAGTGCAGTTCGATGGCCATTGATGGAAATCGACTGTACGGGCCTTGATAAAATTATTAAAAATTGTAATAATTTGTGTAAAATCATAAGAAATGATTTGTGAAGATTTAGGATGAAAAATTTCATGTTTGAAAAGATAAAAATAGATTTTTATCGAAATGAACTGGTTTGGAACTAGAATTATAATTCTATTTATTTTTAAATAAATAAATTGAATTTAAAAAGGGTTTTAAAAATAACCAGAATATCCAATGATTGCATTGGAGTGGATTTGAATCGAAATTGTCTTCGGAATATTTCGATGTTGGAATTCGTGATTATACAGATGTTGTTATGGAAATTTGAAAGATATATATTTATATCGTTATTTCCAATACGACATTTGTTAGTCGTAGAATTCGATATTGAATATAAGCCGATATATTTTCTATTCAGAGCCTTGTATTGAATATCGAATGTGATTTGGGTTTGTCGTGAACGGTGTCTTCACTAACACTGTTCTTGAACCCAGTTGAGAAATGATTAAATCTTTTTATTTAGATTTAATGAAGTGTACCAATTAAATAATGTTTAATTGGAATTGAATTGATATTGATTTTTGGGTTTATCGGGAACAGTGTTTTAAATAACACTCGTTCTTTAACCCGATAATTAATGAATGTGATTTTGGGTTTATCGTGAACCGTGTTTTAAATGACACTGATTCTTTAACCCAGTTGAAGATTAAAACTAAGTGGAGTTTTAATGAATCTTTAATTAGATTGAAAAGATCGAGAATGGAGTATCACCAGTTTTACTTCAGGCGATAGTTAAATCTTTAATTAGATTTGAACGTGAAATGGTAATTGAATTTACCGATAACACCGTGGTGTTAGATATGAAGTATAACCAGTTTTACTTCATGGGATGAATAGGTTGGGATTGGGAAATAAAATAAATGATTACTTCGGTGTGGTTCGCTAATCCCGACTAGTTTGAATTGATATTCAAAGGAGATTAAAGAATAAATTTAAAGAATTTATCTTGGATAAAATTAATGGGAACTTTTCCCAAAGTATAGGAATATTTGAATAAAAGAATATTCTGAATTGGAATGAGGCGTATGTCGTGTTTGTGTAACACTTTTATAATATATACGCGAATTATTCAGAAAGACCGGGTTTATCCCATTCTGAATAACTGATTCGACGTGGTGTCGAAGATGAAGACGGTGGTCGAAGACCAGAAGTCTTCACGTCGTTTGGGTGATAACTGATGATCTTGATTGGGCTGTACACCCAAGAAGATGGAAACAGTTGGTGATCGTCCAGACGTACCTGGAGATCGATGGATATGCGGGGTACTAGGTGCCTCCGGTTTCGTTCAGACCCAGAACGGACTTGTAAATGGACTGTGTGTCTGACATTGGATTTTAGTCCGTGTGATTGATCTCTATTAAATATATATCTGTTTGGCGGCGGAGAATTTATTCTCTTGCTTAACGCCCTTCTCTGAGACGTACGAGCTCAGGGGTTATATATTGATAGATATTAATCACATGGAGTGAATTGCCTGTGTGGCATGCCTAAGTGGCAATTGATCAAGGCTTCTGTTGAAAAGCAAAGTCTTGTGGTGATGATCAAAGCACAGCCTGTGTGGCACAGCTTTGTGTAACGTGAATTCGCGAGCCTCGCACCCCGGTTGTGAACCAAAAACGGGAGAGGACCTCAGGGAGGGCATGCGTTTCTTTCTAGCTAGGGTGGTGTCAGTGACCTACCAGCCCTGACATTTATATACTTTTCACCTGTGTGGTTGTTGCTGTTGCGAGGCGCCTCGGATATATCGGTCGTTCTCGAACCGATGGAGTCATTTGTTGGCTCATTGACACCCCAAAGGGTGGGGAAACGCAGTGTTCAGGCATTTTAATCCACATCGGTGGACCGGCCCTGACGATCCAAGGGTCACTCGAGCTCTGATCCTGAGACACGGGCTAGAGCGTCTCGAATCGGTTGAGGACTATCTTTTGCCTCGGTTCATAGATGGAAACCCAATTTCCAAATACGTGACATGTGCGGTTTTAATTGTAGAACTAGTATGGCGACATGATATATGGTACCCATGCCGCATATGATTGATACTTATGATTTGAAGTTGTTTTATACACTATGCACTTATAATAGTATCAAATGATTTGTTTTAAACGTATCAAGCATTCGTTGGCTGTTATAAGGGAAAACCCTATCCCCCGGCTTGCGTTGCATTGTGTGATAGGACCTGGGTCTTATAACAGCTTCATCTTTCTTTATTTAGCATTGCGCTGTTGTTTCATGCACTGGTATTCTTGGGAGGAAACCCGTTCCGTGTTATACGGCGTGGTCCCTTGATTTACCTAATGATTTAAAATAAAGATTAACTGTTTTAGTTCTCACACCAGTCCCATGACTGACCTGGAGTTTATTGTTTTAACCTAAACTCTGGGTGCCCCTATTTTCGACACGGGCAGCTAGTAGTTTTGGTTTTGCAGATTTATATTCACAGGATCCTGGTTTACAGCTGGAACAATATCCGGAAAGCTTTGTATCCGTATATCTCTTCTAGTTGTGTATTGTATTATTTTCCGCTGCTATGTATTTAAATGTAATTTATTGTAATCTCTGATATTTCTGTGTAATATATATTCATTTTTACTCTGTATATTCTTATAATCTGATGCACTGTTGTAATATACATTGAAATGTTCTTTTATATGCGTTCTGTTGTGGCTTGTTCTCGAACTATCCGACACTTTCCTTTACGGGGAAGTTGCGGGTGGTTACAATATCCGATCTCGATCTCTTTAACAACCAAAAGTTTACATTTTTTCACACCGTGGCCATTTTAATAAAATCATATCTTGAAATAGATTGATTTAAATTCAAACTAAATAGTTTATGAATCAATTCCATATATAAAATTACTTCAATTCATATTTAATCAATTTATAATTGAATTCATATATTCATATCAATTGTAAATTCAAATTACAATTACTTATGCAGTTCACGTTCATTTCCTATAAAGTTCAATATTTAAGTCAATTCATAATTCACATTTATTTGAATTAAAATCAAATTCATTGAATCAAGTATCGTTATATACATTTAAATCCTTAAACCTTGAATTTAAATCGCAAAATCAAAACTTATCCACCTATTGAGTTTATTATTAAAGTTTATAAAATATATATAAAATAAGAATTGAAAATATATTAATAAGTTATAAATTTATATAGAAAATAGCTTTATAAACATATATAGGTTTAAAATAATTTAGAAATAGGTTTAAAAAGAATAACTTATTATAAGATATTAATTTAAAGTTAAAAATACATATATGATTAAATTATACAGTTTTAAATAAATAAATTATAAGTAAAATCTTAAATAAGCATTTAAATACATTTTTAATCATAAAATCATTTAAAAAAATATAATTTAAAAATTTACAAAATTTATGTATAAATCTTTAAAATACAAATATAAAATATAAGATCTTAAATAAATATTATTACAAACAAATTTTCCAAATCATTTTAATTCGAAATCATGACCAACGGTGTCCATATGTAGTTATCTACCCTATGGTCAAGTGATACGGATATTTATCATTTCAACCAGCAATTTATAAAATTTCTATGGGTTTATCATTTTACCCCACAATCCCAAATTCAGTAAAAATTGTTCAGGTCTATCATTTCAACCCACAACGATTTTTTCCCTAATCTAATGTCCGTTCGGGTATGTATCATTTCAACCCTTAGTGATTTTTTTTCCTAAACTAGAGGTATCTACAACATAACAAATCATCACATATCATCAATCACATCATAGTCATATATAATCAGTGTACTTACATGTCATATGAATATTGTGTCACATATGAAAGTTTATATTTTAAACAAACAATTTCTACTAGCAATCCTATACACTTCATAATAGTTCATTTAGCTGATCTAACATCTATGAAGTAATGTGAGTTAGGGGTGAGATAAACTCACCTTTCATGGCCCAGAACGAAATGACAACTAGTAGGCACGATTCAGAACATATTTATATCTTGATAACCACTCATGTTATATTTTATTTTCATAAGAGGATGCTAGAGAGTTTCCAAAGGATTGGTACAGTTGTTGGGTCTAGGAATGGATTTTGGAACTCAACAGTACATTCGACTCAAAAATAAACACAACACTAGCCAAATTAAACCAAAAATAAAACACAATAATTTGTTACACAAATTTACATTTATATATATACATGTACACAAAAAAATCATAACATATATATATATATATATATATTTAAAAATTCAACACACAACGTAAATGATAACATATATATTATAAATTATACAAAGCACACCCAAAGCTTTATATATATGTATATATTCATATATAACTTTTTAATTAACAAAAGAGATTTATAAATATTTTAAATTCGATGCACAAAAATATATTTTATAAATTATACATTTAAATGAAACACAACGCTAATGCATACTAAACCATATACACGTATATATAATATATAATTTGAAACACACACATAAACTCGTACACATACACTATACACACAACACAATTTATAACCTATATATATTATAAATTATGTAAACACCATAATAATAAATTTACATATATAAATTTTATATATTTATACACAACACATCAATATACTTCAGAACCATATATATATTATAAGTTATATAAACACACCAAAACTATTATATAAATATATATAAACTTTTAAACAAATATATATTTATATACATTATATATATATATATATACGTATACACATCGAAATATTAAATAATTTATATATGTATATATCTAAAATTTAACACACGCCAAAAAAAAACACACAACTCAACAATGAACATACACCACTTACGCACACAACATCACTCACAAGACAATACACACAAATTAAAACTCTCACAACATTATATACATACACTCTCACAGGCACTCCCCAAAACTAACAAAATAAACACATTAATACAAAATATAATAATAAACCGGAAATATTCTCACAAGGAAGAAAAAGGTGGTGGTGTAATAACCCGGAAATTCTGAGCCAGTTTAAAATTTTTATTTTGGCAATTTTAACGAATTTTGCATATTTAAAATAGATTATTTTAAATAATGTCGGCGAGAAATTTAATTTGAATATAATTCGAACGTATATATTATATACGTCGTCGTTAGAATATATATAATTTTATTTATAATTATAAAAGGAATTGAAAATGGCGCGGTAGTTCGATAATTCGATTTCAAACTTCAATTGAATGTACCGGGTGCAAAACAATCCGGATTTTAGTGAAACCAAAAACATTAGGATCTAATTGATAATATCTTTCCAACGAATCCGAAAAATCAAAATTTCATAGCGGGAATCAAAAGATATGTCCAGTTGAAAATTCTGAATAGTCGCTATGGAATTCAGGCCCTTAAAAATGGGAATTTTGCAAACGACCTCGGATTTCGACGAAACCACTTTTGTTGGATCCGTGATGTCAAATTATTGCTAGATTCCAAATTTCATAATTTTTCGAATCAATATGAGAGCGTGGCAAAGGAAAACGCGTTTGACCAGTTTCAGTTGATTTTAATCGACTGGAAAACGGCCATTATTCCAACGGTCTCAGAATTTGACGAAACTAGTTTTGTTAGGACCGTATCGTCAATACGAAGCTAGAAAATATTTTTCTGGAATTTTTCTAGTTAGTATGTGAGCCCGGTAATTTGAAATGTACGTTTAAAATTCAATATAATGATTTAAATGAAAATTCAACGGAAACTTATCAGAACAATCGAATCAGCTTGCGATACATATCCCATTGGGTTCGGAATGGGGGTAAAACGCTATGGACGACAGGCGGTGGACCTCGTTTAGAGGTCGTATGTAAAAGTTAACTTTTTAGAAAATAAAATAATTAAATAATAAAAATAAAATAAAATAAAAACCTTTCTTCCCTTAACTACCCAGGCCCCCCCCCCCCCGATTTAATCAGTAATCGATTTCAAAATATATAAAAAAAGAGAAAAAATTAGGGGACCGCTCGTCGCCCTCCTCCTCAGATGACCTCGCCGCCGGCGCGAGGCGCCCTCCCCCTCGTCAGCCGTACTCCCCTCACCCACGCTGCCGCGCCTGGCGCGAGACCCCCTCCCTCCGACCTAGCCCCCAAACCTAGCGCCTCCGTCCCCTGAAGACCCGCCGCCGGCTGCAACCACGATCCCCTCCCCCTGCGCGAGCCTCCGCCCCTCCAACAATGAACCACAACACCACACCCGCTTTTAACTGTAAGTATTTATTTTTATGTTTAAAAACTGAAATTTTATATGTTAAAAACAGAAATTAGTTTATGTTTAAAAACTGAAATTAGAATTGTTTTTGGAAAATATATATGCATCGTATTAAAAGATTTGATTTTTAAATGTAGGAAGCGATTATAAAAATATGATTTTTATATTTTTAAAGTAATAAAAATATGATTTTTATATTTTTAAAGTAATAAAAATATGATTTTTATATTTTTAAAGTATTAAAAATATAGTCTTTACTATATAGCGATTATAAAAATATGATTTTTATATTTTTAAAGTAATAAAAATATGATTTTTATATTTTTAAAGTATTTAAAATATAGTCTTTACTATATAGCGATTATAAAAATATGATTTTTATATTTTTAAAGTAGTAAAAATATAATCTTTTATATTGTAGAAAGATAAAAATATGATCTTTGCATAGTAGGAACTATAAAAATATAATCTTTATGAGATATAGATGTAAAAATATGATAAGGCGATATTTTTAAAATATGATAAGGCAATATTTTTAAATGTGAAAAGGCGAAATCTTTATTTTTATAAAGGCGAAATCTTTATTTTTATAAAGGCGAAATCTTTATTTTTGAAATGGAATTTTTATCTATATGACATCGTAGTAAAAAAATTCGATTTTTATATATTGAATAGCGGAGTAAAAATTCGATTTTTATATATGTAGTGGCTACGGGCAACGAAGATGACGAAGATGCGAAAACGATGAAGATTTCTATTAATGAAGAGTCAAGATGATTGGATAGCTATCTGTGAGAATTTCTCACCTTTCAATTTCTTTTTCTAGTTATATATATATATACTAGGATGCAGACGGTGTTTAGTAGCACCCGACACAATCGTCCACAGACCATGGACTTGTTTGTTTGATTGCAAAAATTAGTTAGATTATTTGATTGAAATTGAATTGTTTGGTGAAATGAAATTGATTTGATTGATGTGTGAATGGCGTGGGCCTTCACTAGACCGGGGATAAGGCTAGGCCTCGTCCCGTTTCTAGTATTGTGCCGTTATGCCGCCGAAATTTTCTAAAATATGTTAGAAAAATAAAAATATCAATTTTATTGAATAAATGAACTGAATAGAAATTCATATGTTAAGATAAAATGTTTTATCGTTAAAAATATAATTTTTAACGTGAATATGAATATAGTGAATGTGAATAAATAAATATTCATTTACAAACCGGACGGTTTGTTTATGTACACTGATTTGACTGACATTGATTGGGACGATAAATTTTACACATCGCCCAACTGCACAAATAAAAATCTGTGTTTGTTGATTTGAAACCCCACACGGGTGTTGGGATGAAATTTGAAGTTCACTCATCCTGATTGATTAAATATGTCGATCGATTGATTGACAGGATGTTATAAGCGTTAGAGATCTATATTTGATGCTTATACAGTGTAGTGCACTTTGGTTGATGGTTGATTATTTTTCAATGCTATTATATACATGTGTTGTATGAAAATCCATATAATTAACTTTATATGGTGATTGATTGGGCCTCATTCCAATTTATAAGATAAAGAATAATATAAAATAAAGGTTCATGTGTTGACTGTACTCATCCGTTGAGATTAGTCATGTGTTGAACGAAATATTTTAATAATAAAATTTACTTCTTTATCAATATAAAATAAAGGTTCATGTGTTGACTGTACTCATCCGTTGAGATTAGTCATGTGTTGAACGAAATATTTTAATAATAAAATTTACTTCTTTATCAATATAAAAAAAAGGTTCATGTGTTGACTGTACTCATCCGTTGAGATTAGTCATGTGTTGAACGAAATATTTTAATAATAGAAATATTTGAAAAAGAAATATTTGAAAAAGAAATATTTGAAAACGAAATATTTGAAATAGAATATATGAAGCCGTGTTGATTAGATTGACGCCATTTTGCCGTGAACGATATTTACATCAATTTCATTCATTTTGAAATGAATATTGAAAAGTGATTTCGAAATTGAATATTTTGAAATGGAATTTGTTTTGATTTGAATAGAAAACCGAAATAAATTGAATATATAACGATTTCGAAATGAATTGAATATATAACGATTTCGAAATGAATTGAATATATAACGATTTCGAAATGAATTGAATATATAACGATTTCGAAATGAATTGAATATATAACGATTTCGAAATGAATTGAATATATAACGATTTCGAAATGAATTGAATATATAATGATTTCGAAATGAATTGAATATATAACGATTTCGAAATGAATTGAATATATAACGATTTCGAAATGAATTGAATTAAAAACGATTTCGAAATGAATTGAATATAAAACGATTTCGAAATGAATTGAATATGAAACGAATTTGATTTGAATCGAATAGAAAACCAATTTGAATCGAATTCGAATTGAAATGAATAGATAACGAATTTGAATTGAATTGAAAACGAATTCAAATTGAATAGATAACGAATTCGAATTGAATTGAATAGTTAACGAATTCGAATTGAAATGAATAGATAACGAATTCGAATTGAATTGAATAGATAACGAATTCGAATTGAATTGAATAGTTAACGAATTCGAATTGAAATGAATAGATAACGAAATTGAATTTAATTGAAAACGAATTCAAATTGAATTGAATGCGAATAGAAATCGACGAGTTATATATTATATATATTATATATATAATATAATGGCCTGAATAGAACGCGCCGCGGCAGTTCGTGTATTTCGACCATTTATTTCAAACGGACATTACGGGAGATCCGACCGTCGGATTCTCCTAAAACCGGAATCGTTGGGTTCGTATCGAAAAGAGATTTCTAACGAATATTTGAAATTTGAAATCTAACGGTTGGATTTGGAGATACGTCCAAATCAAATTCGAAAAAGGTCGCTGTAAGTGCAGTTCGATGGCTATTGTTGGAAATCGACTGTACGGGCCTTGATAAAATTATTAAAAATATCAATAATTTGTGTAAAATCATTAGAAATGATTTGGGAAAAATTTGGGATGAAAAACTCCATATTTGAAAAGATAAAAATGGATTTTTATCGAAATGAACTAGTTTGAACTCAATTTAAAACCCGAATTGTTTTTAAAATAAATAAATTAGATTTAAAAAGGGGTTTTAAATAATCGAAATTTCTAATATATTTGATTGGATTTGAAATGGGTTTATCGTGAACTGTGTTTTGAATAACACTAGTTCTTTAACCCGATAATAAATAGAATGTGATTTGGGTTTATCGTGAACTGTGTTTTAAATAACACCTAGTTCTTTAACCCAGTAAAAGGAGTTTTAACGAATCTGCAATTAGATTGAGATGTAAATCTATAATCTAAATTATCAAATTTAGAAATGAGCGAGAATGGAGTATCGCCAGTTTTGCTCCAAAGCGATAGTTAAATCTTTAATTAGATTTGAACGTGAAATGGTAATTAATTTTACCGATAACACCGTGGTGTTAGATATGGAGTGTTACCAGTTTTGCTTCATGGGATGAATAGGTTGGGATTGGGAAATAAAATAAATAATTACTTCGGTGTGGTTCGCTAATCTCGACTAGTTTAGAAAAACCATAATTTGGTTTGAAACGACATCCAAAGGAAGATTACAGGATAAATTTTAAAGAATTTATCTTGGATAAAATTAATGGGAACCTTTCCCTAAGAATGTGGAATTTAGGAACTAGCTGTAGGTTGGCTAAGAAGAATGGTTTCCTGGGTATTGATCTGATGTTGGTTTCGGCCTTCGGGGTTAATGTTTGGGAAATTGTTCTCTTGCTAATTTGCGGTTAGTGACTAATGAATTGGAATGAGGCGTATGTTGTGTTTGTGTTACATTTGTTTTTAATATACGCGGGTTGTTCGGAAAGGCCGGGTTTATACCCATTCTGAATAACCGATTCGACGATATGTCGAAGATGAAGACGGTGGTCGAAGACCGGAAGTCTTCACATCGTAGGGATAATTACTGACGATCCTGATTGGGCTGTACACCCAAGAGGATGGAAATAGTTGGTGGTCGTCCAGACGTACTTGGAGATGGATGGATATGCGAGGAAAGTGCCTCCGGTTTCGTTCAGACCCAGAACGGACTTGTAAATGGATTGTGTGTCTGACATTGGATTTTATTCTGTGTTGATTGATTTCTATTAAATATACATCTGTTTGGCGGCGGAGAATTTATTCTTTTGCTTAACGCCCTTCTCTGAGACGTACGAGCTCAGAGGTTGTATATCGATGGACATCAGTCGCATGGCATGAATTGCCTGTGTGGCACGCTAAGATGCAATGATCAAGGCTTTTGTTGAAAAGCAGAGTCTTGTGGTTGATGATCAAAGCACGACCTTTGTGGCGTAGCTTTGTGTATAGCGTGGATTCGCGAGCCTCACACCTCGGTATGAGTTAAAAACGGGATACGGACCGCTGGGAGAGCACGACGTTTCTTTCTAGCTTTGGTGGTGTCAGTGACTTACCAGCCCTGACATTTATATACTTTTCACCTATGTGGTTGTTGGAATGCGAGGCGCCTCGATTATAGGTCTGTAAGGACCGGGAAACGTGTGTTCAGGAATAACCAATCCTCTAACGTAAGTGAGGACCGGCCCAGCCGAATCCGGGGTTGCCCAGAGTGCGTAACCCGGAGGCATTTGCTAGAGTGTCTCGAACGCGGAGAGGAGCTTGCCCCTTGCCTCGACTCATGACGGAAATCCAATTTCCAATACGTGTATTTCGGCTTTATTTGTAGAGCCTAGTATGGCGACATAGTGGGATGGGGCACTCATGCCGTCTATGATTTATATTTATGATTGAAATTGTTTTGACACTATACACTTATTGTAGTATCAAATGATTTGTTTTAAACGTATCAAGCATGTTTGGCTGTTATAAGGTAAAACCCTATCCTCCGGCTTGCGTTGCATTGTGTGATGGGACCTGGGTCTTATAATAGCTTCATTTTTCGAAAAAGCATTGCGTTGTTTATTCTATGCACTGGTATTTTTGGGAGGAAACCCGTTTCGTGTTATACGGCGTGGTCCCTTGAATTACTCTCTTTTAAAGTAAAGTTTTAAACAACTGTTTTAGTTCTCACACCAGTCACATGACTGACCTGGAGTTTATTGTTTTAACCTAAACTCTGGGTGCCCCTATTTTCCATACGGGCAGCTAGTAGTTTTGGTTTTGCAGATTTATATTCACAGGATCCTGGTTTACAGCTGGAATGATATCCGGAAAGCTCTGTATCCGTATATCACCTTCAGTTGTGCTTTGTATTATTTTCTGCTGCTATGTAATTTATTGTAATCTCTGATATTTATCGAATGTAATTTATTCATTTATACTCTGTATATTCTTGTATCTGATGCATTGTTGTAATATACAATGAAATGTTCTTCTGTTTGTGTTCTGATTTGTCATGTTCTCAAACGATCAGGGGTTTCGAACGGTCTAGATCGGTTTAACGACTGATTCGGATCGAGCGAAATTCCTTGTCGTCACAGGTGGCATCGCTGAAGGGCGCGGTTGGGGTGAATGGCAGGGTCAGTATGTGAAAAAGGATAGGTGAGGCTTGGCTTTGGCTTGGGCTTCATGTGGTGGAGAAGGAACTAAGTGGGACAGCTGGGATGGGAGATGCTTACGCATGAGTGGATGGGAAGGAATTAAAGGGGTTGATGCTCCTTTCTTTGAATATATGAAACGATGGAGAAAGATAAAAAAACATGGTGTAATGGGCTGCAAAACAAAAGATGAAGGAGAACGGAGCAGATCCATAAATAAAGGAATGGGAAAATTTCTGAATGAACGGTTTTAGAAACCTACTACGAATTTTTGAGCTAATCACATTTCACTTTAAATTTCAAAAAGGTAACCGAGGTGGGAAATAAATTGGATAAATAATGGTGATAAATAAAATAGGCAGATCAGTTAAATCAGTCAGGTTTTAATGACGAAGGAAATGGAATGGTTCTTTTGGAATAATAAATGTACAGAATTTATGCTTGCCATTCAAAAAAAATGTTTTGATAAAATTTCAAAACTAATAGTGCGGTTAAAATAGAAACAAGAATTAAATAGTTTGCAAATTTAATTTATGAATTGAAAACATTTTTAAGATAAAAGGAAACGAATGGATTATAACATTAAGGAATGAACGGTTAAATTTTGAAAATAATGAGAAGAATCAAGGGAAAAAATGCTAAGAATAAGAAAAGAAATTGGAGGAGCTTTATTAACGCTTAACAACAAATAAAATGTATATGCATGAATTTTGGGATCAAACAGATTTAATTTTGAAAACAACGAACATGCAAGGAAAGAAATTAAACTAATTAAATGGACATCATTTTTAAATGGTAAACTTTGATTAAAAAAAAGAAAAATATAAATATAAAATACAAAGGAACCAACAGCTTTTGGCAATATGAAATTAACAACAATTTTGCAATCAAATATAAAATGAACAATACCAAAGAAAAAGAATCTGACAATTAAAATTTTGCTATATTTACATCAACAGCAATAAATACGTATTGAAATTAAATTAAAGATATAATTCCATATTGAAAACGAAGGGTATAATTATACAAATTAAATATTTATATAAAAATTCAAGAATGAATACAAACAAATAAAATAAATAAACCAAAATTTTAAATTAAATCATTAATTAAAATACTCTAAAAATTGAGGTTGTTACATTTAATTTTTCTAGAAACATATATTTTTGTGTCCATGGCGGCGCCGTCATCGATCTAATTTTTTACTTTGGATTCTTTCGATCTAATATTCAATTTACTCGGAATTTTTTTGGAGATTTAATTAGATAGATGGTCGATATATATAATGGAAGTTTCTTCTTCAAGGTAATTTATACTTATTAGTAAAAAAATTCATATACATGTATCATTTTTTTATTTTTGTTGATTGATTATTATGATGTTCTACTTATTCTCGAGTTTTGTCGATGGATAATGCAGTTATTGTAACACCCCGTGTATTCTATAACAGTGAAATTTGCAAATTAAAGTATAATTAATTACAAATCAAAGAATTAAGGGGAACAGGATACGCCATTGTGTTCGTCTCGGAAAAATACGCGAAATAGAGTCTGAGTTTTCGAAAATCGGAGTCCGTATGACCAAGATATGGCCTCCGGAAGTTTCAGAATTCAAGTTAAAATTCAAACAGACGAAAACAGCTCAGAAAACAAGTTTAAAATTCAAAATCGGGCCCAATTGGCCAGGGCGGGAAAATTCCCGCCTAAGGCACCCAGGTCGACTTGGCAGTCGACCTGGGCTAGAAGTCGACAGGGCTGTCGACACCCGTGTCGACTGCCAAGTCGACACGGTGTCGACTGGGCTGTCGACCTGGCCCCAGAGCCAGGTCGAACCCAGCCCACCCTGGCTGGCCTGGTCTATGCTTAGTCGATTTTCTGAGCCTTGCCTTGTCACTAGGGCTAGGTGTCAGCTCCGGATTGGCCTCTCCTTCAAACGAACGGCTATCACTGAATCAAGCTCCATCGACGGTCTAAAACATATTGCAAACATTATAAAAAGGACCTAAGACCTAGCCTAAATCATACTATTTCATTTTAGCCTCAGGCCGCCGCCATTAAACCTAGAGCTCTGAATTAAAAATACAAAGAATAAAATTATAGAAGATGGAGGACGATTCTTGAAGGCTACAACTAGAAGCTACAACAACTACGACCCTTTAGACAACGAATTTGGGACTATTTGATTTGGGATTTTTATTATTTGCTTCATATTGTAAGTTCTATGTTACTTTTTAGGCAAAAACGCTAAAACAATATGGACATGCCATGAATTGAAACCGGATTTAGAAACTATTGATCCATTGTTTATATTGTTTGTCTTTGAATTATAATTTGGGGATATTGCTATGGCAACGTTGCAAGTTGAACTTGTCATGATTTGGATGTTGTTATGAATCACTTGGGTTTAATTGTTTGGCAAGTTGGACTAATACATGTCCATGGAATCACTATGTTTATTGAAATCTTTATGTTGATTAAACCATGCCTATGATGCTAATTAAATCATGGCTATGAATATTGATGGAATTATGCCTGTGGTGTTATTATACCCATCATGATTAATGAAAAATAGGGTATTGCTAGGTTATGATAAAAAGTTGGAATTATTATGTTTATAATGTTAGATATGTTAATAACGCTAAATTGGAATCATTATGTCTATCATGTTAATTATGTTAAAAACGCTAAATTGGAATCATTATGTCTATTATGTTGATTGAGAATCATTATGTTAAAAACGCTAAATTGGAATCATTATGTCTATAATGTTAGTTGAGAATCATTATGTTAAAAATGCTAAGTTGGAACCATTATGTTTATAATGTTAGATGAGAATCATTATGATAAATTGGAATCATTATGTCTATGAGAATTATTATGTTAAAAATGCTAAATTAGAATCCACTATGCCTATTAGGATTACTATATTGTTTCATGTTTATAAAAAAAAATTATTATTATGCCCGCAATGATTATCATGCCTAGGATGTAAAGTTGAAATCATCATGTTAAATTAAGTTGGAATCATTACTATGCCAAGTTATCATCATACTAGTATTGAAACCATGTGATATGTTATAGCCTGTTTATTATGCAAGTGATGTTAGAATTGTCACATATGCCTATCACATGTTTGGTGTTATTCCCCTTTATCTCTTGAATTGTTTATGCTTGTGAACGAAGTACGTTTATATACGTTGGGGATACGATTGGGTAGAATAGGCAAAACTTGAATTAATTATAGGAATAAACTGTGAAATTTGACATAAGTAGAACATGAATTATGGCACGAAAACTTGACTTGAACATGCCATAACTTGACTTTAAACATGCCTTAGTTGGGCACGAAGTTGATATATGAACATGTTGTGGAAATAGCAAAATCTGATAAGAACATGGGCATGACTTTAGAAACAAGAAAGTGGCCAACTCGAGGTTGGGTTGAGTTTGTAGTGTAAATCTGCCCGGAACCGCCCGGCAAATCCAGTTGCTACAAACAATAGAATCCAATGTGGGTAGTTGGTCACATCGCGCTTGAAACCCGAGGTTGGGTTGAGTTCGTAGCGTAAACCTGCCCGGAACCGCCCGGCAAATCCAGCGGCTACGAACAATAGGACCCAATGTGAGTGGTTCGGTGCATTAACGAATCAATTAATGCCAATTAGGGTTAAGTCATGAACATGAAAAGACAACTTAACCAACTTGAACACGATTTGTAGGGCTAAGTCATGAACTCGAAAACGACAACACTTAGCCAACTTGACATGACACGTAGGCGGGTTAAGTCGCGAACTGAAATGACATACTTAACCATCTTGACATGACTAGACTAGAAAAGGATTAAGTCACGAATTACATGACTTAATCTGTTAGGCGGGTTAGGTCACGAATTACATGACCTAATCTATTAGGCGAAACCCTAGACACGACCCCTTTCAGCAGTAACCCTCTAGAAGTATCAAGGTACCCTGGGGCTAGGCCGGGTGGGGGCACGATTACTGGGCTGATTGTAAGAGGTGAACGACGGCAGTGGGGTATGCCAGTGTAGGTTCGGTGGACTACGATCGTGCACGTATCCGGGGCAGACACTGGGTATCCGTAGATTTATCTGTGCATCTTGAATCGTGTCAGGGGTTGAC
The DNA here is from genome assembly GCA_030737875.1 of Allium sativum. Classification (NCBI taxonomy): domain Eukaryota; kingdom Viridiplantae; phylum Streptophyta; class Magnoliopsida; order Asparagales; family Amaryllidaceae; genus Allium; species Allium sativum. The sequence continues at coordinate 218,910,937 of CM060919.1, forward strand.
ACCCTAGGGCTGATACACCCGAAGGTGGACCCAGCACAGGTGACTACATTCGTGATTAGCCGTATGACACGGACACTTGACGAGCTAGAACTTGCAGGGAGCCGATCGACTAGATAACCGCTCCGTAGGACCCCGTACGTGGGTCAGACCCCGTTTCAGGGTCATTTCATGACATTGGGCCGTGGGGTTTATTTCGTGATTAACTTGTGATATGGGCTTAGTATACTAGTACAGTCGATGCAACGAATCTCGAACATGTGATGCTTTACTTGACTTGTCTTGACTTATCCTGATCACCTTAGTCTATCTTGTTCACCTTGACACTATTCTTAAGTTTAGTTCCAGTTCATTCATGACAGGTTGTTTTAACCGTTTTTACACTGGAAGTCACTAGAACTTACTCAGTCTTTATGACTGACCGTTTTCCTTTCGCCTCTTTTTCTTTCGTTTCCCCCCCCCAGGTTCTCAGGGAGGAATAACTAGCTCTTAGCTTGGATATCACTTGCTTTGGCTCAGCATGTACGGTTTGCTATGGCTGCTTCTTTTTACTGCACTTGGGGAATAGGCTGTTTTACAGTTTTTAAGTTATTGCTTCTTTGGCTATTATTACAAGACAGTTGTACTGAAGTTACTTGAAATGTTTGTAAAAGACATGGTTTATTTTGGAATGAAATGAAGTTCTGTTTTGCTCAGAAATTCTTCCGCTGTTTACTTAATTATTTATATATGTTCTGTCTTGTGATAATTCTGTGATGTTATCTCGATAATACCTCTCCAAAACTAGGGCATTCCCTTTGTGAAGTGACCCTAGCGGAGGTGGGGTGTTACACTTGGTATCAGAGTAGAAGGTTACCAAGACTGGGCAAAAGTTTTGAAAACCTTTTGAATTTTTTTTCAAAACCATTTACAAAGAAGCATTTTCCAAGAAAAAGTTTTTAAAGGCTATTCCCCAAAAGCCATTAGCACTATCCTTTGTTTCCTTGTTTGAATCTCTTTCCCTTTCTTTTCTCCATCTGTAGTCGCAGTAGCTTTACCTGCGGCTAATCTTCTTTCTAGCTTCGTAGAGGGTTTTCCCGTATGATGGAGATAGTTTTCGTGAGGCTTGTTAACATGTTATATAGGATAGGTATGAGTGATAAGGATAAAGATAGGGCGGATGAGCCTTCCGGAGTGATTGACCCAAGCATCCTTGAAGGCATAAAAGTGGAAACATTGAGGCGAGTTCTGATTCGTGTCTTAGGAACGGAGATCTAGGAGCTAGGGAATCAAGAAGTCAAGCTAGTTAAAATACAGTGCGGTGAAGCCCTAGAAGACGCAACTTGGGAAATTTAAGAAAAGATAAGCGCGCTATACCCATTTCTTTTTAGGGTACATTCTAGATCTATTTTCCTATAGGTTTACATACATTTCTCTTGCTATCCATGTTTGTTTTGTTATCTCTTTGATCCTATCTTGAGAACCATAGGTAGAATCTTTTTGGATGTAAACATGTAGTTGAAACATGTTATGATTGCGAAATGGTTGCAAGTGGTCGCAAGTGGTTGCTCGTGGATGCATGAATACACATTAGGCACTAGATCGGCTCAGACACATTTTCATGTTGCATATGCATGAGTGTTTATTTTGGAAACTTGGTTGTGCTATCATTTGGTTGTTGCATATGATTGAATGTTCGAGCACTCATGTAGAAATTATGAATTATAATAGGAAAAATTTGCATACATATTGGATTCATTTCACTAAACATATTTTGCATTTAGAAGATCAATCAGACCTGATCATTAGCATTAGCTAAGGAACATATACACACACTTCGCATATGATCATAAAGCATTAGAAGTCTTTTAAGGACAATGGATACTCGTGTTTGATGGATGAGTAGATGGATGTTTGGATGTTAGGATATAAATTTCCTAAACTTGAAGATTTCGGGGACGAAATCCTTTTAAGTGGGGGAGAATGTAACACCCCGTGTATTCTATAACAGTGAAATTCGCAAATTAAAGTATAATTAATTACAAATCAAAGAATTAAGGGGAACGGGATACGCCATTGTGTTCATCTCGGAAAAATACGCGAAATAGAGTCCGAGTTTTCGAAAATCGGAGTCCGTATGACCAAGATATGGCCTCCGGAAGTTTCAGAATTCAAGTTAAAATTCAAACAGACGAAAACAGCTCAGAAAACAAGTTTAAAATTCAAAATCGGGCCCAATTGGCCAGGGCGGGAAAATTCCCGCCTAAGGCACCCAGGTCGACTTGGCAGTCGACCTGGGCTAGAAGTCGACAGGGCTGTCGACACCCGTGTCGACTGCCAAGTCGACACGGTGTTGACTGGGCTGTCGACCTGACCCCAGAGCCAGGTCGAACCCAGCCCACCCTGGCTGGCCTGGTCTATGCTTAGTCGATTTTCTGAGCCTTGCCTTGTCACTAGGGCTAGGTGTCAGCTCCGGATTGGCCTCTCCTTCAAACGAATGGCTATCATTGAATCAAGCTCCATCGACGGTCTAAAACATCTTGCAAACATTATAAAAAGGACCTAAGACCTAGCCTAAATCATACTATTTCATTTTAGCCTCAGGCCGCCGCCATTAAACCTAGAGCTCTGAATTAAAAATACAAAGAATAAAATTATAGAAGATGGAGGATGATTCTTGAAGGCTACAACTAGAAGCTACAACAACTACGACGCTTTAGACAACGAATTTGGGACTATTTGATTTGGGATTTTTATTATTTGCTTCATATTGTAAGTTCTATGTTACTTTTTAGGCAAAAACGCTAAAACAATATGGACATGCCATGAATTGAAACCGGATTTAGAAACTATTGATCCATTGTTTATATTGTTTGTCTTTGAATTATAATTTGGGGATATTGCTATGGCAACGTTGCAAGTTGAACTTGTCATGATTTGGATGTTGTTATGAATCACTTGGGTTTAATTGTTTGGCAAGTTGGACTAATACATGTCCATGGAATCACTATGTTTATTGAAATATTTATGTTGATTAAACCATGCCTATGATGCTAATTAAATCATGGCTATGAATATTGATGGAATTATGCCTGTGGTGTTATTATACCCATCATGATTAATGAAAAATAGGGTATTGCTAGGTTATGATGAAAAGTTGGAATTATTATGTTTATAATGTTAGATATGTTAATAACGCTAAATTGGAATCATTATGTCTATCATGTTAATTATGTTAAAAACGCTAAATTGGAATCATTATGTCTATTATGTTGATTGAGAATCATTATGTTAAAAACGCTAAATTGGAATCATTATGTCTATAATGTTAGTTGAGAATCATTATGTTAAAAATGCTAAGTTGGAACCATTATGTTTATAATGTTAGATGAGAATCATTATGATAAATTGGAATCATTATGTCTATGAGAATTATTATGTTAAAAATGCTAAATTAGAATCCACTATGCCTATTAGGATTACTATAATGTTTCATGTTTATAAAAAAAAAATTATTATTATGCCCGCAATGATTATCATGCCTAGGATGTAAAGTTGAAATCATCATGTTAAATTAAGTTGGAATCATTACTATGCCAAGTTATCATCATACTAGTATTGAAACAATGTGATATGTTATAGCCTGTTTATTATGCAAGTGATGTTAGAATTGTCACATATGCCTATCACATGTTTGGTGTTATTCCCCTTTATCTCTTGAATTGTTTATGCTTGTGAACGAAGTACGTTTATATACGTTGGGGATACGATTGGGTAGAATAGGCAAAACTTGAATTAATTATAGGAATAAACTGTGAAATTTGACATAAGTAGAACATGAATTATGGCACGAAAACTTGACTTGAACATGCCATAACTTGACTTTAAACATGCCTTAGTTGGGCACGAAGTTGATATATGAACATGTTGTGGAAATAGCAAAATCTGATAAGAACATGGGCATGACTTTAGAAAACAAGAAAGTGGCCAACTCGAGGTTGGGTTGAGTTTGTAGTGTAAATCTGCCCGGAACCGCCCGGCAAATCCAGTTGCTACAAACAATAGAATCCAATGTGGGTAGTTGGTCACATCGCGCTTGAAACCCGAGGTTGGGTTGAGTTCGTAGCGTAAACCTGCCCGGAACCGCCCGGCAAATCCAGTGGCTACGAACAATAGGACCCAATGTGAGTGGTTCGGTGCATTAACGAATCAATTAATGCCAATTAGGGTTAAGTCATGAACATGAAAAGACAACTTAACCAACTTGAACACGATTTGTAGGGCTAAGTCATGAACTCGAAAACGACAACACTTAGCCAACTTGACATGACACGTAGGCGGGTTAAGTCGCGAACTGAAATGACATACTTAACCATCTTGACATGACTAGACTAGAAAAGGATTAAGTCACGAATTACATGACTTAATCTGTTAGGCGGGTTAGGTCACGAATTACATGACCTAATCTATTAGGCGAAACCCTAGACACGACCCCTTTCAGCAGTAACCCTCTAGAAGTATCAAGGTACCCTGGGGCTAGGCCGGGTGGGGGCACGATTACTGGGCTGATTGTAAGAGGTGAACGACGGCAGTGGGGTATGCCAGTGTAGGTTCGGTGGACTACGATCGTGCACGTATCCGGGGCAGACACTGGGTATCCGTAGATTTATCTGTGCATCTTGAATCGTGTCAGGGGTTGACACCCTAGGGCTGATACACCCGAAGGTGGACCCAGCACAGGTGACTACATTCGTGATTAGCCGTATGACACGGACACTTGACGAGCTAGAACTTGTAGGGAGCCGATCGACTAGATAACCGCTCCGTAGGACCCCGTACGTGGGTCAGACCCCGTTTCAGGGTCATTTCATGACATTGGGCCGTGGGATTTATTTCGTGATTAACTTGTGATATGGGCTTAGTATACTAGTACAGTCGATGCAACGAATCTCGAACATGTGATGCTTTACTTGACTTGTCTTGACTTATCCTGATCACCTTAGTCTATCTTGTTCACCTTGACACTATTCTTAAGTTTAGTTCCAGTTCATTCATGACAGGTTGTTTTAACCGTTTTTACACTGGAAGTCACTAGAACTTACTCAGTCTTTATGACTGACCCTTTTCCTTTCGCCTCTTTTTCTTTCGTTTCCCCCCCCCCCCCCCCAGGTTCTCAGGGAGGAATAACTAGCTCTTAGCTTGGATATCACTTGCTTTGGCTCAGCATGTACGATTTGCTATGGCTGCTTCTTTTTACTGCACTTGGGGAATAGGCTGTTTTACAGTTTTTAAGTTATTGCTTCTTTGGCTATTATTACAAGACAGTTGTAATGAAGTTACTTGAAATGTTTGTAAAAGACATGGTTTATTTTGGAATGAAATGAAGTTCTGTTTTGCTCAGAAATTCTTCCGCTGTTTACTTAATTATTTATTTATGTTCTGTCTTGTGATAATTCTGTGATGTTATCTCGATAATACCTCTCCAAAACTAGGGCATTCCCTTTGTGAAGTGACCCTAGCGGAGGTGGGGTGTTACAGTTATTGTATAAAGTTTTATTGTTGTTATTGATCATACAGCTGTATTTACGAATTTTATCAATAGATTTGTTCTTATATTCTGAATAAGTGTATAAAAGTATGCAAATATTGTGAATATGAGCATACAAGTATGCAACTATTGTTAGAATACGTGCATACTGGTTTGCGGCTATTTTAGAAAGTTGCGTATAAGTATGCATATATTCTGTATATATGCATACAAATATGCAAATCTTTTGCATACCTGTTTGTATGCGTGTCTGATGAAAAGTTGCATACAAATATGCATATATTCCTAATATATGCGTATTAAAAGTGTATGCATTTATTTTGAATAAAAGTTTATGCAAATATTTTGAATAGTTGCATACAAGTATGCAACTATTATTGATATATGCGTACATGTATGCATGTAATTATAATAAATTGAAGGTGTTTATGTAATTTTATTTGATTGTTGCAGATTAGACTTATTAATGTCGATTCTCTTCTTTGTATAACAGTGTTCCTACTGATATTGGTGTATTGGTGTTGTTGAAGTTTGGGAATTATAGTCGTTCTACTCGTCTTTATTTTGATTGTTCTGTTGCTATCGTTAGAGATGTTGTTTGTGGTAAATGGATTGATTTAAATCCATTTTCATTTGGATTATATCACTTCAGAGATGGTTTGAGAAGGAATATCGAAAGTAATTCTGATCTTCAATCTATTCTTTTGTTAGCTGCATATAATCGTAAGGATAATTTGGTTATTTTTGTTGACATCAATCGTAGTAGTTCTTCAATTGCTTACGGTAGTGATTCTTCTTTTGGTAGTGATTCTTCTTTTGCTAGTACCTGTGATTCGAATAATCAATTTAGGCAATTGTTGAGAAGTGATTTGAATGAATCTGTTTTCTCTGGTATTGGTCAACAATTTCCAGGTGGTGTTACTGAATTTAGACTTTATGTGATGATGTATAGTTATGAAGACTGGATACAAGCTTAATTTTGTTAAGAATGACAAGGAAAGAGTTATGGTTGTTCATTCTAAACAAAATTGTAGTTTCAGGATTCATGCTTCTCTTAAGTTTAATCTTCCTGGATATTTGTTGTAAAGAGATTTCAACCTGAACATACTTGTGGTGCTGGAATTCATGACATAAACTATTCTACTGTATCCAATAAATTAATTAAGTTGTTGGTTTGTGATCATATTCAAGCTAATCCGTTAATAAAGACGAAGGACATTATTAACTTGTTTCAAACTGAGTATAAAGTTATTTTGAAGTATTATTATGCTTATAGTGGGAAGAGGTAGGCATCATAAGATTTGAATGAAAGCGATGTAATATCCTATCATCATTTGCAGTCGTTTTGTGATGTTGTTGTTACTAATAATTCTGGGAGTAAAGTTGTTTTGGAGTGTAATGATGCTACACGTCAATTTGAGATGATTTTTATTGGATTTGGAGCTTGTGCATATAGATTACAGTATTGTCGGCCTTTAATTTTTGTTGATGCTACTTTTATAAAGGGAAGAGTTCAAGGGTGTTTAATGGCTGCTACTGGTAAAAATGGAAATGAAGGTATGTTGTTTTGCAGTTTATTTTGCATTGATAACAACAATTATTATGATTTTAGTTATGCATACCTGTATGCAATTTTTTTGAATAAAAACATGTATGTATGCAATTATTTTGAACAAATGCATACATGTATAATAATCTTTTGAATAAATGCATTCAATTATGATTCTTGTGGTTAATACTTGCGTGCAAGAATGCAAAAATTATAAATAATTTTATACAAGTATTCAGAATATCTGCATACAGGTTTGCAAATATTCGAAATATTTGCATAGAGGTATGCAACTATTCAAGATATATGCATACTTGAATGCAATTATTCTGACTGTACAGAGAGTATGCAACTGTTTTGGTTATGTACATTCAAATATGCAAATATTTTTAGAATCTACATGCAAGTGTGCAAGTTTGATTAAATATGGGTAAATAACTTAAAATTGCCTATACGAATGTAGTTCTACTGTAAATTTGTGATGTAGTGTATAACTACGATTTAATTATTTAGTATTTGTGCACGTTTTACCGGTATTTTTTTCTAATTGTTGCTGTTGTTTATTCTATTCTTTAGTTAATTTTTTTCATAGGTTTTTTCCTATAGCAATTGCTATTGTGTCGGAGAAGATGAAGACAATTGGATTTGATATTATGAACAACTTAAAGAGTTTCTTAAAGATGATAGTAGAAGTTTTGTTTTCATTTTTTATTGTCATCTTAGTATTCTTGTTGCTATTTCAAAGGTGTTTCCAAATTCAGTTCATTGATCTTGCCTTTATCATTTGACCAACAACTTAAAGGTTGCTCTAAAATCTCAATTTTCCAATCAAATAAGAGGTTCTTGATGGATACGTTTGCACGAGTTGCTTACGCATACAATTTGACTGATTTTAATGATCCATTGAAGGATTTTATAGATGTTGGTGGATCGACTGTGGAAAACCTTTTGAGTGGAATTGCTTTTGAAAAGTTTACTAGCGTATTTTTTCCTGGTTGTCGTTATAGTGAAATGTCATCTAATTGTGTGGGAAGTTTTAACAAGTGGATTTTGGAGGAAAGACATTTACCAATTACTGCTTGTTTGGATAAAATTAGATTGAAGTTAATGAAAGGGTCTATTTTTCACAGGTCTCTATTAAGTTTCAAAATTAGGCTCACATCCAGTCCAACTTTTAATGTAAATTTAGTCCCTATTTTTTGAAAGTACACAAAAAAAAATCATGAAAATTCGTATTTAAATCAAACATGTACTCACCCAAAAAATCAGCTCGTAAAAAAAATCAAAAAAACATCAAAATAAAAAAATACAATAAAACATCGAAAAATGCAGTAATTGCATCAAATCATGCACATATTTGCAATACTTGCATTCATCTGTGCAAGTATTTTCAAATGTTGAATGTGCGTTTGTTTTTTTTGCAAACACGTATGCAAGGTAAACAGATTATTGCATACAAGTGTGCAACAATCTTCAGGAAAAATTTTTATTTTATATTTTTACATGCAATATTTGCATACATGTGTGCAAGTATGTCAAATAATTGCATACATGTATGCATTTTTTTTTTAATTTCCGTGAACTTCTGCTAATATTTCCAGATTTTAGATTTTTTTTTTACATTGTAGCGCATTTTTTTTTCAAAAAATCAAAAAAGGCAAAATAAAAAAAAGGACAAAGTTTCCCATTCATCTCCACCCCCTCTTTTTGAGCTGCCGCCCAATTTTTTTTCCCCTTCCAACTTCCAGCGCCTTCCACTTCGCCTTTTCCATTTTTGCACAAAAAAATGCGCTCTTGCATTAAAAAAAAAATCTAATATCTGGAAATATTCCCCTCAATCCACGCAAATAAAAAAAAAGTTGTATACATGTATGCAACTATTACTAATAGTTGCATACATGTATGCAACTATTTAAATACACATGCAAAAAAAATCCGCATGCCTGCTGAATAGTTGCATATAAGTATGTAGTTATTCAGAATAGCTACATACTTGTACGCAGTAATGCGTCGAAAGACCAAGGGCATGGCAATATGTGCATACAAGTATGCAAATATTTGAAATATGTGCATGTTTTCATGCATTTTACTGCATTTTCTGTTGTTTTGTCTATTTTTTGATTTTGACATGTTTATCGATTTTTTTTAGCTGATTTTTTTGGCGTGAATGTGTTATATTTAATAATGAATTTTCGTGATTTTTTTATATTTTTTTATATTATTTTATATGTTTTTAAAAATAGGGACCTAATTTACATGAAAAGTTAGACCGGATGTGAGCCTAATTAAGTTTCATTTTAGGGATGTGTGCCTAATTTTCACTTAATGAAACTTATATCTGATCATCATGAAGTTGCTTCTACTTGGAATAGCGTTTTATGTCCTGTGATTGAAACTCAGTTAAGGAATATTCATTTGAAAGGAGCTTCATGGTTTGTTCTCAAATCAAGTGAATATGTTTTTGAAGTTCATTCTCCCATCCATCAACTTGTTGATTTATATACTCGAGTTTGTTCTTGTAACGTGTGGCAAATAAATGGTTTTCTTTGCGCTCATGCCTTTAGATATATCTTAAGTTGTGAAAAGTTGAATGTGAATGACTACATTGAAGATTATTTCAAAGTTGGTTATTTTTTATTATCCTATTCTCATCCAATCAATCCTATCATAAATTTTATTGGTGAAGAAGTTTCTATTGAAGATGCAATTATAACTCCTCCAAAAGGTAGAAGAATGCCTAGTCGTCCACCGTCTTTTAAAACTGCAGTTGAATTTATAAAGACTACTAGATGTGGTTTGTGCAAGAAGTTGGGTCATAACAGAAGAACGTGTTCTTCAAAGGAAAATTAAATGTGTTTTTGTATTTATTTGTTTTTTTAATGATACTTGGTTATATTGTTTACTATTAGTGATTGTTGTTAACATTTCTGTAATGCTTTCAATCACGTTCAGTATTTTAATGTTCATTTCTGTGAGGTTTGTAGTTATTTTTTTTAAGCTTATATGTATGCAAAAATTCTGTATAGTTGCATACATATACGCAATTATTATGAATATTTGTATAACTCAAGTATGCAACTATCTTGCATAGATGCGTACATGTATGAAAACTTCTTCGTAAATGCATACAGTTATGCAAGTAACCTGTAAATCTCGATATTAGCATACAACTATTTTTCATTGTTGCATAGAAGTACGCAACTATTCATATTATTTGCATGCAAATATGCAGATGTTCCGCATATATGAATACTCTCTTTTATTTAATCTACCTATTCTCCAGTTTTCATTTTGTAATCTATTCCTTGAATCCTTTTCAGTTCTATTCATATAGTAATTATTTTAAAAAACACCAGCAGCATCGTTTGTCTGGTTAATACTGCAAATATTTGCAGTTATGTAAGCAATTATCTGGAAAAAAAATGAATAAATGTATGCAAGTATTCAAAATAAGTTCACATAGAAAATATTTTGAGCATTTGCGTATACGTATACGAGTAAGAAGGATACTTTCATATAAGCATGAAATCACTACACCAAAAATGCTTTTAACAGCATCCCAAAAAACACTGTTGTACGATTTTACAGCATTTTGATGAACGTTGTATAACAACATGTTGTCGTAGGCCCCTTTTTTCAGCGGTAGTAGAATAAATGTTGTTACATTTCACGTTTTACAATGTTTTGAACTAGCTGTTAATATGCCATACACAGCTTATTTTAGTTGTTGTTTTAAAAAGTAGACAATGTTTGAAACCTGTTATCAAAAAATGTACAACTTCACACTTAGACTTTCAACAGCTAATTTTAAATGGTTTTACTAATATTTATCAGCATTTTTAACATGCTGTAAAAAAGTTCCCTTTTGTTTTATCAGTAATCATGAAACGCTGTTAGAAATATTTACACAACATGTCATTTATGCTGTAGAAATATGCACAGCGTATATTAAATGCTTTTATTAATTTTTGAACAGCGTTTGTCACGCGCTGTAAAAAGTTAACAAGGTTTTACCAGCATTTATGAAACGCCATCACTAATATTTACACAGAAATTTTTTTATGCTATTGTCTGATGGTGCAAAATTTACAGCATCCATATCATGATGTTACATTTGCATACATATCATTATCCTAAACTATACTATTATCATAGTACAGCTGCTTCACCAAAAAATCAAACAAAAATTAATTATACAAAAACACGACCGGTAGTCGCTTCCATTAGTGAAATTGAACACAATCCAAAAACAAAGTTTGTAAACAAAGACGGTACTTAAACTACAGTACACAAAGCCACTACCAAAATAAAAGTCTTTCCTATTAAAAAATAAACTTACTACACGGATACTAAAATAAACTTCAAGAAAACATCTTGTGCATTCCTTGCATCAACATTATTCTTCACCTACCTACAAGGATGAAATTTAATGGTTAGTGATCAAATAAAAATTTAAAATTAACATATTTTATGTATAATACCTACTACAAAATAATATGAACTCAACATCTATTTTTACTATATCTGCAATCAACAAATTACAGCAAAATAACATAAGCCAAGAGTGGATGTATTCGTGGGTTGTTGTTCGGAAACAGCAAGCCATGGCTTGCTGGAATAGCAAGCTTGAGCTTGCTGCTTCTAAACCGCAAGCTACGGCTTGTTGTTTCGGAGCAGCAAGCTTGCGCTTGCGACTGCTTTGGCTTGCTACTAGTGACAAGCGACTGCTTCGGCTTGATGTTTCGGAGTAGCAAGCCGTGGGTACATCCACTCTTGGCTCAGTAATTCAGCAAGCCAAAGTAGTCGCTTGTCACCAATAGAGTATGGCAACAATATGGTATCATTAACCAACACAGAGCCCCCAAGTTGCCTCTGCAGTCACTAGTCATTGAAAAAGCTAGAAATTTCAATGGAAATACAATTTGTGACTGCACTTACATAGACAAGAACAAGACTCACATGTCAACCAAAAGCATCTGGTAATCATTTCATGAATGAGTTATGCCTCCATAGAGCTTGCATTTGGCATTATTCGGGTAATTTGCACTCTATCATATAACCAATATTTGTTGACACATAATCAAAAATTCTTAAAAAAAAGATACTAATAATATAAACGTATTACCGTAACAGATTTAGGAAAATTGCTCATAGGGGTAGATGCACTCGTCCTTCGGCAACCAATTCTTTGCTTCCACCCCAATCGTACAACTTACATTTGCTTCTGTGCTATTGCTTATGCTCTATCAATATAACATATATCAATTGACACGCATGATGATACACTGCTGAACACACACATACGCAGGCCTACAATAAATATCAAAACCTACCCTAAACACAAAACCTACCCTAGGAATCAAAAAAGTCAGGTTTCTTTCCAGTATTTCCCGAGTTCTATACGCAGAACCGACTCGGATTATTGGGTTGCCCTAGACGACAAAAAAATATGTTGCCCTTTACTCAAAAAAAATCTGGGCTGCCATAATTCTGGCATTGCAGGAGGTTGCTTTTCATATTTAGAAAACAATTCTGGACTACCATAAAATCATATGTTACTACCATAGTACCACTCATACTTATGCATGTAATTATTATTATATAATTAAAGGTGTATAAAGGATCCATCAGCTTGAAGTTTGCTACCCCTAACACTTGCATTTCTACCAAACATTACTGATAATAAGTTACTTTGAAAAGTTTTGTAGCAACAACTCCAGTGATAATTTTAACATTTGCATAAATTCTAACTTGATTGCTTAGACGATAAATGCATGCAATGCAACGTACTCACGTTGAATGGTCGCCAAAGAGCCAAGACCGATGAGGTACCAGACGCTTTTAGGTTGTAACTTTCCTAGAATGTGATTGTCTTTCACTTTGTTTCAGTTACAATAAAAATATAATAAAGAAAAATTCACAGGATTAGTTATATGTGAAAGTAAAAAGGAGATGGGGCTTGCAATCAGATCATACATGCATGAGTTTTGTAACATAAACTCGAGTACAAAACAACTTTTGTCAATTTTTTTCAACTCTAGTACTACAAATTGTTATGAGATTCTTCATTCATGATATAATCTCCATTATCAATAACCTCTTCATCAATATTGGCTTCTATAATTTCATTTCCGTTAATTGCATGATTGATTTCAACGTTCTCATCAATATTTTCATTCAATAATATTTGAAGTTGAACATTTAGATTTTTGTATTTTTTTTTGAAACAAATTAGAAATTGAGCCAATAAGTGATTTTTTTATTCCTCTTTTTCCTTTTAATCTTCGATTATAAGCTCCAGAATTTTGCCTTGAAACCTAATACAATTTTTATCGTCTTCGTTCTTTGTCTTTTTCCTATACTATGCTGTATGCATTTCCAAATTAATAACATAAAATTTTAAAATCAATAAAAAATACAGGTATGTTCCTATTGATTCACTAATTTATTTCATCCATTCTAATTTAGAACAATCATGAATTGTGTCCATTATTGAACTTATCAAGTAAAAAAGGGAAAGAGGGCAAACTAATTCGCAATCTAGTATTCATACAGAGAATCAAAACAGAAGGGAGATAATCAAATAAAATCAAAAAATTTAAAATATACCTAATTACCTTTTTTTCAAAATGGAAAAGAGAACGCAATCTGCCCTCGATAATTCTCAAGACGCAGCAGGCGCTGTAATCACCCGCATTTTCCAAGGTTATAATTAATTTATTTAATTATATAAATAGTGATTTAGGGAATTAAATCGTTGTTAATTAAATTATAGTGAATATTTAATTAAATAATTAAATAATATATTTAATTTAGAAATAATCAAAAATATTGGAAATCACGATATTCTATGAACGGGGTCATCCCTTAGATTTAATTCAGCTTAGAGTTGAATTATATTGACGAATATATTCAATCGACGACAGTTTGAACGTATAATTATATTATAATTAAAATCGAGCTTGAAATGGCGCTACAGTTCGAAAATTGGCGATTCGAACTTCAATTGAATGTACAGGATTTGTTTTAAGCCGGATTTCTGTGAAACAAGAAACGTGTGGAGCTGGTGGACTATATCTCTCTGGTGGAAGAGAAAAATTGGGATTTCGTCGTGTAGATTTTGATGTACGTCCAAATCAAATTTCAGAAAAGTCGCTGTGGAATTTCCTTTATAATTTGCAACGCTTTATTTACGTTATAAAAGGACTTTCGATATAAACTGAATATCGATAAATCTAAAAATCTGAAATATCAAACTGTAAATTTTGATATGATATTCTGGAGCTGTACGATATCATATGTGAAGATATACGATAATATAAATTTATTTATATTTAATTTAATAATATTTAAATATATTTAAATGGGTCATCCAGAGCTTTAAAAATAGTCGGTTTTGCAAATGAAGTCGGAATTCAACGAAACCAGTTTTGTTGGATCCGCAATATCAAATAGTTGTTAGATTTCCAGTTTCGTGATTTTTAGAGTCACTGTGTAGCCATACGGATTTTTAGAGTGTAAAACAGTCAGTATTTTGATGGTTAAAAATACGCTGTGTGAGCATACGGAGTCGGAATTCGACGAAACCAGTTTCGTTGGGACCGTAATGTCGAACTGTAGTTGTATGTCCAGTTTGGTGATTTTTGGGTATCGTGTGTGGTCACACGAATTTTTAGAAGTAAGAAATGAGTTAACGATGGAGAATATACCGGGAATATTCCCTTTCACAAAATATCTAGATATTTATATCCTCTATAAATACCCCAACTAAATTTTCTAAACCTAATCTCCATAGCCAGAACTTGCGCCGTCACTCTCTTTGTTATTCCTCAGCAAAACGCAAGTTTGCAAAAATCAAAACAAACAAGATAAAATACTATAAATCATGGGATTTATATAATTATGATCAGCGAATGATACTCTCCATTTCTATGTGATTTTTGTGAGGTTCGACATCATCATTTGTCGCTGGGTTTTTGTACAGCATGTTTATTCGAGAATTAGGGTTGGACTTTGTTCGATCCTGGAGCATTGATTTGCGGGTTTGAGCTAGGATTCGAGGTCAGGGAAGAAAATCGCACGTGTGGTGGAATTCCGGTGGAGTTCGGCATAGGTTGAGGGCGAGCGTCGAACTACAAGTACAGGCAAAGCCGGACGTCGCATTCCATGAATCGAGGGCGAGTCTGTCGAGATCGGGGTAGAGTGTACCGGTGTTCGAAGAGAAGAAAGCTGGTGGTGTTTGTTCGTCAAACTGTGGTTTAAAGAGGGAGATGAGGGAGGATTTGAAGTCGGAAATGGCCATTTTGGTTCGGTCGTGTTTACTGGAGGTAGAAAAGGGGTATACAGGGAAGAAGGATTGCGTGGGCTGGCGGGTGAGGATTTGTGGATGGGCCAAACAAAAGGTTAAAGCCCATTTGACATAATATTTCATGTTTTATTTTAATTTAAATAGTGTATAACTTCGTAAAATCGTAACTGGATCATACGATATCAGAATTGGGCAAAACAAGATCCATCGGGATCGTATGGACGGAAGCAACACAATGAGACTGACTGGAAGTCCATCGGAGCTCGTTTCAATTTATAGCAAAATAAATTGTTCGATCTGAATCAAAGACAGTTAATCCGTTTTAACGATAACAGTCCAATGTGAGTAAAACTCACCAACTCTGTACAGTTCTATTTTTACAACGTATTCCTGGAACTGTTAAATATTGTATGTTTTACTGTGTGTTGATTGTTTGATTGAACTTCTAGTCAGTTAGTAGAAATTATATATATATATATCTGTATATATATATATAAACCGTTAAATATTTATATGTCGATTCTGATTATCAGAATATTTCACATCGAAGTGAAATCGATGTTAATATTATTGTTTAACATCTGTGATGCAGGGAAACAGGTCGGCGGAATCCAACTGGATTCCTCAACATTTATTTTACTGTGATTTATATATTATGATATATAATGTGATATATAATCTGACGTTGATTATGTGTGTTGGACGATATTTATTGTTGTTATATGGTGTGTTAAATACCATAAGAAATACCAGAATGGGAAAAAGGGATTTTCAAAGTATATTTTGAAAATAATTTATTTATATAAAATCAATGGATTTTATATTATAAAAGAAAAAGGATTTTGAATAAAAGAAATATAAAGGAATTTATTTGTTAATCAAATATAAAGTAGATATATTTGAAATGAAATATAAAGAGATATATTTGTCAAAACAGATATAAAGGAAATATATTTGAAAGCAAATATAAAAGGAATTATTTATTTAGGGAATAAATAAAGAGATAAAAGTAATTATTTATTTAGGGGATAAATAAAGAGATAAAAGGAATTTTTTTATTTAGGGAATAAATAAAGAGATAAAAGGAATTATTTATTTAGGGAATAAATAAAGAGTTAAAAGGATTTATTTATTTGGGAAATAAATAAAAGTATAAAGGAGATATTTATTTGCTGAATAAATAGAAAAGAAAAGGGAGATATTTATTTGATAAATAAATAGGATTAAACAAAAGAGATATTTATTGGATAAATAAATAGAGCTAAATCAAAGGAATATTTAGAAATAAATAGAAAATGGAAATCTGTTTTTAACAGATAAATAGAAAGGATTTATTTATAAATAACAGTTTATAAATTAAATAGATATTTATCATTCGATAAATGAAATCTATAAGTCTGGACTTATATAGACTAGAGATATTGGTTTTAACACTGATAGTTTAAATAGAATATGTACACAACATGTGTATAAGTTAAGTAACGTTATTAAAGAGAACATTTATAAAGTGAAGAACCGTTACTAAAAGTAAATCTTTATAAATGAATAAAACGTTATCAAATAGGAGTTAAACAGTTAAGGTTAACCCAAAGGAGTTAAATAGTTAGGGTTGGCCAGTTAGAGTTAACCGATTGGAGTAAACAGTTAGGGTTAACCAGTCAAAGTAAATCAGTTAGAGTTAACCAGTTAGAGTTAATCGAATTAGTTATTCGAATAAAGTTAAATAAATAAGAGTGATTCGAATTAGTTATTCGAATAGAGTTAAACACAAAGGAGTTATCGATTTTAGTTTAATCGAAGGGAGTTATCAATTATAGTTTTATCGAAAGGAGTTATCGATTAGTTAAATCGAATTTGTTATTCGAAAAGGAGTTATTGATTTGTTAAATCGAAAGGGAAGATTATCGAATTTAGTTATTCGAGAGGATATTATCAAATATAGTTTATTCGAAGGAGTTATCGATTATTAGTTAATCGAAGGGAGTTATAGAATATTAGTTAAATCGAAGGAGTTATCAAATGTAGTTTATTCGATGGAGTTAATCGATTAGAGTTAAATCAAATGAGTTGATCGAATATAGTTTATTCGAAGTAGAGTAGTCGAATATTGGTTATTCGAAGTGAGTAGTCGAATATTGGTTATTCGAAGTGAGTTAATCGAATATTGGTTATTCAAAAAGGGGAGTTATCAAATCGAATAGATTAAAGGAGTTAATCGAATATAGTTTATTCGAATAGAGTAAAGGAGTTAATCGAATATAGTTTATTCGAATAGAGTTAGAGGAGTTATCGAATATAGTTTATTCGACAGGAGTTAAGTGAATTGGTTAAGTTAACCAAAGTGAATTAGTCGAGTTAACCAAAGTGATTAGTTCAGTTAATCGAGATAAGTAAATCAAGTTAGATTAACCGAGTTGAATTAATCAGTCGAGTTAATAAATTGAGTTAGTCAAACCAAGTAAAACTAGTTAGAGTTAATTAATTAAGGTTGACCGGTTAGAGTTAATTAATTAAGGTTGACCAGTTAGAGTTGATCGGTTAGAATTAACCAGTTAGAGTTAATAAATCAGAGTTAATCAAGTAGAGTTAAGTAAAATTAGAACTGACTAGAGATTAGTAAATTGAATGGTTTTCTAAGTGTCTATCTGATGTTGGTTTCGGCCTTCGGGATTTATACTTAGTGGATTGTTCTCATACTAGTTTACAGTCAGGGACTGATAGTTAAGGAAGAGTAGTGATTTGTAAATAAGCAGATGGAAACGTTTTCCAGTGTTAATAACAAATATTTTCTAAACATAGAAAATAAGGCAATGTGAATATATAGATATAGATATATGTTGATGATTGATCGATATAATTTCCGTGTGGAAATAATATCGTTGTTTGCACACTTGTTTTTCTTTGATAGTTAAATCACAGACTATAGACGTTTTGACCATTTTAACGCTGTTAATATGGAGAGACGGGTTGGATTATTATCCAAAGAACCACTCTGTATTGGCATAAGCGTTGCGAATCATATATGTCAAAGATAATTGAAGACGGAGTAAAATTGCAAGGGCTATTGTATAAGTCTTAGATAACAGTGCCTAAGATGGATGTACTGGATAGTGTCTTCGGTTTGTCCAGTCCCAGGACAACTTGTATGGACGAAGGTCTGACAGAGTATATCCAATGGATCGCGTAAGTTGATCTGTTCAAACGTATTCACGTTTGGTGGCGGAGGAATTCGTTTCTCTAAGCTGTATACCCGTGTTACTTTTGGATAAATCAATTTGTGATTTGGCGGGTATGACGATGTGACATTCTAAGTGAATGAGGATGACTTGTGTTGATGAATGTCTGACAGAGTATTTCCAGAAAGGTCACGTACATTGATTTCTTCAACTTTACCAAGAGTGGAAGCGGAGAAGGAAACTTCTTTAGCTAACACGTAACGTACTGTTGTAGACGCCAATTAGTGATTTTCGATGGATCTGACAATGTGGCATTCGAAGTGAATCTGATGTAATGATAAAGCGTAGCTTCTAGCCTCATCAACCGGTAAATGACAGAAATCGGGCAGGCAGCATGGCTAAGTCGGTCGCACCGAAGTAGGGTGTATAATCACCTATCTAGAGAATATTCATTTGTTTCTTAAATCTATCAATGTTGTCCCATATATATACGGGAAACGGTTGCTGATCCCAACCATTGGTGATATACA
Organism: Allium sativum; assembly: GCA_030737875.1. Taxonomy (NCBI): domain Eukaryota; kingdom Viridiplantae; phylum Streptophyta; class Magnoliopsida; order Asparagales; family Amaryllidaceae; genus Allium; species Allium sativum. Next base: position 218,930,024 of record CM060919.1, read on the forward strand.
TTCGATACACTCAAGCAAAATGAGTGGTCGGTCATGTGTGGCTGAGTTACATGATGTTCTTGTTGAACTCCAGTGTATCGTTCCTAGAGTACACTGATCGGAAGTTGGTTCCATACCTTGTCATAGTTGGAAATCCATTATCCAATACGTGCTTGCGATTTTGATTGTATACTATATATGTAGAACGTGAGATGAAAGCGTTTCTGCTAGTTGATATCTATTTGTACATAGACATTATTATAATATCAAAAGGTTTTTGATATAAAGATATTTTGGATTCTCATAAGGGAAAAACCCGTTCCGTTCTGCGGCGTGGTCTTATGAGATATCGTTTACTTGTTCATATACCTGTTTAAACTGTTTTACTCACACCAGTCCCATGACTGACCCGGAGTTTACTTTGTTGTTTTCCCTAAACTCTTGGGTGTCCAATTTTGTACGGGCAGTCAAGTAGTCAGGATTTTACAGATATACTTGGAGAGCTTGGAGCAGGAGGCTTCAAGATCATATAGCTATAGTTATTTCCGCTGTGTTGTAAGTGTTGTACTCTAATAAGTGCTATTGTATACATAACTGTTATATTTCAAAGTTATGTTATCTATTATATGTTATTCGTTCCGCTATGAGGTTCGTGTTACCCTGATGTTGTGTTCTTCTTCTTCTTCTATTCTAAGTTTCTATCTTATCTATTATCACCCTCTAATTTCTTTCATTAATTACCGGGATTTTTCGATGTTTTGGTTATCGACATCGTGCTTATGTCGATAACCAAAGTCGCTAAAAATCCGGGTCGTTACAGGCGTAGCTTATAAGATTGCGGCAAGTCCGATGTTTTAGGGTTATCTTCTTCTTCGTCCTTTCTCTTCTCGAGTGTCTTCTTCTCTGCCCTTTTCTCTTTTCGTACCTCTTTTTCTTCTCCGGACTTCTCTCTTATGCCGATAACAACTCTATCCACTGGCCATGCTACCGTCTTGTCCTTGGCATCTCCTATATTAGTAAAGTACAATTGTCCTTGGCATCTCCTATATTATGTGTACCAAAAAGTAAGCAATCGTCACAAATATTAAACATAAAATAAATCATATTCGACGTTTCACAACACATGAACCAGCTGACATCAATGACAAGCGGACATATACTACTTTTATCTATATTGTTATATATTTAACTGGTTGCACCATTCCTATGCATTATCTCATTTTATACACGAAATTGTCTACGATGGTAGGTTGTAATGTCAAGTTCTTTCCGGTGCTATAAGCATATAGCGCATGAATCTAGAAACACGATTAAAATGAAAATATATCACCGTTGTGCATCTATGAACTGAAAGGACATCCATCATCAGTTTGGCATATTGTTGTATATCATTTTCACTGAGAAATATAATTGTGTATCTATAAACGGAAATAACCATGCAGCAAGAGCTAATCAAGGATGATGCCCTATATGCAATGATAGAAATAAAACAAATATGCGAAAGATTGCAAACCTTGTACAGTGAGGCAAAAGAAGAAAATCAGCAACAGCACAGTCTTCCCCTTTTCTTCCTCCAGTTAATTAATTATTCAAACACCTTTGACTATGTAACCTTTATAAATGCTAAAAAGGAGAACAATTAGATAATATATTTTGTGAACAAATTAAATTATTTGTTGATAACATAATTATGAAATTGACAAGAAAATACTCAAAATGCGAGGTATCAAAACAGAAAATTATGGTACTGGCAAGTTCAAATCCTTAAATGCTAACATGCCAAGCCTAAATGACTTACATTAAGTTCCAAATCAATAGGTTTTACAATTCAACATTACATAAAGCATCGAATCTAAATCAAAACTTCTAATTGACTACCCAAAATAAAACATGACATTAGAACTACTCAATTATGCCTTCGCAATCCTCCCTAACATAACTAGCATCCTCAACCAAGTCCTCGATTTCTTCACAATCTCTTACAACATAGTTGTTTTCTTAAATAAAATCATCTATCTCTAATTCATGAAAACCTCTTGGCGGTGCTTTCATCACAACATACCAATTTGAAGAATCATTTTCTCTTGAATAAAAAATTTGTTTCGCCTGAGATGCGAGAATATAAGGGTCTCTTGAAAAAGAAACCTGACTTTGAAGCAAATTAACAAGAGTAAATCCATCTTTAACTTTTGTCCCATTTCCTATATTCGCCCAATGACACTTGAAAATAGGAATATAAAAAATATTATAATCCAATAAAAATATATCGGTCACTATTCCATAGTAAGTGACCACATCAACCACTTGAGAACTGTCTTTTACACTTGCTCTACTCATGGTGGTCGCATCATGGCTCACTCCACTATTCTGAGTTTCTCAATCAACATCTTTTATATGGAATCGTTGTCCGTTAATAATAAATCCTTTATAGGACAACGCAGTATTTTTAGGGCCACAAGCAATCCATTTTATCATGATCTTTTGAGCCGATAGGAATCTGAAAAAGAAAAAGCAAGTATTTCAAAGTAGTATTTATAAATCGTATATAGGAAAATGTTGAATTTTTTGTAACAAACTTTTTGTTTAATCCAACTAGCAAAATTATCTCCATGATATTTCCAAAGTAATGTCGAATTTATTTCTAAGCGCTTGTTTTAATTTTGCAACTCTTCCAAATGCAAACTAGTATAATAAAAGTAATGTCAAGTTGTAACCGCAAACGTAACTACAAAAAATCAATGGAAACATAACATGATATTAACTTACTCCAAAAGCGGTTCCACTACGACCATATTCATTAACACAACTAAGTAAGCAATTTCTTTTTCCTTGGCAGACAATGTAACTAGTTCGGACATTGAAATTTGACGTCCTTCAAGTATTGCAATATCTTCATACTCTTCATTTCGATTTTTTTTCAAATATGTCAATTTACTGTGAAATTCATTAAAAAATCTCGTGCATTCTTCTGCGAGATAGGATTCCACAATGCATCCCTCAGGTCGTGCATAATTCCTTACGTAATCATTAAGCATTTTCATATACCTTTCAAAGGGATACATCCAACGAAAATGAACAGGTCCACACAACCGAGCTTCCCTCCCAAGATGAATCGTCAAGTATACCATAATATCGAAATATGAAGGCGGAAAATATCTTTCAAGTTCACACAATATTTTAATGATCTCGTCGTCGAGTGCTGCAATTTTTCTCTATCAAGAACATGTTGACATATTTTATTGAAGAATGAACATAGACGAATAATTGCTTTTCTGGGTTTTATGGGCAACAAACCTCGTAGTGCAACCGATAATAATTGTTGCACAAAACATGATAATCATGAGACTTCAAACCACTAATTTTACAATCCACCAATGATATGCATCTTTTAAAATTTGAGCAATAACCATTAGGACCTTTAAAATCATAAAGCCTATTGCAATTTTTTTTCTTCCAATTTTGATAATGTATACAGAGCCGGTGAAAGATATGTTTTGGTCCCATGAGGTTGTGCATAAAGGCTATGTCGAATTCTCCAATCATGTAGATCATGTCTATAATTAATCCCATCCTTTAATTTATTGTCATGCAACATTGTACTAAGTGTGCTTCCACAAACATTTTTCTCAACATGCATTACGTCTAAATTATGACGTAATGGAAGTGCTTATAATAAGAAAAAGTTAAGCTTCAGAGTTTTCACACATTTTGCTTGTAATAGGCCAATAAAGAAAACAGAATATGTATGCTGACATCCCAATATGGAAAGTCAAAAAAGATTGATCTCTTTTTCCACCTTAGTAGCTCTTTTTAATAGGATCGTTATCTTCTTAATCATCTTCAATGCCGTTGTCAATCTTTCTTTTTTTTACCTTTGCCCTTATTTTTCTTTTTGCTTTCGGTGCCTTTTCCAAAATCATTTGGAAAGTCTTTCAAACTTAAAGAGGTATCTTTGCCAGATAGAATTCTAGGCTTTTTCCCATCCTCCATTGTGTTGTCAAACCATACCTTTTTTTCTTAATGGATTTGTAGCGGATAAAAATCTTCTATGATGCATATAAATAGTCTTTCGACAATGTTTCAGCCACCGATGATAAGTGTTGACACCACATGATGGTCACACTTTTTTACCCTTTACACGACATCCAACAAGATTACCATAAGCTGAAAAATCATTTATCGTCCACAATAAAATAGCTTTCAAATTAAAAAGTGTCTTACTTAGTGCATCATATGTCTCAACTCCATTACTCCACAAGTAATGCAAGTCTTCTACTAATGGTGCAAGATATACATCAATATCATTTCCTGGTTGTTTTGGACCTAGAATTAGAGGTGTTAACATGATATTTTCCTTCTTCATGCTTAACATAGGCGACAAATTATAAGTCACAAGCATTATTGTCCAACAACTATACATGGAGGTTAACATAGAAAATGGATTAAAGCCATCTGTAGCAAGACCAAGTATAAAATTACGTGGATCGGCTGAAAATGTTTTCCAATTTTCATCAATTATGCTTCATGTTACATAATCTATAGGATGTCGCATCTTTGCATCACTACTTTTATTTTTGAAATGCCACATTAATTCTTCTGACATTTTTTAGATCTAAACATTCTTCTCAATCTTGGAATTATTGGAAAATATCTCAACACCTTAACCGGGTTACCTTGCATAATCTCCTTTGTATCCCGATTGATCTTCCATCGTGAAGAACCACATTTCGGACAGCTATTTAAATTTTTGTTCTCTTTACGAAAAAGACAACATTCATCTCACAAGCATGAATATTTTCGAATCCCATATCAAATAGTTTTAGAAACTTTTTTACTTCATATAAAGTCTTGGGGAGTACATTATTCTTCGGCAAAAACATATGTCGGACGTTAAGAAGTTTATCAAAACCAGTATCAGATAATCCGGTATCTCATTTAAAATTATACAAAGTAGTAATGGCAGATAACTTTTTATTGTCTGTGTAACCAGGATACAGTGGGGTTTCAGCGTCTTCCAAATTTTTAAGTAAATCATCATGTCACTTTTGTGAACCGTCCTTGTCTTTGTCATCATCAAAAAAAGTATGATTGAAATAGTCTTCATCTTCATAGTGAATTGCTTTGAGTAAGTCATATGTCTCACCCATTTTAACTGATTTGTAATGACTCGACTTTTCAACCCTCGAATGTCGACACTGATACATCTACGGTATTCACATGCCGAGCACCCAAGTGCCGAAAAGACGAAAAGTTAGGGTGAAAAAAAATGAAAAAAAAATAGATTAAGGAAGAAAAAGACACAAAATAAGAATCTCAGAACGAAACGATAACATATAATATAAAGAATGATCTTTACAAAATATAACAGTATGATTACAACTATCAGAGAAGACTAACCTATCATCAACTTGGACAGTTATAACAACCTGTCCTTATAAATGTTGATGTACAACATAGGATACAACGGATATAAAAAGTACTATAACTAAACTCTAACTCTCTTCCAGAAGCTCCAAAGCATCCAAAGTAAAACCTACCATACTCAGCCTACTCGATGGAGTACGTGAGGATTTTAAGGAAAACAAAAACCAAGCGTCTGTAACACCCCGTAATTCTGTAACGCTAAGATTCACAAATGAAGGCAGAATTAAAAGTTAAATTCAAAATCAAGGGAAACGGGTTGCGCCATTGCATTCGTCTCGGAATTCTGCATGAAAACGAGTCTGAGTTTGCGTAAATCGGAGTCCGTATGAGGAAGATATGGCCTCCGGAAGTTTCAGCAAAGTTCAAATTTCAAAACAGACTCAGAAGCGGGCCAGGTCGACTGGGGAGTCGACTGGGTAGTCGACCCCCCCCCCCCCCAGGTCGACTAGGGAGTCGACTGGGTAGTCGACCCCCCCCCCAGGTCGAATGGGGAGACGACTGGGTAGTCGACCCCCCCCCCCCCTTTTTCCAGCTTCCTGAACCAGATTCGTTTCTCTGTATTTGGACACCCTTCTGACTAGATTCGTTGACTTCTACACTATATAAACAGCCCTGGTCTTCTTCTCTATTCACAACTCTTTTCTATCCTTATGCTGCCTCTGAGAAAATATATAAATAAATAATATATATAAAATAAACCAAGACGAGTAAATGCTGCTAAAGATTTCAAGAAGGGGTTCAAGTCAAACTAGGATCCAAGAGGAGGTTCAAAAACTTCAATGACTGTTTTTCTACGAATCATAGCAACGCCATCTTTCTATTCTAATCTCTGTAAGTCAGTTATTTCTAGATTTGAACGTTTTTCTCTGTTCGTGACATGAAATTAAAGGAATAAAAGAATATGCCAAATCTCTCTCTCTCTATTCGAATCAGTGCCTATACTCTTGAACCTAATTAAGAACTGTTATGATTCGAGGACAAATAAGACCGTGACTATGAAACTATGGACCTTAAAACCATATGACTATGAATATTTGCCTATGACTATGAACATTGCCTATGACTATGGACATTGCCTATGACTATGAACATTGCCTATGACTGTGACTGTGACTATGAGGATTATTTCCTTGACTAAGCCTATGCCTTTGATTAGGAAATATAAACTATTGCCTATGACATAACAAGGACATCTGTGATTAAACACCTGTGATTCATGACTAGGAAAGTGTTGCTTAAGTTTTGTGACTATGAAATTGGGTCTAAACCCGATCATCTATTCTGTCTATTCTTGGTTTTCTTTGGTTTTAGACCTTGGGAATTTACCTATTAAGTTAGGTCTACCCATGTTCTTGAACCTACGTCTCTATTCTGTCTATTCTTGGTTTTCTTTGGTTTTAGACCTTGGGAATTTACCTATTAAGTTAGGTCTACCCATGTTCTTGAACCTACGTCGTTATTCAACCCTTTTTATGCCAGTTATTATGTCTGTCTTTGGCATAGCATCTTTGGTTCATTCCCTATTTTCTATGAATCTAGATTTATCTATAATCTAGATTGAAACACGATTATATGAACGGTGGGAATGCGATTTGGGGCAAAATATGAAATTTACTAAACCATAGTTATAAACTTGGAAATTGGCACAAATTGGGAACATGTATTATGGCATGTTCATAGAAATGCAAATGGGATAAATTTGACATGAATTATAGGATGTGTAATTTGAATCTAGTATTGACATGTAAATCTAGCATTTACATGAATTGTGAACTAGAGTAATAAGTCTAGTTTGACATGAATTAGAATGTTAAATCAGAATTGGATTAGCTAATTTGGCTCGATAAGTATATTTGCATAAACTTGAAATTGGCCATAATTGGGAGTAATTGTCAGGATTAGCAAAATCATGGTTAGTGACACTTCATTTGGTATGGTTTACATACCAAAAAGCATAAACATGATATAGAGGGGAAAATGGGCCGTAAGAATAAATGTTGACAATTTACATTAAAAGAGTAATTGGGAAATAAGTAAATTAGGATTAATTTACTTATAGAATTTGTCCTAAATGAGGAAATGATAATTTAGACAAATTAAAGGTTTGTTAACGGCATCTCTTTTAATAATAAACCAGAAAGTTCTAGGGTGACAGAGAGGATAGTGTCTAGGCTTGGGTTTGGAAAATACAAGTTTCCTGCTCTCCCAGGCTATCCCTAACTGATCCGACGGACGGGATGGTTACTTTCAAAACCTGATTTGAAAACTAATCAAAACCCTTTGAACTTAGAAAACACGAATATGCCTAACCCGAGGTTAGACTGAGTTGCGATGTAAACCTGCCCGGAACCAACCGGCACATCCAGTATTCGCAACAATATCTGTCTAATGTGAGTGGTCGCGGCTTTAATTTATTCAGTTAAAGCTAGAACAAGAAAGGTAGGGTTAAGTTAACTAAGATACTTAACCAGTTCAACGTGATAACTAAACTGATGGGTGGGGTTAGGTTCAGACTGACACTTAACACAGTTAAGCTAGAATGGGAGGGTTAAGTCCATAGGAACACTTAACCAACTTAACACAGTTAAGCTAGAATGGGAGGGCTAAGTCCATAGAGACACTTAACCAAATTCAAGGTAGCAAGGCAAGATTTGTAGGGGTTAAGTAAAGTTAGTACACTTAGCCAAATTAACATGTTAACTAGACTAGAGGTTGGGGTAAAGTAAAGTTTAATACACTTAGCCAAATTAACATGTTAACTAGACCAGAGGTTGGGGTTAAGTAAAATCTAATACACTTAGCCAATTTGATATGTTAGCTGGGCTAGACCGTAGGGTTAAGTAAACTTGAACACTTAACCATCAGGTTGTGATAAAGGAATGGGGTTAAGTCTAAAACATGAAGGGATAATACTTAACCATTTATAATAACATGTTAGTTAAAACAGACAGGCAAGGTTAAGTTAAAAAGGAACACTTAACCAACACAGGGTGAATGGGTAGGGTTAAGTAATAAATACTTAACCAATATAACTTGGTTTGTGGTAGGGTTAAGTCAACATGAGTTACTGACAACACTTAACCAGTTTAACAGGGTAAATGAAGAGGGTTAAGTTGGCTTGAATTGACTAATGACACTTAACCAATCCAAATTGACGGGAAAGAGAACTAAGTAGTAAACCTTAGTTAAGAAAACAACGATTCTGGAAACTAAGTGGTAAATCTTAGTTAGTAAAACTAAGTAGTAATTCTTAGTATAACACGGGAAGGAGCGAATGTCCGTCTGAGTAAAAAGGAGGCTCCAACGAATTGGGTTACGAAGCCCGATGCTTCGAGGGGACGTGAGGGTACTCTTGGTATCCCTCTGTGAGACTGCAGATGATCCGCCTGGGCCCACAGAGGTTAAGGTCTGCGTAGAAGAACCAGGGGTATGCCTTGGTTGCAATACATGGCAACCTAAAGACTAGGATGGACAGGCGTGATTCGGCGAGCAAACGGTAGCCCTGTGATAGCGACTCGTCATCTACCATCCATCTTCAGTCAATCGAGATACGTGAAGCGGAAAGGCGGAGAACTCCAAAAAACTATATACTTGCTATCTAGTTATGGGTGAGGATGGCCATAGGATAGTGGGGCACCGGGGGCCGGCGTATAGTTCTCATTTTATAAGGTGTGCCTTTCATTAGTTGAGGGAGGGGTCAAGTGGGACCATAGCCACTGGAATAAAAACAGACCTTAGCATCTGCATCGGCAGATATCTGAAAGCTCCCGACCGAGTACTGTATTCCTTGATTTGCCCTGACACAGGACTCGGGTCGCACATTACAGGACATGTGCATCTAGACAAGCGATAACGATTCGCGATACATGCGTAGGGAAGTTTAGGAACATATACCACTCTAGGTAGTGTGTCCTAGACTTGGGGGCATCGTTCGACAGGTAGCATAATTCCTAGTTGAACTAGGTGGCATAAATCCTGAATCCGAGAAGCGTTCAGTAGACAGCGTAAACTCTAGTTGAATCTAAAAGGCACTTGGTAGAAACCCCTAGATTAAATCTAGGTAATAAATAAATAAATGGATGCCTGAAGGCGATGGAAAATACAGGGATTGGGATCACGTAAGCGTTACTAGTTGGGACATTAGTTAGCTGGTGCAGAGATAATAGAATTCTGTATAACAAGGAAATAGCGAAGCGGCAAAAGTATTAGAGCATATCCAGTTTATCTTAGCACATCTTGTGATTATCTTGTCTAATCTTGCTGACCCTATGGTCATGGTGTAATCTTGGATCCAGTTAATTCATGTCGTTTGTTTTTCCATGTTCACATGCTAGAAGTTACTGAACTTACTCAGGCTTTATGTCTGACTCTGTTTTTCTTTCGTCTTCTTTTCTTCCGCCCCCCCCCCTCAGGTAGTAGAGGAGGGAGTAGTATAGCTCAGGTTAAGTTGGACTGTCACTCTTTCCCAGCTTGAAGATTTGTCGAAGTTTTGCTTGGATTCTCTTTTCAGATGCTATGGCTGGTTCTTGCTACATTGGGGAATATAAATGTATTTTTATGCTTCTTTATTGTGTAAGACAGATGGTACTCTGATATTGTAAAGAAATCAGTGTACAAACTATTTTATCAATAAAGCAAAGTTTTATTTTCCGCTGTTTAATTTCTGTCTGTCTTGTAATTTATCTGCATCTTTTACCGTAAATGCTCCACAGAACTTAGTGCATTCCCTTTGTGAGTGACACTAACGGACGTGGGGTGTTACAGCGTCGGTCATCAGTCTGGTATGAGAAACTCAAGATACACATTACATGTAATAACACTGAGGGGACCGTGCAGATTACCACTTCGGTTTTTTCCCTCAAAAGAAACCAACCATTTATTAGGAGTATAGTTGTATATTAGATAATGTCTAGGGTGTGGAATATAAATAAATCCACATAGAAGGAATGGCTACTGTAACTCCCCGCATGTTTAATATAATTAAAAATGTATATATATGCATAGATAGGTTAATAATGGTGATGTACAATGAAAATTACTTAACATGAAAGAGAAGGAAAGATTAATTCAATGGCAGTGTACGTAACAGAGAAGATAATAAAATAAGTATACTTAATTTAAATATCAGGAATTAAGTAAAACGTACATCACCATTGCGTTCGTCTCGAAATTCTGCTTGGAATAGAGTCCAAGTTTTTAAAACTCGGACTCCGTATGAAAGAGTTATGGCCTGCGGAAAATTCAACAAAAATTCAGAAAAATACCGAGGCAGGTCGACCTGGGGGTCGATCTACCCAGGGAGGTCGACCTGGGGGTTGACCTTAGTGTCGACCTCCCCCCTGATTTTTCCAGATCTGGGCAGTGACGATTTTTGGTGTGCTGGAAGGACCGTATGGCTTCTAGGGCGATCTGATGGCTCTAAAACACTCTCTACACCTATAAAATAGTGCCTAGACCTAACCTAATTCATAAACAATTCCTTCTGAAGCTTCCATGCCGCTAAACTTCAACCAAACATGGTCGTCGCCTCAAAACCCTAAATTAATTTGCAAGTTCTTCATCAACTTTGGAGTTTAATCAAATCAAGTAGCAAAGTTCTTCATCAACAATTCATGCTCTTCACCAATAATCAAATAATAAGGTTAAATCAGCATTCTACATCAACGACAAATCATTTATTTCTCTAATCCAGTCAATGTGAGTGGATTTGAACTATATTTGTTGTATAATGTTGCTTATATCGTTTACCATTCCCCATAATGAATATGATGTTAATTTAATAAGATTTGTTATTTTATTTATGCCTACATTTGAGTTCTCTCCTTTTTATCCTTTCCCCTTTTTATTTTTGGATCTAGGTTATCTCGAACCTAGACGGAATCTTATTATACAATACGCACGATTGGAATATAGGGATATTGGAATATAATCTAAAATTTTGGGGTTTGCGGCATAAAAATTGTTATTGCATATATTGGGCATAATCTATTTTATGCAGTCGAGGAATATAATCTACGCTGAATAGTGTGCAACTATGAATTTTGATTTATGATGTTAACATGAAATTGTGTAAATTTAATTGTATCTATTGGACATGGAATTGGTATAATTCAATATTAACAACATGTAATTGGATAACATGGATTGGTGAAATTTATTTGTGACCTTAAAAGTAAGTCTAGAGGGTGAATTAGATTATATGTATGAACGTGGGAATATTGCGATATATATTGGGAAAATATTGATTATATGAAATTGGGTATAATTGGATATTGGAAGTTGACATGTTTGGGTATGAATAACATGGAATTTGGCTATAATTGGATAATCTGGGTAACATGAAAATTGGCTAACTATTATGTAATTGGTGCAATGAATGGTAAATTGGAAATAAGTATAAAAATGAAATGTAATTAAGTTGAATTCGGAACATATGACATGAATTTGGGGTTTGGGTGAAAGACGATTGTTAATGAACGCCTATGTCACGAGGTTAGACGCGTTTGTGGTGTAAGACTGCCCAGAACCGCCCGGCAAATCCAGCAACCACAAGCGGACGTCTAATGTGAGAGGTCAACATCAATAACTAGAGGCGTAACAGTTTATGACAAGAGATTAGGCATGTTTGTGGTGTAAGACTGCCCGGAACCGCCCGGCAAATCCAGTAGCCACGAAAGGATGTCTAATGTGAGAGGTCATACATCGTTATGGCATTATAAATAAATTAAGAAATACTAACCGTAATAAGACATGTGGGTGACATGGGTATGGTTAGAGGGTTAAGTGGGTGATATAAATGACATGTAAAGCATGACTAATGTGGACTTAACCGTTGTAAGACATGTGATGTAAAACATGATTAAGGTAGACTTAACTATAGTAAGACATGTGTAAGATATGGAAACTATAATAAAGAGGGTTAAGTGGGACACATGTGACATGTGAAACAGAATTTAGACATGCTTAACCAAATGGGACCCATATCGGTATCATAAATTAATTGAATTGGGTAAAGTTTAAGCAACGGGTTAATTAAAAGGAAGTGTTAAGTCAAATCTAAAATTAATGACACAGTAGTGGGGAAATGATAATTACCTATTATAAACTTGAGTTGCGGTGACGTAAAATTAAATAATAGGCAAACTTGTCATAGGGACAAGGGAAGGTTATGACTTAAGATGTAATACAAGACTTGAAAGGTGGGACGACTTATACTATGAAATAAGTCAAATGTAAAATTAATGACAAGAAATGGGGAATGATAAATAACCTATTATGAATAAAACTTGAATAAGGCAAGAAAGGATAATAGGTGTAAATTATAACTTATGGGACAAGATAAGTTATAGGAAACGATAAGGAAGATGAGATAACTTATATGTAAAGATATACTTAAATTAAGTGTTTTGGAAAGGAGAAATGTGAAATTTAAAAATGCTATAAGTTATATGAGTGGAAAAGAAGAAAATTAGAATCATATATGTTGGCAGGGTTGAGTAAATCTCTGGGTGCCAGTCTGATGTTGATTTCGGTCTTCGGGATTGGTATTTAGAGGGTTATTCTCCTAATCAGTATGTATGTGGGATAAGGCATACTTAACTATGAATTAAGTATAACATATTGTTGTAACCCAAAAAGGGAATAATTTATGAAATTGGAAAATAACATGTTGTGTGCTTATTAATGGACTTAAGTGGGTTAAGTATAAATTGAATTAATAAGCAAGGGTAACTTGGTGAATACGGAAAAGAAAGCTAATGTGAATAACCAAGTTAAATGAGAAAGTTGACGAGGTGGCACAAGCGTGAAATAAATGGTTAGACTTAAGGGTCTAATGACATATAAAACTAAGGTGCTTGAAGCAGTCCGTACGTTGTAGGATGAATAACCCAACGAGGTAGATCATGATGGTGTCATAAGGCATGAGGAGAGCGCACGTTCACTATTTTGGTGGCTCCAACGGACTGAAAGTGTAACAACCCGCAAATTCTGAACCAATTTAAAAAATTTATTTTAGAAAATTTTAATGAATTTTGGGAATATAAAGTGATTTATTTTAAATAATAATGGCTAGAATTTATTTTATTCAAAGTTAGAACGAATAATTTAATTTAAATATAAATGGAATTAGAAATAACGCAGTAGTTTGAAAAGTCAAACTTGAACTTTGACTGTCCATACAGGATGCAAAATTTAACGGATTTTAGTGAAACCAAAAATATTAGAATCTATTTAAAAATATCTTTCTAATGAATCTGAAAAATTGAAATTTCATAGCGGAAATCAAAAGTTATGGTCAATTCAATTTTTAGAAAGGTCGCTTTAGAATTTATATATATATTATATATGGCCCAAAAGGCTACTTTTCACATATGAAGGAATTTCGACTCTGTAACACCCCACCTCCGCCAAGGTAACTCTTGCAAGCACTCTGACTTTGGAGGGGCGTTTGAATCAGGTAAACATGCATAATGATATATCAAGGCAGAACAAGAACGTATGTATATATGTAAACAGAGTAAATAACATAGATAAAACAGCGGAAGATTTTAAACCATTTCAAAACAAGTCTGGTACAACATAATATCAACTTTCCAAATAAACAAGTCTAGATAAAACAACATCATCTGAAAACTGAAATACATAAGTGTTATCCCCAAAATAAATGATAACCACAGCTAGCTTCATGTCAAGACTGTACATGAGCTAATCCCACAAGCAAGCGATCAGAAATCCAGCTAAGCTCCAATATTCCCTCCCTGAGAACCTGGGGGGGAGGGAAACTGTAACACCTCGAATTTTCTATTAACACTAAAGTTGCTAAAATATTAATAAGTGTGTAAGAGAGGGGATGTATCTAATATGAATATAAAAATATTAATAAGTGTGTAAGAGAGGGGATGTATCTAATATGAATATAAAAATATTAATAAGTGTGTAAGAGAGGGGATGTATCTAATATGAATATAAAAATATTAATAAGTGTGTAAGAGAGGGGATGTATCTAATATGAATATAAAAATATTAATAAGTGTGTGAGAGAGGGGATGTATCTAATATGTATATAAAAACAATAATAAGTAAAGGGGGATGTATCTAATATGTACATTGTAGAAAATATATATATATTTATGACATGAATAGAAGTTTATTAATATGCTGAGTGTTTGCTGAGTCACTTCTGACTCATTGCTGAGTCAACAAGATAAACCCCATCTTGTCTGAACGGCTGCGGTTATTTCTAGGTTAAATCTAATGGCCTAAATGAATTCTAAAATCTATAAATAAGTGGGTAGACCCTAGACCTAAATCACTTGTAAAATTAGAGAAGCTACCGTCATGCTGCTGCCATGGAGTTCAGCATAGCCGTCACAAACTAAGAAGAGGAAGCCTAATCATCTACAACTAAATCTACACAAATCAAATCAAAAGATCTCTCTTTCTCTAATTCTTTTCTTTTGTTGGTGAGTATGATGATTCTCACAAGACTATTACAAACTAATTTGACTCAGTTATGAATGGATCACAAGAAAGTGATGTGATTTGTAATTGTAAATTCTATATATTGTGGATCTCTTATTATGTTATTATGTTGTCGTATGATTTAAATTATATATGCTATGTCATGCTATGTTGTAAATTCTCTTATGCTATGTCGTGCTATGTTGAGAATCATGTCAAGCTATGTTATACTATCATACTATGCCATGTTATAAATCATGCTATATTATGTTGAAAAATCATGTTGTTGGATCATGCTTAAAGTTATGTTTTTTTTCTTAAATTAAATGGATCTTGTTTATGGGAATTTGCCTATTAGGTTAGGTGTACCCATAAACTTGAAACTATAATTAAATAAAACTTGATTATGGGAATTTGCCTATTGAGTTAGGTGTACCCATATAAAACCATGTTGTTAAAAAATTAGATGATGTTGATTCACACATGTTCATATGTAAGTTTATGAAAATTGATTGAGATCATATTAGGTGAATTTTGAACAAGTTGACACCTTTAGATCCATGACATGTATAATCTATGCAAGTTGGACATATGCAAGTTTCACCCCTTATTATGATTCATTTGGTCACATATACACGTTGTTATTATGATAATCTCTTTTATGCTATGAGTTAGGCTATTCGAGTCTAACATATATTTTGCGAATAAACGTTCAAACGTGGGGTAGAGGTAATATTAGGAATTAATAAATTGGGTGCAATTTTGTAAGATGTTGCATACCATGAATGAATGTCCATAATTGAGTCAATTATGGACATTGTTAAAAATTGGAAGTAATTAATAATTCAAGTAGGGAATTATTAAAATTGGGGGAAAGTGGATTATTATTAATAATCAATGCTTAGGACACGAGGTTGGACCCGTTTGTGATGTAAACCTGCCCGGACCCGCCCGGCAAATCCAGTAGTCACAAATGTCGGCCCAATGTGAGAGGTCCTAGGCCCAAACTAAAGCATAACAGTTGTAAAGACACGAGGTTAGACTCTTTTATGGTGTAAGACTGCCCGGACCCGCCCGGAAAATCCAGCTGCCATAAATGCCAGTCTAATGTGAGAGGTCTTTATGAGGTTATGGCCTTAATGAACTAAGAAATACTTAACCAGATAATCATGTAAGGTGGGACATGGGGGTTAAGTAGGTGCCTTGGGTGGCATGAGGAATCTGGTGGTTGCCTTTAGAGGCATTTGAAATATGATTAGACTTAACCAAACACACATGTAAATGAACATGACTAAGTGGGTTAAGTGGGATGGACTAATGGGGACAAGCTTAGGTGGAATGCTTGTGGTAAATAGTGGGGGCCCATTTCAACCAGTATCCCAAAACGTATCTTTGTGGGCTCGACCCAAGTCGAGGACGGGACACGCATACTGGGTTTGACTATAAGAGGCCAAAACAGGGAGCGGTGGCAACGCAAGTCCAACGGGTTTCATATGCGTGTGTGGACCCGGGCTGGTAGGTAAGACGTTGTTGCATCGTGTAGGTATAAGCCGTGCATGTCCGTTGTATCAGGTTGCCACTTTAGGGGAGTGATACACCCCACTGTGGGGCCAGCACGGGTATCTACGAGTTAGGGAGCCGATCGAATAATGGGAAGTAGGGTACACCTAGTGGAGATAGGGGCAGGCGACACCTATGTAGTCAGCTAGGGGTACGTAAAGCCATTGGGAAAGTTTCTAAGTGAAGCTAAGTGGGATGAATATTTAGGGTGACTGGTGTGGTGCAGTATAGTGTTTATCCTTTAGTATTTAGGAGCGCCTATAACGTTGCCTTTAGCGATTGTCTATGTCCTTAATCTGCTCTTCATAGACATTTTCTTGTTTTCCAGCTTATGCCTTAGTCCAGTTATTTTGGTAATAGTATTGTAGAATTATCATATTCACCAGACTTTATGTCTGACCCCCTCTTTTCCATCCTTTTTCTCCCTTCAGGTCCGCAGGTTGGGCCAAGTTCTAGTGGAGTCCAGTTGGATCGCTTATCTTCTGGAAAGCTTGGACTGCTGAAGTAAAGTCCAGCTTGTTATCTTTCTTTTTAATGGCTATTCATGTAATGGGATTATGTACTTGTTTTATCAAGATAGATATTGTACTTGACATTGAATATGGTGTTATGATGTAATCAAACATGTTTTGACTTCTGCTACAATGAAATAAAGTTTTTGAATTTCCAAGTACTATTTTATATCTGTCTTGTTGTAATTTTACTGTTCTATATTCACTTAAAATCTCCATGGAAGTTAATGCATTCCCTTTGTGAGTGACATTAATGGACGTGGGGTGTTACACGTGGTATAAGAGCATAAGGTTACCAGAACAGATAAAAAAAAAATTAGAAAAATATTTTTTTTTCTAAAGTATTTTTGGAAGAAGTGCTTTCAAAAAAAAAAACATGTTATTTAAAGAGAGTTTTTATGAAAAACATAATCCCAAATAGCCACATCCTTATCTTTATCTTTCGAATTCTCCATTTTGAATCTTTCCTTTTTCGTTTCAGCATGGCTGAAGATCTTAATCTCCCAGAAGGTGTGACGATTCCAGGGTGGTTTAGGAGATACTTGGAGGCTAGGGCCACCATTGCAGGCCCAGCGGATACTCCTCCACCCCTAGTTGCACCCATTCCTCCTCCTCCTCCTCCTCCTCGTGTTGACACTTTTGCAAAGACGTGCAAGGAATTCAAGGCTATGGGAGGAAAAACTTTTCAAGGGACTGAGACGTTTGTGGAGGCCAGAGATTGGCTTAAGGAGACTGAGGAATTGTTGGATATCTTTGAAGTGGAAGATGGGAGGAAAGTCCGTTTAGCTGCTTGGTTAATGAAGGGAGAGGCCTCGTTTTGGTGGGAGGTCACTAACGGGGAACGTCCAGTTGATTCATGGGCGGATTTCAGACGAAGGTTTGAGGCAAAGTTTCTTTCAAGGGCAGATGAGAACTTAAATATGGAAAAATTCCTGGCACTAAAGCAAGGGAGCTCATCAGTAAAGGAATATGTCAATAAATTTAATCAGTTAGCAAGGTTTGGCTTGGAGTTGGTGAACACGCCAGAGAAGAAAGCTTTGAGGTTCGTTAGAGGCTTGAATGAACCGTTGCAAGGGTTGGCTATGACCCACATCCCTATGGGAGCCACCTTTGAAAAGCTAGTAGAAATGGCACTTATGCATGAGGATAAGGCAGTTGAAAAGAAAGGGGATCAGAAGAAACCCCAACAGCAAAATAAGAAGGGTGGTAGAAACAATAATGGCAAAGGGAAGAAGAAATGCTTCAATTGTGGGACGCCTGGCCATCTCAGCAAAGATTGTAGAAAGAAAAAGAAGACTGGTTGTTTTCATTGTGGAGATGCGGGACATTTAGTGAAGGACTGTCCAAAGAAGGGGCAGAGGGCAGGGTCTACCTCGGGAGGACAGGTGCAGGCTCTTATGGCACCAGGGCAGGCAAGGGGGCAAGTTCAGGCTATTGCGGCCCCACCGCTGCAAGAAAGAGGTAGAACAATTTCTGTTGAAAGCTTAGTTTTTCTGTTTGATCATCCTGTCCGTACCTTATTCGATTCTGGCGCATCTCATTCGTTTATCTCTGCATCATTAGTTGAATCATTGCACTTGAACACCAGTTTAGTAGAGGATCCCTTGGTCGTTTCAAATCCAATTGGGGGTTCGGCTCATTTGACCATGATATGTTTGGATTTGAAAATCTCTATACTTAGCGTTGAATTTAGATGTGATGCTTATGTATTGGGCTTCACGGGCTATGGGCTAATTTTAGGAATGGATTGGTTGTCTAGAAATAGGGCCATTCTTGATTGTGAAAGGAGAGTAGTTAGGCTTGTGACTCGCCTTGGTAATGCTCTCAACATCTTTTGTAATCCCATAAATTCCGTTATGCTAAGTTATCTTGAATCGCTTGACGCGTCTGTAGAGAACCTGCGATCGGTAGAAGTGGTCCGGGAATATCCGGATGTGTTTGAGGAGGTGAAGGGCTTACCTCCAAAGCGGGAGATAAACTTTCGAATTTATCTTGTGGATAATGCTAAACCCGTATCTTTGCCAGTGCGCCACATGGCTCCTCGTGAAAGGAGGGAACTCAATAAGCAAGTAAAGGAGTTGCTTGAGAAGGGGTTCATAAGACGTAGTATATCGGAGTGGGGTGCTCCAGTAGTTTTTGCCACAAAGGCGGATGGGTCTCTTAGACTTTGTATGGACTATAGAGAACTAAACAAGCTTACTAAAAAGAACCGACACCCACTGCCGAGGATTGACGATCTCTTTGATCAGTTAGTTGGCGCCTCAGTGTTTTCGCAGTTGGACTTAGCCACTGGCTTTCATCAACTGAGAGTGGCTGAGGAAAGTATAGATAAGACTGCTTTTAGGACTCCTGACGGATTCTATGAATGGCTAGTGATGCCCTTTGGTTTGACAAACGCCCCTGCATATTTTGTTGATTTGATGAGTAGGGTGTTTAGGGAATACCTTAACAAATTCGTGGTAGTCTTTGTGGATGACATCTTAGTCTTTTCTAAGAATAAAGAAGAGCACTCCCTACATCTTAGGGAAGTGTTGGAAACCCTTCGAGCGCATAACCTTAAGGAAAAATTTTCTAAGTGTCACTTCTGGAGGAAGGAAGTACAGTTCTTAGGGCACGTGGTTTCCAAAGAAGGGATAGCAGTGGATCCCGCAAAGGTGGTGGCCATCCAAGATTGGAAGGTCCCTAAAAATGCAACCGAAGTAAGAAGTTTCTTGGGGTTGGCTGGCTATTATAGGAAGTTTATCAAAGACTTCGCAAAATTATCAGCTCCATTAACACGGTTAACGAAGAAGAACCTGGTTTTTACGTGGGACAAAGATTGCGATGATGCGTTCCAACGTTTAAAGAGAGCCTTAACTTCAGCCCCAGTCTTAGTGCTGCCAAACGGGAATAAACCGTTTACCATCTATACTGATGCTTGTGGGACGGGACTTGGCGCGGTCCTCATGCAAGAGGGAAGAGTAATAGCCTATGGTGGAAGGCAGTTGAGGGTTCATGAAAAGAATTACCCCACGCATGACTTAGAGCTAGCCGCAATTGTTTTCGCGCTTAAGTCTTGGCGTCACTATCTTCTTGGTGAGAAATTCGAACTGTTCACTGACCACAAATCATTAAAATACTTATTCTCTCAGAAGGATTTGAATTTAAGGCAGCAACGGTGGATGGAATTCTTAGCCTCCTACGATTTTGAAATAGCATATACCCCGGGCAAGGGTAACGTGGTGGCAGACGCCTTAAGTAGGAAAAGGTTGTCCTTGAGTCCGTTGTTTGTTGAACGACAAAGCTTAGAATTCATCTCTATGTTTGACTTTAGACCCTCCGTTGACTTAGTACCCGGTCTGTTAGCATCCTTGGAGGTTAGACCTACACTTCTAGGACGGGTTGGTGAGGCATAGCGAGACGACCCACAGTTGGTTGAGATAGTAGAAAAGCTCAAAGGGGGGGAGTCGTCAAGCCATCTTCGTAGGTATACCCTAGACGATAAGGGTTGGTTACGAAGGGATAATAGACTTTGTGTACCACAAGACGAAGACTTAAGGAAGGCCATTCTTGATGATGCTCATCGCTCAAAAATGACCATTCATCCCGGCGGGGATAAGATGTACAAAGATATGAAGCGGGTTTTCTTTTGGGCCGGTATGAAAAAGGATGTGGCCGAGTACGTCGCTAGATGCTTGGTGTGCCAACGAGTTAAAGCATAACAAAAGAAACCCGGTGGGTTGCTTCACCCATTAGAAGTTCCACTATGGAAATGGGAAAGCATCTCAATGGATTTTGTGGATGGATTACCAAGATCAAGGAAGGGTAACACGGGGATGTGACGGCAAGGAATTTCGCTCGGTCCGAACCAGTCGCTAAACCGATTCAGGCCGTTCGAAACGCCCTATCGTTTGAGAACAGGACATAACAGAACGCATACAGAAGAACATTTCACTGTATATTACAACAATGCATCAGATTACAAGAATATACAGAGCATGAATGAATATTACACAGAAATATCAGAGATTTAAATTACATTTAAATACATAGCAGCGGAAAATAATACAATACACAACTAGAAGAAGATATACGGATACAAAGCTTTCCGGATATCGTTCCAGCTGTAAACCAGGATCCTGTGAATATAAATCTGCAAAACCAAAACTACTAGCTGCCCGTGTCGAAAATAAGGGCACCCAGAGTTTAGGTTAAAACAATAAACTCCAGGTCAGTCATGTGACTGGTGTGAGAACTAAAACAGTTAATCTTTATTTTAAAAGTTAGGTAAATCAAGGGACCACGCCGTATAACACGGAACGGGTTTCCTCCCAAGAATACCAGTGCATAAAACAAACAGCGCAATGCTAAATAAAGAAAAATGAAGCTGTTATAAGACCCAGGTCCCATCACACAATGCAACGCAGCCGAGGATAGGGTTTTCCCTTATAACAGCCAAAGAATGCTTGATACGGTTAAAACAAATCGTTTGATACTATTATAAGTGCATAGTGTATAAAACAACTTCAAATCATAAGTATCAATCATAGGCGGCATGAGCGCCCCATCCCACTATGTCACCATATATAGGTTTACAATTAAAACCGCAAAGTCACGTATTTGGAAATTGGATTTCCGTCTATGAACCGAGGCCAGGGATCGTCCTCTACCGATTCGAGACAATCTAGCCTACCATGTCTCAGGAACAGCCGCAACTGCCCCCTGGATCGTCAGGGCCGGTCCACCGATGTGGATTATTATGCCTGAACAATACGTCTCCCCGCCCTTTGGGGCGCAAACGAGCCAACGAATGACTCCATCGGACCCGGATCGTCCGATCAAACCGAGGCGCCTCGCAACAGCAACAACCACACAGGTGAAAAGTATATAAATGTCAGGGCTGGTAGGTCACTGACACCACCCTAGCTAGAAAGAAACGCATGCCCTCCCTGATGTCCTCTCCCGTTTCTGGTTCACAACCGGGGTGCGAGGCTCGCGAATTCACGTTACACAAAGCTGTGCCACACAGGCTGTGCTTTGATCATCACCACAAGACTTTGCTTTTCAACAGAAGCCTTGATCATTTGCATCTTAGCATGCCACACAGGCAAACCACTCTATGCAACCGATATCAGTCACACAGAATGAAATCCAATGTCAGACACACAGTCCATTTACAAGTCCGTTCTGGGCCTGAACGAAACCGGAGGCACCTAGTACCCCGCATATCCATCGATCTCCAAGTACGTCTGGACGATCACCAACTGTTTCCATCTTCTTGGGTGTACAGCCCAATCAAGATCATCAGTAATCACCCAAACGACATGAAGACTTCCGGTCTTCGACCGTCGTCCTCATCTTCGACACCACGTCGAATCAGTTATTCAGAATGGGATAAACCCGGTCTTTCTGAATAACTCGCGTATATATTATAAAAGTGTTACACAAACACAACATACGCCTCATTCCAATTCAGAATATTCTTTTATTCAAATATTCCTATACTTTGGGAAAAGTTCCCATTAATTTTATCCAAGATAAATTCTTTAAATTTATTCTTTAATCACCTTTGAATATCAATTCAAACTAGTCGGGATTAGCGAACCACACCGAAGTAATCATTTATTTTATTTCCCAATCCCAACCTATTCATCCCATGAAGTAAAACTGGTAGTACTTCATATCTAACACCACAGTGTTATCGGTAACTCAATTACCATTTCACGTTCAAATCTAATTAAAGATTTAATTATCGCCTGGAGTAAAACTGGTGATACTCCATTCTCGATCATTTCAATCTTAATTAAAGATTCATTAAAACTCCACTTAGTTTTAATATTTCACTGGGTTAAAGAATCAGTGTCAATTAAAACACAGTTCACGATAAACCCAAAATCACATTCATTAATTATCGGGTTAAAGAACGAGTGTTATTTAAAACACTGTTCACGATAAACCCAAAAATCAATACCAATTCAATTCCAATTAAATCTCATTTAATTGGTACACTTCATTAAATCCAAATAAAAAGATTTAATCTTTTCTCAACTGGGTTCAAGAACAGTGTTAGTGAAGACACCACTCACGACAAACCCAAATCACATTCGATATCCAATACAAGACTCTGAATAGAAAATATATCGGCTTATATTCAATATCGAATTCTACGACTAACAAATGTCGTATTGGAAATAACGATATAAATATATATCTTTCAAATTTCCATGACAACATCTGTATAATCCCGAATTCCAACATCGAAATATTCCGAAGACAATTTCGATTCAAATCCACTCCAATGCAATCATTGGATATTCTGGTTATTTTCACAACCATTTCAAATCCAATTTATTTGTTTAAAAATAAATAGAATTATTTTTCTAGTTCAAAACTAGTTCATTTCGATAAAAATCTATTTTTATCTTTTCAAATATGGAGTTTTTCATCCCAAACTTTGTAACACCCCGCCTCCGCTAGGGTCACTCGCAAGGGAATGCACTAGCTTTAGAGGGGCATTATTGGTAAACATGCACAGAAATATCACAAGACAGAACACATAAAATAGCGGAAGTAAAATCAATCTTTCATAACATGAATACATAAGGTCTAAAGCCTTTTACATCAGAGTACATCAAAACCTGTCTTGCAATAGTAAAGAAGCATAAAGACTTTTTTTAATAAATTATTCCCCAAGTAAAAACAGTAAAGTAGCCATAGCCAAGAGAAATCCAAGCCATCCATGATGACCTTCAATCAGAGGAAGTCCGAACTAAACAACAGTATTTCCTCCCTGTAACCTGGGGGGGAAACGGAAGAAAAGAGGCGAAACAAAACGGGTCAGTCAAAAAGACTGAGTAAGCCCTATCTACTATTAGCATAAAAACTAGTAAAGTTAACTGACATGAGAAACTGAGATGAACATAAGCATGATAACAAGATAGATAAGCTAAATCAAAATAACAGGATGAACTACTGAACTCAGAAAACTAAGGTGTCATGATAAATTACGATGTCAAGATAAAACAAGGTATCACATCGTCAGGTTTCTATCAAGTATAATATCCCCAAGATATCTATTACGTATAACGTCCCATGGTATCTATCCTGTATGCCCGCTCTGCACCTACCGTACTAGTATCCCAACTGTACCACGTGCTATCCGTGAATGACCCTTACTCAAAAGTCGTGTAATGGTCCATGTCAACCTAATATATCGCATATATAGGTTACTCAAATCATATGTTTCTTTCCATTTATATAAGTTCAGTCCTTTGCCGTACCTCGTACGGGCTTCCTCATGTCGTATTATCCTTGAAATCGTTTGGACTGTCACCCTTGTTCTAGCTAGGCTCTTCCCTATGAATCATCGTTTGAACTACTAGGACTTACGCCACCTAGCACCACTAGGGATTACGCTTACCTATTGCACGCTTTCGTATTTCGGTTTGGGTTAAACCACCTAGGCCACTAGGGATTACGCTAACCCTCAACCGCGCCCTTTTTCCCACGCATTCATCGTGAATCGTTTTTCTATAACTGTATGCACATGTATCACATCGTGCCATCCGAGTCCTGTCACAGGGCAAAACAAGAAATACAGGACTCGGTCGGGAGCTTTAGATTTATCTGCCGATGCAGATACTAAGGTCTGCTTTTCTACACGTGGCTATGGTCCCACGAGACCCCTCCCTCAACTAGTGAAAGGCAACACAAGAGAAAATCTTGCATAACATGATAGCATGTATCATTCTCAATGATCAAACCCAAACTTGCAACATGAACATTTAACTTCATAGTTAATATCTAAGAGTAGGGAAAGGGCTTACATTGCTATGAAGGCCTAAATCGATTGAACTAAAGCTTGTGATGAAGCCTATGCATGCCATCACCCAAAAACCCAAAGATGCACACTCCAAATCAATAAAAACCCCATCTTTATGAACAAAGATCAAAGCTTTTGCCTTGAAATCAACTTGAGAAGCTCTCATACTAACATAGGGACTCTCTAACACTCTCATGATCATGAAACCTCTCATAGAAATGAAGTGGAGGCTAGGATAGTTGAGTGGAGGCCATGAGAGTAGAAATTTGGCCATAGTTTAGTTACATGAGTGAATAATGAGGGTTTAGGGTAGGTTAGGGTCTTATTTATAGATTAGGCAAGTGTTTTAGGCCATAGGATTAAACCTAGATTCAATCCAAGCCATCAAAGCATGTCTTGGGGAAGAAGTCAAGTGTAGGAACCATCTAGGGCCTTTAGATTAAAGATGAACCATGAGAACCATCCAAATGCAAAATCTGCATTTGAGCGAATCGGCCCACGGGTTGACAGCCAAACACCCTGGATTAACCCCTAATCGACCCAGCGGGCTCGGGTCGACCTCAAAAATCGGCCGGTTCGGTTATTCCCCTCTCCCAATTCGCTGTTTTGAACATTTTTGCATATTTATTTATTTAATTTTCAATTATATATATATATATATATATCAATATATATATATATATTTCTCTGCGCAACCCATTTCACTTAATTAAGTATACTTTAATTTGGGAATTTTTCGTGAAACTTCGCGAGGCCATATCTTGGTCATACGGACTCCGATTTTCGAAAACTCGGACTCTATTTCGCGTATTTTTCCGAGACGAACGCAATGGCATAGCCCGTTTTCCTTGATTCAGATTTTTCAGTTTAATTCTGCCTCCATTTATGTTATAACAGGTTATTGAAAATACGGGTTGTTACATTCTCCCCACCTTTTAGGATTTCGTCCCCGAAATCTCCAAGTTAGGAAGAACATATCCTACCATCCATCATCCATCTACTCAAAACATCATCCACAAGCAACCATTGTCCTTAGATGATTTCTAATGCTGTATGAATATATGCAAAACATGTGTGTACATGTTCCTTAGCTAATGCTAATGATCAGGCCTGAATAATCTTTCTAATGCAAAATATGTATAGTGCCATGAATCCAACATGTATGCAAATAGTCCTAGTCATGTAGATACTATATGCGTGCACAATCATTCATTCATATGCAACAACCGCATGATAAAACATTCGATTTCATCCATAAACAAGTATAAATACTCGTGCATATGCAATATGAAATGTGACCGAGTTGAGCTAGTATCTAATGTGTATTCGCGCATCCACGAGCAACCACTTGCAACCACTTGCAACCATATCAATCATAACATGTTTCAAATACATGTTTACATCCATAGGGTTCTACCTAGAATTCCCTGAAACAGGGTCGAGAAGATAAACAGGACAAACTCCTTACAGGGTTTGTAACGGAGAATAGGACCGAGAGGATGTCCACAAAAGATAGCCTACAAGTAAGCTCTACAGAAAACAGGGATCAAGGATATACTCCCAAAAAGAGATATCATGCGCGTATCTAGTCTTTGACCATCAAAGTCGTATTTCCTTGAGCTTAATTCCATTGTGCCTTGACCGTCCTTTAACTTCGCGATTTCGTAGCTTCTTATTTCCTGTTTCCATAACATGAGATGAAACTCATTTCTTCGTCGCCTCTCGTTCCACTTGCACTTATCCTTTTCCTAAAATACTTGACGCAAACATGACTGCGTACTCATGATCTCATGCAAGCTTTCCAAAATTCACTAATGAATCTCGGACCTCGTACCACAAGGTATTCCACATAGAAGAACTTTCTCTTGAAAGTAAACAGATGCCAACCAGGTTATCAAGCGCACTTACTAAGGTGATTTCTATAACCCATGCATAAGTGAAATAAACCATCCGTCTTATCAGCGAACACCACTCGATTGGGCTTCCAATTTCCAGTAAAGGTATCAAGGGATTCTAGGTAACTAGTCATGACCGAACCCAAAAGGTTCCACGAGACTTTGAGGGTATTACCAAGGCTAGTCAAGAGTCTAACTACCCTCCTATCAAAACCGAGAGTGGCACCCCTTACTGGATAACCACTTCATCCCTAGAATCCATCCATAACCGAGGCATGTCATTCTCAAATCCAAAACAAGTCATGAATAAATGGACCGATTCTCCACAGGACTTGAGACAAAAATGGTATTCCCTATTACGCTAGTACTTAAGGTGCAGAGACTCAACTATCGAAGCAAACTTAAATGATGCGGGGATCAAAACAAAGTCTTGACGGGATGATAGAAAAGAATAACTAGATCTTCAACAAGGATGTTATCCCCCTACTCAGGTACTCTAGTGAGGGTATACCATTGTCTTCACGATCATCTTGTCCTTGTCCCACAATACTTAACTATCCGTCCCATTTTACCATGCCAAAGGTACTCTCTCGTCATGGGTTTCATTGTTCATCCTTCTCTCTCGTCCTGGGCTGAGCCATACCAACAAGTTGCTCATCCTTAAGCTCGTATCCTTTATCCTCTTCCTCACTATCCTTTCTTATAACGCAGCCACTGGTCTCTCGAGAACCACCTCCATCGTAAGGAAAACACTTTCGTAGATAGAAAAGACTAGTCGCAGTTAAAACCACTGTGACTACAGATGGAGGAAAGAAAGGAAAAGAGATTCAATTAAGGAAACAAGGATAGTGCTAATGGCCTTTGGGGAATAGCCTTTTTCTTTTAAAAGAAAATTTTCTTGAAAAATGCTTCTTTGTAAACGATTTTCAAATAGTTTTCAGAAGGTCTTTAAAAACTTTTGCCCAGTCTGGTAACCTTCTGCTCTGATACCAAATGTAACACCCCGCCTCCGCTAGGGTCACTCGCAAGGGAATGCACTAGCTTTAGAGGGGCATTATTGGTAAACATGCACAGAAATATCACAAGACAGAACACATAAAATAGCGGAAGTAAAATCAATCTTTCATAACATGAATACATAAGGTCTAAAGCCTTTTACATCAGAGTACATCAAAACCTGTCTTGCAATAGTAAAGAAGCATAAAGACTTTTTTTAATAAATTATTCCCCAAGTAAAAACAGTAAAGTAGCCATAGCCAAGAGAAATCCAAGCCATCCATGATGACCTTCAATCAGAAGAAGTCCGAACTAAACAACAGTATTTCCTCCCTGTAACCTGGGGGGGAAACGGAAGAAAAGAGGCGAAACAAAACGGGTCAGTCAAAAAGACTGAGTAAGCCCTATCTACTATTAGCATAAAAACTAGTAAAGTTAACTGACATGAGAAACTGAGATGAACATAAGCATGATAACAAGATAGATAAGCTAAATCAAAATAACAGGATGAACTACTGAACTCAGAAAACTAAGGTGTCATGATAAATTACGATGTCAAGATAAAACAAGGTATCACATCGTCAGGTTTCTATCAAGTATAATATCCCCAAGATATCTATTACGTATAACATCCCATGGTATCTATCCTGTATGCCCGCTCTGCACCTACCGTACTAGTATCCCAACTGTACCACGTGCTATCCGTGAATGACCCTTACTCAAAAGTCGTGTAATGGTCCATGTCAACCTAATATATCGCATATATAGGTTACTCAAATCATATGTTTCTTTCCATTTATATAAGTTCAGTCCTTTGCCGTACCTCGTACGGGCTTCCTCATGTCGTATTATCCTTGAAATCGTTTGGACTGTCACCCTTGTTCTAGCTAGGCTCTTCCCTATGAATCATCGTTTGAACTACTAGGAATTACGCCACCTAGCACCACTAGGGATTACGCTTACCTATTGCATGCTTTCGTATTTCGGTTTGGGTTAAACCACCTAGGCCACTAGGGATTACGCTAACCCTCAACCGCGCCCTTTTTCCCACGCATTCATCGTGAATCGTTTTTCTATAACTGT
This sequence comes from Allium sativum, assembly GCA_030737875.1. NCBI lineage: Eukaryota > Viridiplantae > Streptophyta > Magnoliopsida > Asparagales > Amaryllidaceae > Allium > Allium sativum. Next base: position 218,958,736 of record CM060919.1, read on the forward strand.
ATGCACATGTATCACATCGTGCCATCCGAGTCCTGTCACAGGGCAAAACAAGAAATACAGGACTCGGTCGGGAGCTTTAGATTTATCTGCCGATGCAGATACTAAGGTCTGCTTTTCTACACGTGGCTATGGTCCCACGAGACCCCTCCCTCAACTAGTGAAAGGCAACACAAGAGAAAATCTTGCATAACATGATAGCATGTATCATTCTCAATGATCAAACCCAAACTTGCAACATGAACATTTAACTTCATAGTTAATATCTAAGAGTAGGGAAAGGGCTTACATTGCTATGAAGGCCTAAATCGATTGAACTAAAGCTTGTGATGAAGCCTATGCATGCCATCACCCAAAAACCCAAAGATGCACACTCCAAATCAATAAAAAAACCCATCTTTATGAACAAAGATCAAAGCTTTTGCCTTGAAATCAACTTGAGAAGCTCTCATACTAACATAGGGACTCTCTAACACTCTCATGATCATGAAACCTCTCATAGAAATGAAGTGGAGGCTAGGATAGTTGAGTGGAGGCCATGAGAGTAGAAATTTGGCCATAGTTTAGTTACATGAGTGAATAATGAGGGTTTAGGGTAGGTTAGGGTCTTATTTATAGATTAGGCAAGTGTTTTAGGCCATAGGATTAAACCTAGATTCAATCCAAGCCATCAAAGCATGTCTTGGGGAAGAAGTCAAGTGTAGGAACCATCTAGGGCCTTTAGATTAAAGATGAACCATGAGAACCATCCAAATGCAAAATCTGCATTTGAGCGAATCGGCCCACGGGTTGACAGCCAAACACCCTGGATTAACCCCTAGTCGACCCAGCGGGCTCGGGTCGACCTCAAAAATCGGCCGGTTCGGTTATTCCCCTCTCCCAATTCGCTGTTTTGAACATTTTTGCATATTTATTTATTTAATTTTCAATTATATATATATATATATATATATATATATCAATATATATATATATTTCTCTGCGCAACCCATTTCACTTAATTAAGTATACTTTAATTTGGGATTTTTTCGTGAAACTTCGCGAGGCCATATCTTGGTCATACGGACTCCGATTTTCGAAAACTCGGACTCTATTTCGCGTATTTTTCCGAGACGAACGCAATGGCATAGCCCGTTTTCCTTGATTCAGATTTTTCAGTTTAATTCTGCCTCCATTTATGTTATAACAGGTTATTGAAAATACGGGTTGTTACAAACTTTCACAAATCATTTCTTATGATTTTACACAAATTATTACTATTTTTAATAATTTTATCAAGGCCCGTACAGTCGATTTCCATCAATGGCCATCGAACTGCACTTACAGCGACCTTTTTCAAATTTGATTTGGACATAATTCCAAATCCAACCGTTAGATTTCAAATTTCTAACATTCATTAGAAAGCTCTTTTCGATACGAACCCAACGGTTCCGGTTTTAGGAGAATCCGACGGTCGGATCTCCCGTAATGTCCGTTTGAAATAAATGGTCGAAATTCACGAACTGCCGCTGCGCAGCGCGTTCTATTCGGGCCATTATATTATATATATAATATATATAATATATACTTCGTCGATTTTCTATTCAAAACGAATTATATAAATAGTTTTAAAATTCGTTTCAAAATCTATTTCAACTTCCATTTCAATTCAATTCAAAATTGAATTCTTCTTTATAAATTCGTTTTAAAATTCATTTCTATTCAATTCAAATTTCAATTCAATTTGAATTCATATTCAATTCAATTCATTTCGAAATCGTTTTCAATTCAATTCATTTCGAAATCGTTTTCAATTCAATTCATTTCGAAATCGTTTTCAATTCAATTCATTTCGAAATCGTTTTCAATTCAATTCATTTCGAAATCGTTTTCAATTCAATTCATTTCGAAATCGTTTTCAATTCAATTCATTTCGAAATCGTTTTCAATTCAATTCATTTCGAAATCGTTTTCAATTCAATTCATTTCGAAATCGTTTTCAATTCAATTCATTTCGAAATCGTTTTCAATTCAATTCATTTCGAAATCGTTTTCAATTCAATTCATTTCGAAATCGTTTTCAATTCAATTCATTTCGAAATCGTTTAAAATCGATATAAATATCGTTCACGTCAAAATGGCGTCAATCTAATCAACACGGCTTCATATATTCCTATTTTCAAATATTCTATTTCAAATATTTCTTTTTCAAATATTTCTTTTTCAAAACTGGAAAGAGGCCCAATCAATTACCATATAAAGTTAATTATATGGATTTTCATACAACACATGTATATAATAGCATTGAAAAATAATCAACCATCAACCAAAGTGCACTACACTGTATAAGCATCAAATATAGATATCTAATGCTTATAACAGCCTGTCAATCAATCGATCGACATATTCAATCAATCAGGATGAGTGAACTTCAAATTTCATCCCAACACCCGTGTGGGGTTTCAAACAATCAAACACATACTTTATTTGTGCAGTTGGGCGATGTGTAAAATTTATCGACCCAATCAACGTCATTCAAATAGGTGTACATAAACAAACCGTCCGGTTTGTAAATGAATATTTTATTTATTCACATTCACTATATTCATATTCACGTTAAAAATTATATTTTTAACGATAAAACATTTTATTCCAACATATGAATTTCTATTATTCATTTACACAATAAAAGGATATTTTTATTTTCTAACATATTTTAGAAAATTTCGGCGGCATAACGGCACGATACTAGAAACGGGACAAGGCCTAGCCTTATCCCCGGTCTAGTGCAGGCCCACGCCATTCACACATCCTTCAAATTCACCAAACAACCATTCAAATCAAATTGTCAAACTAATCTATGCAACCAAACAAACAAGTCCATGGTCTGTGGACGATTGTGTCGGGTGCTACTAAGCACCGTCTGCATCCTAGTATATATATATATAACTAGAAAAAGAAGTTGAAGAGTGAGAAGTTCTCACCGAAAGCTATCCAATACCACGACTCTTCATTTATGGAAATCTTCTTCATTATCCCATCTTCGTCACCTTCGTTGCCCGTAGTCACTATATATATAAAAATCACACATTTTTACTTCGCTATTCAATATATAAAAATCGAATTTTTACTACGATGTTCAATATATAAAAATCGAATTTTTACTTCGAAGTTCAATATATAAAAATCATATTTTTACTACGATGTTCAATATATAAAAATCGAATTTTTACTTCGAAGTTCAATATATAAAAATCATATTTTTACTACGATGTTCAATATATAAAAATATGTTTTTTTACTTTTCTACAAATCCGATCTTTTTAAAGTTTAAACCTTTTGCTTTTAACTTAAAATTAAAATCAGTTTTAACCTTTTAAAAAACAACTCTTTTTAATCTTTTTAAAAATCAATTCAGTTTTTATTCTTTTAAAAAATCAACTGTTTTTAATCTTTTTTTCTAAGAATCAGTTTTTAGAGTAAAACAAGAAAATCAGTTTTTAATACTTTTTTTCTAAAAATCAGTTTTTAGAGTAAAACAAGAAAATCAGTTTTAACTTTATTTATAAAAATCATTTTTATCCTAAAAAGAAAATCAGTTTTAAACTAATTAAAATTCAGTTTTGAAATCATAACTCAAATCAGTTTTTACTTTTAATTAAAAATAAAATAATAAAATAACAAAAACTTACGGGGGGGGTTTCTGTAGTTCGTCGGCGGCAACTTCGAGCGGGCGGCGTCGATGTCGACAGCAGGAGGGTGGAGCGATGGCTTCGGGGCTCGAACGGGGTGGCGATACTTCGGGAGGAGGCGGCGGTGTATCGAGGGGTTCGACGATGTCTCGAGGGGGGGGGCGGCTCGATTGATTTAGGTTTCCCCTTTTTTTTTCTAAATGAAATCGGTAATGAAATACTGGGGGGGGCCAAGCAGAAGAAAAGGGGGGGGGAGAAAATTAAAATAATATATATTTTTTTATTAATTAATTATTTAATTTTGGTAAAAAGGTTGACTTTTTCATATGACCTCGAAACGAGGCCCACCGCCTGTCGTCCATAGCGTTTTACCCCCATTCCGAACACAATGGGATATGTATCGCAAACCGATTTGATCGTTACAATCAGTTTCCGTTGAATTTAAAGTGTACTTCTTTATATATTCAATTTAAACGCACATTTCAATTTAGTGGGGCCACCTACGAACTCGAAAAATCCCAGAAAAATATTTTCTAGCTTCGTATTGACGATACGGTCTTAACAAAACTAGTTTCGTCGAATTCTGAGACCGTTTGAAAAATGGCCATTTTCCAGTCGATTAAAATCAACTGAAACTGGTCAAATGCGTTTTCCTTTGCCACGCTCACATATTGATTCGAAAAATTATGAAATTTTAAACCTAGCAATAACTCGACATCACGGACCCAACAAAACTGGTTTCGTCGAAATCCGAGGTCATTTGCAAAATGTCCATTTTTAAGGGCCTGAATTCCATGGCGACTATTCAGAATTTTCAACTGGACATATCCTTTGATTCCCGCTATGAAATTTCGATTCGTCGGATTCGTTGGAAAGATATTATCAATTAGATCCTATCATTTTTGGTTTCACTAAAATCCAGATTGTTTTGCACCCGGTACATTCAATTGAAGTTTGAAATCGAATTATCGAACTACCGCGCCATTTTCAATTCTATTTATAATTATATATAAATATTTATATTCTAACGACGACGTATATAATATATACGTTCTAATTATATTCAAAATAAATTTCTCGTCGATATTATTTAAAATAATCTATTTTAAATAATCAAAATTCGCTAAAATTGCCAAAATAAAAATTTTAAACTGGCCCAGATTTTGCGGGTTGTTACAATCTCCCCCACTTAAAACTTTTCGTCCCCGAAAAGGAACAAAGTCGGAAGTGGTTTGATCATTCAACTCTACGATCGATCTGGCTTCCATTCTCCAACTTTTCAGTTTTTGAGAATTTTCAAAAATTTCAAAATTTTGGCTAACACCCTAAATTTTCGAAAAATTTCGCCATAACCTCCCCTGCACCGGGAGCATCGGGGAATTTCAAATAGCTTCCCCGGTCCTTCAGATCTCAAAAAGAAAAAGAAAAAGCCAAGCGGCTAGCCAATAGGCTCACAAAATCATCATCACCCAAACAAAACAGTAAATTATGTAGTAAACATGTACCTATTTGTCGGGCAAACAAATTTTATTCTCTGGCTCTAGCCTCCTTGCTATGACCTGTTCAATACAAGTATATGTATATACAAGCAAATGCGACCAATTTTCAATATAATTCAATATGTGATTCAATTAGGCTAAATGGCTAAAAATTAGCAAACAAATAAACAAACAACGCAAACATCAATCAATTAGTGAATTAGAGTTTCAAATTCATAATTTTGATACATATACAAAAAATCATGTTTTGATGCCAAATCACAACAATAGGCCCTATCTAATTTTGGTTCTCACACCAGTCTAATGGAAATATATAGATATCACACCTTCGACACTCGAATATAAATACTGATGATGATGCACCATCATCAGGATCATCCCCGGGTGACTAGAGTGTGGTTCTATATCTATCCAGTATATTAAAACTTCGAATATACGTTTGCAAGGCGCATATGCAAAAATCTTTATATACTGGACTGTCCAAATCAATACTAATAAATAATCAAATACGAATAATTGATTTAGATTTTCAAAACAAAATTTGTTTTTCACTTTAAAAATTTACTCTTCACACTCGTTCTAGGATACTACTGATCCCATCTCTAACGAGTCATCCCCATTGGATATTACTAATCCAATATCTGATGAATTCTTTCGTATGGTTCTAATGTGCCTTGTTCTCTGAGCTTTGTAAACCAAAGCTCTGATACCAACTGTGACGGCAAGGAATTTCGCTCGGTCCGAACCAGTCGCTAAACCGATTCAGGCCGTTCGAAACGCCCTATCGTTTGAGAACAGGACATAACAGAACGCATACAGAAGAACATTTCACTGTATATTACAACAATGCATCAGATTACAAGAATATACAGAGCATGAATGAATATTACACAGAAATATCAGAGATTTAAATTACATTTAAATACATAGCAGCGGAAAATAATACAATACACAACTAGAAGAAGATATACGGATACAAAGCTTTCCGGATATCGTTCCAGCTGTAAACCAGGATCCTGTGAATATAAATCTGCAAAACCAAAACTACTAGCTGCCCGTGTCGAAAATAAGGGCACCCAGAGTTTAGGTTAAAACAATAAACTCCAGGTCAGTCATGTGACTGGTGTGAGAACTAAAACAGTTAATCTTTATTTTAAAAGTTAGGTAAATCAAGGGACCACGCCGTATAACACGGAACGGGTTTCCTCCCAAGAATACCAGTGCATAAAACAAACAGCGCAATGCTAAATAAAGAAAAATGAAGCTGTTATAAGACCCAGGTCCCATCACACAATGCAACGCAGCCGAGGATAGGGTTTTCCCTTATAACAGCCAAAGAATGCTTGATACGGTTAAAACAAATCGTTTGATACTATTATAAGTGCATAGTGTATAAAACAACTTCAAATCATAAGTATCAATCATAGGCGGCATGAGCGCCCCATCCCACTATGTCACCATATATAGGTTTACAATTAAAACCGCAAAGTCACGTATTTGGAAATTGGATTTCCGTCTATGAACCGAGGCCAGGGATCGTCCTCTACCGATTCGAGACAATCTAGCCTACCATGTCTCAGGAACAGCCGCAACTGCCCCCTGGATCGTCAGGGCCGGTCCACCGATGTGGATTATTATGCCTGAACAATACGTCTCCCCGCCCTTTGGGGCGCAAACGAGCCAACGAATGACTCCATCGGACCCGGATCGTCCGATCAAACCGAGGCGCCTCGCAACAGCAACAACCACACAGGTGAAAAGTATATAAATGTCAGGGCTGGTAGGTCACTGACACCACCCTAGCTAGAAAGAAACGCATGCCCTCCCTGATGTCCTCTCCCGTTTCTGGTTCACAACCGGGGTGCGAGGCTCGCGAATTCACGTTACACAAAGCTGTGCCACACAGGCTGTGCTTTGATCATCACCACAAGACTTTGCTTTTCAACAGAAGCCTTGATCATTTGCATCTTAGCATGCCACACAGGCAAACCACTCTATGCAACCGATATCAGTCACACAGAATGAAATCCAATGTCAGACACACAGTCCATTTACAAGTCCGTTCTGGGCCTGAACGAAACCGGAGGCACCTAGTACCCCGCATATCCATCGATCTCCAAGTACGTCTGGACGATCACCAACTGTTTCCATCTTCTTGGGTGTACAGCCCAATCAAGATCATCAGTAATCACCCAAACGACATGAAGACTTCCGGTCTTCGACCGTCGTCCTCATCTTCGACACCACGTCGAATCAGTTATTCAGAATGGGATAAACCCGGTCTTTCTGAATAACTCGCGTATATATTATAAAAGTGTTACACAAACACAACATACGCCTCATTCCAATTCAGAATATTCTTTTATTCAAATATTCCTATACTTTGGGAAAAGTTCCCATTAATTTTATCCAAGATAAATTCTTTAAATTTATTCTTTAATCACCTTTGAATATCAATTCAAACTAGTCGGGATTAGCGAACCACACCGAAGTAATCATTTATTTTATTTCCCAATCCCAACCTATTCATCCCATGAAGTAAAACTGGTAGTACTTCATATCTAACACCACAGTGTTATCGGTAACTCAATTACCATTTCACGTTCAAATCTAATTAAAGATTTAATTATCGCCTGGAGTAAAACTGGTGATACTCCATTCTCGATCATTTCAATCTTAATTAAAGATTCATTAAAACTCCACTTAGTTTTAATATTTCACTGGGTTAAAGAATCAGTGTCAATTAAAACACAGTTCACGATAAACCCAAAATCACATTCATTAATTATCGGGTTAAAGAACGAGTGTTATTTAAAACACTGTTCACGATAAACCCAAAAATCAATACCAATTCAATTCCAATTAAATCTCATTTAATTGGTACACTTCATTAAATCCAAATAAAAAGATTTAATCTTTTCTCAACTGGGTTCAAGAACAGTGTTAGTGAAGACACCACTCACGACAAACCCAAATCACATTCGATATCCAATACAAGACTCTGAATAGAAAATATATCGGCTTATATTCAATATCGAATTCTACGACTAACAAATGTCGTATTGGAAATAACGATATAAATATATATCTTTCAAATTTCCATGACAACATCTGTATAATCCCGAATTCCAACATCGAAATATTCCGAAGACAATTTCGATTCAAATCCACTCCAATGCAATCATTGGATATTCTGGTTATTTTCACAACCATTTCAAATCCAATTTATTTATTTAAAAATAAATAGAATTATTTTTCTAGTTCAAAACTAGTTCATTTCGATAAAAATCTATTTTTATCTTTTCAAATATGGAGTTTTTCATCCCAAACTTTCACAAATCATTTCTTATGATTTTACACAAATTATTACTATTTTTAATAATTTTATCAAGGCCCGTACAGTCGATTTCCATCAATGGCCATCGAACTGCACTTACAGCGACCTTTTTCAAATTTGATTTGGACATAATTCCAAATCCAACTGTTAGATTTCAAATTTCTAACATTCATTAGAAAGCTCTTTTCGATACGAACCCAACGGTTCCGGTTTTAGGAGAATCCGACGGTCGGATCTCCCGTAATGTCCGTTTGAAATAAATGGTCGAAATTCACGAACTGCCGCTGCGCGGCGCGTTCTATTCGGGCCATTATATTATATATATAATATATATAATATATACTTCGTCGATTTTCTATTCAAAACGAATTATATAAATAGTTTTAAAATTCGTTTCAAAATCTATTTCAACTTCCATTTCAATTCAATTCAAAATTGAATTCTTCTTTATAAATTCGTTTTAAAATTCATTTCTATTCAATTCAAATTTCAATTCAATTTGAATTCATATTCAATTCAATTCATTTCGAAATCGTTTTCAATTCAATTCATTTCGAAATCATTTTCAATTCAATTCATTTCGAAATCGTTTTCAATTCAATTCATTTCGAAATCGTTTTCAATTCAATTCATTTCGAAATCGTTTTCAATTCAATTCATTTCGAAATCGTTTTCAATTCAATTCATTTCGAAATCGTTTTCAATTCAATTCATTTCGAAATCGTTTTCAATTCAATTCATTTCGAAATCGTTTTCAATTCAATTCATTTCGAAATCATTTTCAATTCAATTCATTTCGAAATCGTTTTCAATTCAATTCATTTCGAAATCGTTTAAAATCGATATAAATATCGTTCACGTCAAAATGGCGTCAATCTAATCAACACGGCTTCATATATTCCTATTTTCAAATATTCTATTTCAAATATTTCTTTTTCAAATATTTCTTTTTCAAAACTGGAAAGAGGCCCAATCAATTACCATATAAAGTTAATTATATGGATTTTCATACAACACATGTATATAATAGCATTGAAAAATAATCAACCATCAACCAAAGTGCACTACACTGTATAAGCATCAAATATAGATATCTAACGCTTATAACAGCCTGTCAATCAATCGATCGACATATTCAATCAATCAGGATGAGTGAACTTCAAATTTCATCCCAACACCCGTGTGGGGTTTCAAACAATCAAACACATACTTTATTTGTGCAGTTGGGCGATGTGTAAAATTTATCGACCCAATCAACGTCATTCAAATAGGTGTACATAAACAAACCGTCCGGTTTGTAAATGAATATTTTATTTATTCACATTCACTATATTCATATTCACGTTAAAAATTATATTTTTAACGATAAAACATTTTATTCCAACATATGAATTTCTATTATTCATTTACACAATAAAAGGATATTTTTATTTTCTAACATATTTTAGAAAATTTCGGCGGCATAACGGCACGATACTAGAAACGGGACAAGGCCTAGCCTTATCCCCGGTCTAGTGCAGGCCCACGCCATTCACACATCCTTCAAATTCACCAAACAACCATTCAAATCAAATTGTCAAACTAATCTATGCAACCAAACAAACAAGTCCATGGTCTGTGGACGATTGTGTCGGGTGCTACTAAGCACCGTCTGCATCCTAGTATATATATATATATAACTAGAAAAAGAAGTTGAAGAGTGAGAAGTTCTCACCGAAAGCTATCCAATACCACGACTCTTCATTTATGGAAATCTTCTTCATTATCCCATCTTCGTCACCTTCGTTGCCCGTAGTCACTATATATATAAAAATCACACATTTTTACTTCGCTATTCAATATATAAAAATCGAATTTTTACTACGATGTTCAATATATAAAAATCGAATTTTTACTTCGAAGTTCAATATATAAAAATCATATTTTTACTACGATGTTCAATATATAAAAATCGAATTTTTACTTCGAAGTTCAATATATAAAAATAATATTTTTACTACGATGTTCAATATATAAAAATATGTTTTTTTACTTTTCTACAAATCCGATCTTTTTAAAGTTTAAACCTTTTGCTTTTGACTTAAAATTAAAATCAGTTTTAACCTTTTAAAAAACAACTCTTTTTAATCTTTTTAAAAATCAATTCAGTTTTTAATCTTTTAAAAAATCAACTGTTTTTAATCTTTTTTTCTAAGAATCAGTTTTTAGAGTAAAACAAGAAAATCAGTTTTTAATACTTTTTTTCTAAAAATCAGTTTTTAGAGTAAAACAAGAAAATCAGTTTTAACTTTATTTATAAAAATCATTTTTATCCTAAAAAGAAAATCAGTTTTAAACTAATTAAAATTCAGTTTTGAAATCATAACTCAAATCAGTTTTTACTTTTAATTAAAAATAAAATAATAAAATAACAAAAACTTACGGGGGGGGTTTCTGTAGTTCGTCGGCGGCATCTTCGAGCGGGCGGCGTCGATGTCGACAGCAGGAGGGTGGAGCGATGGCTTCGGGGCTCGAACGGGGTGGCGATACTTCGGGAGGAGGCGGCGGTGTATCGAGGGGTTCGACGATGTCTCGAGGGGGGGGGGGGCGGCTCGATTGATTTAGGTTTCCCCTTTTTTTTTTTTTTCTAAATGAAATCGGTAATGAAATACTGGGGGGGCCAAGCAGAAGAAAAGGGGGGGGGAGAAAATTAAAATAATATATATTTTTTTATTAATTAATTATTTAATTTTGGTAAAAAGGTTGACTTTTTCATATGACCTCGAAACGAGGCCCACCGCCTGTCGTCCATAGCGTTTTACCCCCATTCCGAACACAATGGGATATGTATCGCAAACCGATTTGATCGTTACAATCAGTTTCCGTTGAATTTAAAGTGTACTTCTTTATATATTCAATTTAAACGCACATTTCAATTTAGTGGGGCCACCTACGAACTCGAAAAATCCCAGAAAAATATTTTCTAGCTTCGTATTGACGATACGGTCTTAACAAAACTAGTTTCGTCGAATTCTGAGACCGTTTGAAAAATGGCCGTTTTCCAGTCGATTAAAATCAACTGAAACTGGTCAAATGCGTTTTCCTTTGCCACGCTCACATATTGATTCGAAAAATTATGAAATTTTAAACCTAGCAATAACTCGACATCACGGACCCAACAAAACTGGTTTCGTCGAAATCCGAGGTCATTTGCAAAATGTCCATTTTTAAGGGCCTGAATTCCATGGCGACTATTCAGAATTTTCAACTGGACATATCCTTTGATTCCCGCTATGAAATTTCGATTCGTCGGATTCGTTGGAAAGATATTATCAATTAGATCCTATCATTTTTGGTTTCACTAAAATCCAGATTGTTTTGCACCCGGTACATTCAATTGAAGTTTGAAATCGAATTATCGAACTACCGCGCCATTTTCAATTCTATTTATAATTATATATAAATATTTATATTCTAACGACGACGTATATAATATATACGTTCTAATTATATTCAAAATAAATTTCTCGTCGATATTATTTAAAATAATCTATTTTAAATAATCAAAATTCGCTAAAATTGCCAAAATAAAAATTTTAAACTGGCCCAGATTTTGCGGGTTGTTACAGGGGATTTGGGTTATAGTAGATAGACTTACTAAAAGCGCCCATTTTATTCCCGTGAAAAGTAAGAGGACTGCTCCGTGGTTGGCTTCTGTATACATTAAGGAGATAGTTCGTTTGCACGGTATTCCTTCTAGTATAGTAAGCGACCGTGACCCCATCTTTACTAGCGAATTTTGGAAGAGTTTACAAGAGGTGGTAGGGACTCAGCTATGTTTGAGCACCGCATATCATCCTCAGACAGACGGCCAGACCGAGAGGGTGAATCGCATTCTAGAGGATCTTTTAAGGCTTTGTATCCTAGACTTTGGGGGTACATGGGAAGAGCACCTTCCGTTAGTAGAATTCGCATATAATAATAGCTTTCAGTCTAGTATTGGCATGGCACCTTTCGAAGCTCTTTATGGAAGGCCTTGCCGTTCGCCTACATGTTGGTGGGAATCTACCGATAAAATCCTACTTGGGCCCGATATGGTTAGGGAAACCTCGGAGAAGATTGAGTTGATTCGAAGGAGGATGAAAGCAGCACAAGATAGGCACAAATCGTATGCTGATAAAAGGAGGACAGATCTTGAGTTTGACATTGGGGACATGGTTTTTATCAAAGTATCTCCGTTACAGAATGTTGTTCGCTTTGGGTCCGTGGGGAAATTAGCACCAAGGTTTGTAGGGCCGTTTCCTGTAAAAGACAGGATTGGGAAGATGGCATATAGGGTGGAGTTGCTTGAGAAACTTAGTGGAGTACACGACGTATTCCATGTATCACATTTGAGGAAGTGTTTGCACAAGACCGCGGAGGTGGTAGAGCCGAGCTTGCTTAAAGAGGTGGAAATAGAGCGTGATGCAACAATTAGACGAGCTCCTACATGCATTCTTGGGTCGGAGATCAAAAAGTTGAGGAATCGAGAGGTCAGACTGGTTAAAGTGCAATGGGGAGATGATGAGAGCAACGCAACTTGGGAGACAGAAGAGAAGATGCGTTCGTTGTACCCTTTTCTTTTTGAGGGTATGTCTTTTAATTTCTCCTTTATCGCTTAGCTTATCTTATCTTATCTTTAGTATGTCCTCTCATTAGTATCTTTGACCTTTAGTTAGGATAATCCTATGGTTGAAACATGTGTTTGAGACATGTTATGTATGATGGATGCAAAATGGATGCAAGTGTTTGCTAGTGGTTGCTCGTGGATGCATATATACACACACTTTAGGCACTAGATCGGCTCAGTCACTTCATATTGCATATTGCATATATATGGATGTATTTAGTATAATAGATGTATAATGGTTGTACCATCATATGGATGCTGCATTCGGTTGAATGGGTGTGCACGCATATAGAAGTAGTATGTAAGCAATTAGGATCTTTTGCATACATAATGGATTCATGACACTTACATAATTTGCATTAAGGAGGTCAACTGAATCAGTAGACCGCCTGATTTCGCATTAGGTAAGGACATGTACACACACTTGCATATGATCATAAAGCATTAGAAGTCTTTTAAGGACAATGGATGCCTGTGTATGATGGATGAGTAGATGGACGTTTGGATGGTAGGATATACATTCTTCCAGACTTGAAGATTTCGGGGACGAAATCCTAAAAGGAGGGGAGAATGTAACACCCCGAATTTTCTATTAACACTAAAGTTGCTAAAATATTAATAAGTGTGTAAGAGAGGGGATGTATCTAATATGAATATAAAAATATTAATAAGTGTGTAAGAGAGGGGATGTATCTAATATGAATATAAAAATATTAATAAGTGTGTAAGAGAGGGGATGTATCTAATATGAATATAAAAATATTAATAAGTGTGTAAGAGAGGGGATGTATCTAATATGAATATAAAAATATTAATAAGTGTGTGAGAGAGGGGATGTATCTAATATGTATATAAAAACAATAATAAGTAAAGGGGGATGTATCTAATATGTACATTGTAGAAAATATATATATATTTATGACATGAATAGAAGTTTATTAATATGCTGAGTGTTTGCTGAGTCACTTCTGACTCATTGCTGAGTCAACAAGATAAACCCCATCTTGTCTGAATGGCTGCGGTTATTTCTAGGTTAAATCTAATGGCCTAAATGAATTCTAAAATCTATAAATAAGTGGGTAGACCCTAGACCTAAATCACTTGTAAAATTAGAGAAGCTACCGTCATGCTGCTGCCATGGAGTTCAGCATAGCCGTCACAAACTAAGAAGAGGAAGCCTAATCATCTACAACTAAATCTACACAAATCAAATCAAAAGACTCTCTTTCTCTAATTCTTTTCTTTTGTTGGTGAGTATGATGATTCTCACAAGACTATTACAAACTAATTTGACTCAGTTATGAATGGATCACAAGAAAGTGATGTGATTTGTAATTGTAAATTCTATATATTGTGGATCTCTTATTATGTTGTCGTATGATGTAAATTATATATGCTATGTCATGCTATGTTGTAAATTCTCTTATGCTATGTCGTGCTATGTTGAGAATCATGTCAAGCTATGTTATACTATCATACTATGCCATGTTATAAATCATGCTATATTATGTTGAAAAATCATGTTGTTGGATCATGCTTAAAGTTATGTTTTTTTTTCTTAAATTAAATGGATCTTGTTTATGGGAATTTGCCTATTAGGTTAGGTGTACCCATAAACTTGAAACTATAATTAAATAAAACTTGATTATGGGAATTTGCCTATTGAGTTAGGTGTACCCATATAAAACCATGTTGTTAAAAAATTAGATGATGTTGATTCACACATGTTCATATGTAAGTTTATGAAAATTGATTGAGATCATATTAGGTGAATTTTGAACAAGTTGACACCTTTAGATCCATGACATGTATAATCTATGCAAGTTGGACATATGCAAGTTTCACCCCTTATTATGATTCATTTGGTCACATATACACGTTGTTATTATGATAATCTCTTTTATGCTATGAGTTAGGCTATTCGAGTCTAACATATATTTTGCGAATAAACGTTCAAACGTGGGGTAGGGGTAATATTAGGAATTAATAAATTGGGTGCAATTTTGTAAGATGTTGCATACCATGAATGAATGTCCATAATTGAGTCAATTATGGACATTGTTAAAAATTGGAAGTAATTAATAATTCAAGTAGGGAATTATTAAAATTGAGGGAAAGTGGATTATTATTAATAATCAATGCTTAGGACACGAGGTTGGACCCGTTTGTGATGTAAACCTGCCCGGACCCGCCCGGCAAATCCAGTAGTCACAAATGTCGGCCCAATGTGAGAGGTCCTAGGCCCAAACTAAAGCATAACAGTTGTAAAGACACGAGGTCAGACTCTTTTATGGTGTAAGACTGCCCGGACCCGCCCGGCAAATCCAGCTGCCATAAATGCCAGTCTAATGTGAGAGGTCTTTATGAGGTTATGGCCTTAATGAACTAAGAAATACTTAACCAGATAATCATGTAAGGTGGGACATGGGGGTTAAGTAGGTGCCTTGGGTGGCATGAGGAATCTGGTGGTTGCCTTTAGAGGCATTTGAAATACGATTAGACTTAACCAAACACACATGTAAATGAACATGACTAAGTGGGTTAAGTGGGATGGACTAATGGGGACAAGCTTAGGTGGAATGCTTGTGGTAAATAGTGGGGGCCCATTTCAACCAGTATCCCAAAACGTATCTTTGTGGGCTCGACCCAAGTCGAGGACGGGACACGCATACTGGGTTTGACTATAAGAGGCCAAAACAGGGAGCGGTGGCAACGCAAGTCCAACGGGTTTCATATGCGTGTGTGGACCCGGGCTGGTAGGTAAGACGTTGTTGCATCGTGTAGGTATAAGCCGTGCATGTCCGTTGTATCAGGTTGCCACTTTAGGGGAGTGATACACCCCACTGTGGGGCCAGCACGGGTATCTACGAGTTAGGGAGCCGATCGAATAATGGGAAGTAGGGTACACCTAGTGGAGATAGGGGCAGGCGGCACCTATGTAGTCAGCTAGGGGTACGTAAAGCCATTGGGAAAGTTTCTAAGTGAAGCTAAGTGGGATGAATCTTTAGGGTGACTGGTGTGGTGCAGTATAGTGTTTATCCTTTAGTATTTAGGAGCGCCTATAACGTTGCCTTTAGCGATTGTCTATGTCCTTAATCTGCTCTTCATAGACATTTTCTTGTTTTCCAGCTTATGCCTTAGTCCAGTTATTTTGGTAATAGTATTGTAGAATTATCATATTCACCAGACTTTATGTCTGACCCCCTCTTTTCCATCCTTTTTCTCCCTTCAGGTCCGCAGGTTGGGCCAAGTTCTAGTGGAGTCCAGTTGGATCGCTTATCTTCTGGAAAGCTTGGACTGCTGAAGTAAAGTCCAGCTTGTTATCTTTCTTTTTAATGGCTATTCATGTAATGGGATTATGTACTTGTTTTATCAAGATAGATATTGTACTTGACATTGAATATGGTGTTATGATGTAATCAAACATGTTTTGACTTCTGCTACAATGAAATAAAGTTTTTGAATTTCCAAGTACTATTTTATATCTGTCTTGTTGTAATTTTACTGTTCTATATTCACTTAAAATCTCCATGGAAGTTAATGCATTCCCTTTGTGAGTGACATTAATGGACGTGGGGTGTTACAGAAACGGAAGAAAAGAGGCGAAAGAAAACAGGTCAGTCAAAAAGACTGAGTAAGCCCTACTACAATCAATGTAAACTGATAAAGTTAACTGGCATGAGCAGCAGGGATGAACATAAGGATAACAACATACTAGCATGATGATTAACTAACAAGGTAGATAAAGGTGTCATCGCATAATCAGGTTTAAGGTTTTGCACCACAGGTGTATCAGCATTCTAACATGTCATGTATAATCAAGAATTTATCCCTTGGCCTAAACTTGGCCCAGTATCAGGTGTTTGACTCAAATCAAGATCCAACTTCTTGGTACCAATCCTAGTATAACAGGATTAGGTGTTACCCCAATGTTCACATCGAAACAGGACGGAACAGAATGGTCCATACAGAAATAGAGCTTGGGAAAAATGGTCTCTTACCATCCCAACAGATAAAGTACAGAAACGGAATGCTAACAATAATGGGCCTTAACCACCCTAACAGATAAAGTACAGAAACGGAATACTAACTATAATGGGCCTTTACCACCCTAACAGAACGGTACCACGCAGAAACAGATGGGTGTTGCCACCCAACAGAACAGACGGTACCAACAGAATCAGACAGAACTAAGTGTACCCTAAATCATACCCAAGCGATCGGCTCCCTAATACATAAATACCCTGTGTCGGCCCCACGATAGGGTGTATCACTCCCTAAAGTGGCAACCAATTGGCACAGGCATATTTATAGATGTCACGGCGTCTTACATCCTCAGAGGCAGACCGGGATCCATGCACGCACATGACCCGGTTGGAACGCACCATCAACACCCATCGCCATTATCAGAATGAACCACTTATAATTAGTTCAGTAAGCGTGCCCGGACCCTACCTACAGTTGGGTCAAAGTTTTGATACCAGAAAGGGTTACTGACTAATATGGGTCCCAAACAACAGATGACACAAGTATTCCCCCTTGTGTCCCCAGACTATCAGATTCAGATTAACTTATTAACAGAGTTCAGACATACAAAGTTCAGACGATTAGTTTTCAGACTAACGGATCAGATAACAGATTTACAAACCTGCCTAACTTAGTGTGGGTCCTACAGATCCGCAAAGCAGGTTCGTTTAACTTATCAATCAAGTTAGTTTATCCAGACCAGGTATCAAATCGGTTCTCAGCCTTATCAAATTATTGAGTTGGATTGGTATAGTTCAACTTAACCCCGTGAAATTACCGAGTTCAGATTGGTTAAGTGTAGGTTAACTCAACCCCGTTAATCTACCAAGCCCAAATTGGTTAAGTATTAAATGGACCATGACTTAACCCTAATCATGAGGCATTAATTAATTAATGCGCCTTAACCTCTCACATTAGACTTTGTTGTGGTTACTAGTTAGGCCGGGCGGGTCCGGGTAGCTTTACACCACAACTTGGTCTAACCTCGGGTCCAAGGTACAACATGACCAACTTCTCACATTGGGTCCTATCGTTTGTAGCAACTAGTTAGGCCGGTCGGTTCCGGGTAGGTTTACGCTACAAACTCAACCCAACCTCAAGTTGGCCACACCTATCTTTTCTAAGTGTCATGTCCATCATGTTTCCAAAACATGTTACAAATTTTCAAGCAATTGGGTAGACCTAACTTAATAGGTAAATTCCCAATGGGTAGACCTAACTTAATAGGTAAATTCCCAAGCTTATGTTTTTATGTCTTTTAAGTTTACCCAACCCCAAACGCAATCCCATCGCTTACATATCGCAATAGCGCATAAAGGATAGAAAGAGGGAACTTGGCATAATCATGACATAAAAATGTTAAAGCCACAAGTTCAACATGGTGGCATATGAAAGGTTCATGTGTTCATACACTTGCATATTACATTTTTAGGCCCAAAAAGCATGCATAAAACCAAACTTGGCATATTCATGATACATGGTGCTAAATGACATGTAAGAATGGCCACAAGTTCGCATTTAGCCTCACATGCAAGTTATCATAAGTGATATGATAACTTACATGTTGCCAAAATGCAACCTTTGGCATAAAGCTTGAAGCTTTATGTTCACATACTCAAAATAAGCTTGCATAACATGATAACATGAACCATATGACCATCCCCAAACTTGCATAACATACTTGCATATCATATGACACTTGCATAACAAACTTGCATAATAAAACTTGCATAATATATGACAACTTGCATATAAAACTTGCATAAAAAAACTTGAATAACATATGACAACTTGCATATCATACTTGCATAAACAAACTTGCATAACATATGACAACTTGCATATCATACTTGCATAAACAAACTTGCATAACATATGATAACTTGCATATCATACATTTAACTTTAGAGTTTAAGTATGAAAGGAATAGGGCTTACAATGCTTATGCGGACTCAAATGAGTATAGAAAATGTAAGAAAACCCTTATGCAACCAATTAAACCCCAAAATGCAAGCAAAATAGATCAAAACTCTCTCTTTATGATGCAAAGATAGAAACTTGACTTGAATGCAAGCTAATGATGATCATACAAGTCTAAAAACACTTGTATGCATAGAAAATCTCATAAGAATTTGTTTAGGAATTTATGAAGAGAGTGGAGGCCATGAGAGGATTGATTTTGCCATAGTTTAGTTGCTAGAATGAATAATGATGATTTAGGGTAGGTTAGGGTCTTATTTATAGATTAGGCAAGTGTTTTAGGCCATAGGATTAACCCTAGATTCAATCCAATCCATCAAAGCATGTCTTGGGGAAGAAGTCAAGTGTAGGAACCATCTAGGGCCTTTAGATTAAAGATGGACCATGAGAACCATTCAAATGCAAAATCTGCATTTGAGCGAATCGGCCCACGGGTTGACAGCCAAACACCCTGGATTAACCCCTAGTCGACCCAGCGGGCTTGGGTCGACCTCAAAAATCGGCCGGTTCGGTTATTCCCCTCTCCTAATTCGCTGTTTTGAACATTTTTGCATATTTATTTATTAAATTTTCAATTATATATATATATATATATATATATATATATATCAATATATATATATTTCTCTGCGCAACCCATTTCACTTAATTAAGTATACTTTAATTAGGGAATTTTTCGTGAAACTTCGCGAGGCCATATCTTGGTCATACGGACTCCGATTTTCGAAAACTCGGACTCTATTTCGCGTATTTTTCCGAAACGAACGCAATAGCATAGCCCGTTTCCCTTGATTCAGATTTTACAGTTTAATTCTGCCTCCATTTATGTTATAACATGTTATTCAAAAATACGGGTTGTTAAATTCCTCCCTCCTTAAAGGATTTCGTCCCCGAAATCTCCAAGTTAGGAAGAACGTATCCTACCATCCAATCATCCATCTACTCAAAACATCACCCACGAGCAATCATTGTCCTTACAAGATTCTAATGCGGTATGAACATATGCAAAAGGTGTGTGTATATGTTCTTATCTAATGCAAAGATCATCAATGCAAAGTATGTCAGTGAAATGAATCCATTATGTATGCAAATAGTCCTAATCGTATAATACTATATGTGTGCACAAGCATTCATCCATATGCAACATCCATGTGCCGCATTAACCATCTTGCAACCATAAGAATTGAAAATATACACACGTCCATATGCAATATGAGAGTGTATTTCAAGCCGATCTAGTGCCTAGTGTGTGTTTATGCATCCACGAGCAACCACTAGCAACCACTTGCATCCACTTGCAACCATCAAACATAACATGTCTCAAACACATGTTTACATCCATAGGATTCCTATCTTAACAAGACACAGTCGAGTGATGGAAGCGAGTACAGATAAAACAAAAACTTGGTACATATACTTACAGACAACTAGTACAGATCAGATTTTCCCCAAATGATTCTTAGGAAACTAAGCATGGTAGAAACCCAGAATGTATTCGTCATAGTCACCCTCATGCCCAACACAGATACTCTCAAATCCCAATTTATCACAAACAGATGAGTTATAACTCTCAGGGAGTTTGAGACTATTACCAGATCAGAAGCAAGACTAGCATTAAAGTACTGAGTTTCCATTACAGAATCAAAATACCAGAAAAAGAGTTTCAAACTGAAAATTAGACAAGGAAAATTAAACATCCTACAGACAAATTATTCTAGCCCTAATCTATTCACCCGCCATGCGAGTATTCACCGTTCCTTCCGATGTAGTCCCTTTCTTCTTCGGGCAGTCCCTAGTGAAGTGTCCCATCTCTCCACAGTTAAAGCAAGTGCCCTTCCTCTTTCTGCAATCCTTGTTTAGATGGGTTGAGCTTCCACAAGTAAAGCACTTCTTTTCCTTCTTATCTTCAGACTTCTCCTCCTTCTTTTGCATTTCCTTTTTGGGCCCCGTTTTCTTGTTTTGAGACTCATTCACCTTGACCTCCTTCTTTGCACTCTTGTTCTCTTCATGGAGTAGGACCATATCTACCAAACTCTCAAACGTGGCCCCCATGGGCACATGAGACATAGCTAACTCCTGTAACGGCTCATTCAATCCTCTAGCAAAACGAAGAGCCTTCTTCTGAGTAGTACTCACCATATCCAAGCCAAAACGAGCTAACTGATTGAACTTGTTCACATATTCTTTAACAGACATGTCTCCTTGCTTCAAAGCAATAAACCTTTCCATTTGCAAGTTCTCTTCAGTAGAAGACGTAAACTTAAGCCCGAATCTTGTCCTGAAATCGACCCATGTCTCAACGGGCCTAGTCGCGGTGGTGATCTCCCACCAATAAGCGGCTTCATCCTTCATAAGCCAAACCGCCAACAAGATCTTTCTCTGATCATCTAATCCAAAGATAGCGAATAAATCCTCGGTCTCTTTCAACCAATTTCTGGCCTCTACAAAGGTCTCGGTGCCTTGAAAGTTCTTGCCACCCATTGCTTTGAAATCCTTGCAAGTCTTTGCGAAGTCAGCCTGAGGATGCTGAGGGGGAGGAGGAAGAGGAACCTCAGCGACAGGAGGAGGAGGAACATTAGCGACAGGAGGAGGAATATTAACTACTGGAGGAGGAGGAGGGACATCTGCGGGGCCGGCTTCGGTCGCCCTAGCCTCCAAAAGTCTCCTATACCAAACAGGTACGTGTACTCCCTCCGGAATAGCAAGGTTATCGGCCATACTGAAAACGAAGAAAAAGACAGATTCAGAATAGAGAAAAACGAAGGGATTTTTGCTAATGGCTTTTTGTGGAATAGCCTTCAAAATAAACTAGACTTTTCTTTGGAAAATACTTTATACTTGGTTTTGAAAATAGGTTTCTAAAAGTTTTCTAAAAACCTTTTTGTTCCTTCTCGTAAACCATATGCTCTGATACCAAATGTAACACCCCACCTCCGCCAGGGTAACTCTTGCAAGCACTCTGACTTTGGAGGGGCGTTTGAATCAGGTAAACATGCATAATGATATATCAAGGCAGAACAAGAACATATGTATATATGTAAACAGAGTAAATAACATAGATAAAACAGCGGAAGATTTTAAACCATTTCAAAACAAGTCTGGTACAACATAATATCAACTTTCCAAATAAACAAGTCTAGATAAAACAACATCATCTGAAAACTGAAATACATAAGTGCTATCCCCAAAATAAATGATAACCATAGATAGCTAGCTTCATGTCAAGACTGTACATGAGCTAATCCCACAAGCAAGCGATCAGAAATCCAGCTAAGCTCCAATATTCCCTCCCTGAGAACCTGGGGGGGAGGGAAACGGAAGAAAAGAGGCGAAAGAAAACAGATCAGTCAAAAAGACTGAGTAAGCCCTACTACAATCAATGTAAACTGATAAAGTTAACTGGCATGAGCAGCAGGGATGAACATAAGGATAACAACATACTAGCATGATGATTAACTAACAAGGTAGATAAAGGTGTCATCGCATAATCAGGTTTAAGGTTTTGCACCACAGGTGTATCAGCATTCTAACATGTCATGTATAATCAAGAATTTATCCCTTGGCCTAAACTTGGCCCAGTATCAGGTGTTTGACTCAAATCAAGATCCAACTTCTTGGTACCAATCCTAGTATAACAGGATTAGGTGTTACCCCAATGTTCACATCGAAACAGGACGGAACAGAATGGTCCATACAGAAATAGAGCTTGGGAAAAATGGTCTCTTACCATCCCAACAGATAAAGTACAGAAACGGAATGCTAACAATAATGGGCCTTAACCACCCTAACAGATAAAGTACAGAAACGGAATACTAACTATAATGGGCCTTTACCACCCTAACAGAACGGTACCACACAGAAACAGACGGGTGTTGCCACCCAACAGAACAGACGGTACCAACAGAATCAGACAGAACTAAATGTACCCTAAATCCTACCCAAGCGATCGGCTCCCTAATACATAAATACCCTGTGTCGGCCCCACGATAGGGTGTATCACCCCCTAAAGTGGCAACCAATTGGCACAGGCATATTTATAGATGTCACGGCGTCTTACATCCTCAGAGGCAGACCGGGATCCATGCACGCACATGACCCGGTTGGAACGCACCATCAACACCCATCGCCATTATCAGAATGAACCACTTATAATTAGTTCAGTAAGCGTGCCCGGACCCTACCTACAGTTGGGTCAAAGTTTTGATACCAGAAAGGGTTACTGACTAATATGGGTCCCAAACAACAGATGACACAAGTATTCCCCCTTGTGTCCCCAGACTATCAGATTCAGATTAACTTATTAACAGAGTTCAGACATACAAAGTTCAGACGATTAGTTTTCAGACTAACGGATCAGATAACAGATTTACAAACCTACCTAACTTAGTGTGGGTCCTACAGATCCGCAAAGCAGGTTCGTTTAACTTATCAATCAAGTTAGTTTATCCAGACCAGGTATCAAATCGGTTCTCAGCCTTATCAAATTACTGAGTTGGATTGGTATAGTTCAACTTAACCCCGTGAAATTACCGAGTTCAGATTGGTTAAGTGTAGGTTAACTCAACCCTGTTAATCTACCAAGCCCAAATTGGTTAAGTATTAAATGGACCATGACTTAACCCTAATCATGAGGCATTAATTAATTAATGCGCCTTAACCTCTCACATTAGACTTTGTTGTGGTTACTAGTTAGGCCGGGCGGGTCCGGGTAGCTTTACACCACAACTTGGTCTAACCTCGGGTCCAAGGTACAACATGACCAACTTCTCACATTGGGTCCTATCGTTTGTAGCAACTAGTTAGGCCGGTCGGTTCCGGGTAGGTTTACGCTACAAACTCAACCCAACCTCGAGTTGGCCACACCTATCTTTTCTAAGTGTCATGTCCATCATGTTTCCAAAACATGTTACAAATTTTCAAGCAATTGGGTAGACCTAACTTAATAGGTAAATTCCCAATGGGTAGACCTAACTTAATAGGTAAATTCCCAAGCTTATGTTTTTATGTCTTTTAAGTTTACCCAACCCCAAACGCAATCCCATCGCTTACATATCGCAATAGCGCATAAAGGATAGAAAGAGGGAACTTGGCATAATCATGACATAAAAATGTTAAAGCCACAAGTTCAACATGGTGGCATATGAAAGGTTCATGTGTTCATACACTTGCATATTACATTTTTAGGCCCAAAAAGCATGCATAAAACCAAACTTGGCATATTCATGATACATGGTGCTAAATGACATGTAAGAATGGCCACAAGTTCGCATTTAGCCTCACATGCAAGTTATCATAAGTGATATGATAACTTACATGTTGCCAAAATGCAACCTTTGGCATAAAGCTTGAAGCTTTATGTTCACATACTCAAAATAAGCTTGCATAACATGATAACATGAACCATATGACCATCCCCAAACTTGCATAACATACTTGCATATCATATGACACTTGCATAACAAACTTGCATAATAAAACTTGCATAATATATGACAACTTGCATATCAAACTTGCATAAACAAACTTGCATAACATATGACAACTTGCATATCATACTTGCATAAACAAACTTGCATAACATATGACAACTTGCATATCATACTTGCATAAACAAACTTGCATAACATATGATAACTTGCATATCATACATTTAACTTTAGAGTTTAAGTATGAAAGGAATAGGGCTTACAATGCTTATGCGGACTCAAATGAGTATAGCAAATGTAAGAAAACCCTTATGCAACCAATTAAACCCCAAAATGCAAGCAAAATAGATCAAAACTCTCTCTTTATGATGCAAAGATAGAAACTTGACTTGAATGCAAGCTAATGATGATCATACAAGTCTAAAAACACTTGTATGCATGGAAAATCTCATAAGAATTTGTTTAGGAATTTATGAAGAGAGTGGAGGCCATGAGAGGATTGATTTTGCCATAGTTTAGTTGCTAGAATGAATAATGATGATTTAGGGTAGGTTAGGGTCTTATTTATAGATTAGGCAAGTGTTTTAGGCCATAGGATTAACCCTAGATTCAATCCAATCCATCAAAGCATGTCTTGGGGAAGAAGTCAAGTGTAGGAACCATCTAGGGCCTTTAGATTAAAGATGGACCATGAGAACCATTCAAATGCAAAATCTGCATTTGAGCGAATCGGCCCACGGGTTGACAGCCAAACACCCTGGATTAACCCCTAGTCGACCCTGCGGGCTCGGGTCGACCTCAAAAATCAGCCGGTTCGGTTATTCCCCTCTCCCAATTCGCTGTTTTGAACATTTTTGCATATTTATTTATTAAATTTTCAATTATATATATATATATATATCAATATATATATATATCTCTGCGCAACCCATTTCACTTAATTAAGTATACTTTAATTAGGGAATTTTTCGTGAAACTTCGCGAGGCCATATCTTGGTCATACGGACTCCGATTTTCGAAAACTCGGACTCTATTTCGCGTATTTTTCCGAAACGAACGCAATAGCATAGCCCGTTTCCCTTGATTCAGATTTTACAGTTTAATTCTGACTCCATTTATGTTATAACATGTTATTCAAAAATACGGGTTGTTACAGACTCGAAACCACTTCCATTGAGTTCGAAATGATGTTTCTGCATTGAAAAACAGTAAACACTTATATATTTTAAGTTTCGGAATTTATTTGTTTAAAAATGTATTTTTAATATTAAATATATTGGCCTTGAAAATAGTCATTTTTCAAACGACCTCTGTTTTCAACGAAACCACTTTTGTTGGAACCGGAATGTCAAATTATTGCTAAGTTACAATTTTCAGAATTTTTCGAATTAATATGTGAGCGTGGCGAAAGAAAATGTGTTTTGACTATTTTAGTTAAATTTAAACGCCTTAAAAATAGCCATTTTTCAAACAGTCTCATAATTCGACGAAAATAATTTTGTTGGATTCTTATCGGCATAAGAAAGCTAAAAATATTTTTTTTAGAATTTTCTGAGGTCGTATGTGGCCCGGCATATTTTAATGTACGGTCAGTATTTAATTAATTATTAATGGGATTTAAATAAAATATATACAGATTTCGGAATTGGGTCCCGAGACCTGTCCCATTGCGTTCAGAAGGTGTCAAAACCTTAAGAACGACAGTAAGCAGGCCCAAATCAGAGAAAGTTCGAAAATCTGCCTTTTAAGCACATTTTTCGAGATTAAATAATAAAATAATATAAAAATCCGAAACCCTAATTCATGGCCAGCCGCCGCCTTTCATTCGAAGGCCAGAAATTTCCCAACTTCAAACACTAATTTCTCTCAATCCGTTCAACGAAAATCGACATATGATATACCAAATCGAAGCTCTTCGAGAGACCTTTCCATCCATATGCTTAAGATCGGGTTTTGATTCACGGATTTCGCGAATTCTCAGCCAAAATGCCGCGCGTTCGTGGCCGGATTTCGGGGTGGTGGGACCACCGAGTTCGGCGGGCTTTAGGGCGGAGGAGGTCTTGGCCGAGGCGGTTCGTGTGGCGGTGATTGATCGGCGTCAAGGTGGCCGAGGTGTGGTGCGCACGGAAGGATTGGAGGAAGAAAGTGGGTTCGGCGATGCGTTACGTGAGGAAGAAGGTCCGCTTCTTTTTTTTATTATTTTATTTATTTAATATTTAATTTATACAAACTTTATAAATCAATATCTCTCTCATACGAGGTCCGATTGACGAACCGTCAGTTGCGTTGGAATCGTCTTTCCGAGATCTTCGCGATGGCCTAGACCAAAGCTGATTCCGAGACAGTCAAATTTTCAGCAAAAATCAATGTGAGAATCTCTAATTTTTACAATCTAATTAATTTAAATAATTATTTTATTTTGCTAAATAATTATCTGTATGTTATTTAATCAGATCTGCGTTGTGATGTATTGTGCTAGTTGTTCTGATGGATTATATTGAACTATATTGCGTTGTATTGTATAGATCTGTGTTTGTAAATTTAGATCTGTATAAATTTGTAGATAATAAAATAAAAATTGGTTAACATATTTATATTTACCGTTTATGGTTAAATAAAAGGACATATTTAGTAAACACATATTTATTCACATGTTGTTTGTAAATTAAAGAGCACATCTTGAATTCAAATTTTTTTTTTATTTACAATTTATGTGTAAATAAAAAGACATGATTGATAAACACATTTTTGTTTACATTTTATTTTGTAAATAAAAACCATATTTGAATAACATACTTTTATTTACATTTTATGTGTAAATAAAAAGACATATTTGAGAAACCTATTTTGTTTACATTTCTGTATGTAAATAAGGTTTCATATTTAAGAATTATATTTTTATTAACATTTCATATGTTAATAAAAACCCATTTTAAGGAATTACATCTTGTTTACGGTTTATATGTAAATAAAAGGGTAAGTGTTTAGAAAACTACATTTTTGTTTACATTTTATATGTAAATAAAAAATCCATTTTTAGAAATTATATTTTTATTTGCAGTTTATATGTAAATGAAAATCCATGGTTAAAATAGAATGGCACACAAATATTAGCATAGAAATGAATCATCCTTTTTATTTTGTGTTCTTAACACAATATACACACAGAAAAATGAATCATCCTTTTTATTTATGTTCTTAACACAAATATGAACATAGAAAAAAAAAATGATGAACTATCTTTTTATTTGTGTTTTCAACACAAAAATACACATAGAAATGAGTCACCCTTTTTATTTGTGTTCTTAACACAAAAACAAATCTGGAAATAAAATCCATCTTTTTATATACATGCTACAACACAAATATTACATAGTAAATAGAGCTATTCTTTCTATTGTGTTATTAACACAAATATATGCATAGCAAATAAAGTCATTCTTTTTATTTGTGTTTCAACACAGATATATACGTAGAAATAAAATCATTCTTTTTATTTGCATTTACAATGCTAATATTACATAGAAATATAAGTTTTACTTTTTATTTGCATTCCACCATGTAAATAAAATGTTGGAAATAAAAGTTCACTTTTCATTTGCATCTCACAATGCAAATATTCTTTGAAAATAGAAATTGTTCTTTTATTTGCATTTTCAAATGCAAATATACTTTGAAATAAAAATTGTCCTTTTATTTGCATTTTCAAATGTAAATATACATTGAAACTCAAGTTTATTCTTTTATTTTGCATTTACTAATGTAAATAAACATTAAAAATAAAATTTATTCTTTTATTTGCATTCACAAATGCAAACGCATATTGGAAATAAAGTTTTGTTCTTTTATTTGCATTCGCAAAGGTAAACATGTTTTGAAAATAAAGTTTGTTCTTCTATTTACATTCAGCCATGCATATATATATATATATATAGAAATTGTTCTTTTTGCATTTACCAATGCAAAATGTATATTGAAAACAAATTATTCATTTGCATTCACCAGTGCAAATACAAACATATATTGAAAATAAAGTTTATTTCTTTGTTTGCATTTATCAATATATTGCATTGAAAAATTAAGGTTTATTCTTTTATTTGCCTTTATCAATGTAAATTTTCAATGAAACTATAGTCTATTTTCTTTATCTACATTTTCCAACCCCAATGTACACACTTTTATACATTTAACAGAATTTGTTTAAATTATACTTTGAAAATAAATTTTGTTCTCTTATTTACATTCACTAATGTAAATAAAATTTATAAACAAAACTATTCTTGGTTTGCTTTCACAAATGTAAATGCTCATTTAAATAAAATTTGTTTCTTTTATTTACATTCAATAATGTAAATACACTTTGTAAATGAGGTTCTTTTTACATGCACACAAATATACTTTTAAATAAAATAAAAGTCACATTTGTTATTTGCATTCCTTGTTGCAAATAAAACCTTAAAATAATGTTCATCTTTGTTTGCAATTCATTAATGCAAACAAATCATCAGATTGGAAATTATATTCTTGATTTATAATTTTGATATGAATAAAGATTGTTTGAAATAAAGGATAGAATTTAAAAGTTACATTTTAATAACTAAACATTTACATTTTTATCATTAAAATAGAATAGGCAAAAACACTCATTTTGTCTAAATTAAAAGAATAAAACAAAATATAGCATTGGCATGTTTATTAGATTTGAAACACAAATTATTCATTTTTGTAAATTTATATTAGTTAAAGACAATTATTCATTTTTGATAATTTACATTAGTTAAAAATAATTATTCATTTTAGTCAATTTATACTAGCTAAACCAAATTATACATTTTGTCAGAAATATTCATTTTTGTCAAAATGAATTTGTTGAGGCAATATATATATATATATATATATATGTTTGGCAAGATATATACCTGTCAAGATAGGTTTGTTAAATCACAATATTTATCATTTTGCCTCATTAGAATTGCCAAAACAAAATAACCATTTTTGTTTAGAGTCTAAATTAGAAAAATAGAAAGTGTCAATAGGGACAAAGTTATTATGCTTATTCATTCATTGCAATAGAGATATTTTCTAGTCATCATTATATGTATTGTGTATTACACTCCCATTCACAAGTTACCCGACTTGTGCATGTGATTGGAACGATAATTTTCACACGTCGCCCAAGTGCACAAATTAGTTTATCACTTGTTTGTTGGTTGAAACCCCACACGGGTGTTGGGATGAAAATTTATATACACTAATCCCAATATTTAATTGTTTGTTGATCGTTAGATCGACAGGCTGTGATGAGCGTTATTATTTAATTTTAACGCTTATACAGTGGAATTTACACATTGGATGTAAATGGATGATTTGATGATGTGTGTGAAATCCATATAATCCAAATTATATGGTAAATGTTTGAGTCGCATTTCGATTCAGGTGTTTTTTTAAATAAGAATATTTTTACATTAGGAATCCTTTTTATATAAAGTATATATATTTTCAAAATATAGATTGTTAATTAACTATATGTTAAAACAAAGAATATTTGTAAAAGATAAAGAATTTGTAATATAAAGAATACCTCTCATTTAGAATCTTTATATAAAGAATATTTTTTTATGATTATTTAAAAAAAAATGTTTTTAAAAGATTACTAGCATTTGCAATTTTATTTTGTGATATGAAATAAATTGAGATGTGAAGTGGATTTATCGTGGACGGTGTTTTTAAACGACATTTGTCCTTTAATCCAATTTACGGTGAAATTATTATTTGGAGTTTACAAATCTATTTTATAGATAAAAAAAGGGCATTTTCAAAAAAAAATCAAGTTTTTCAATTTAATATATTAAATTGGAATTAAGTGGAAATTCGATTGGTAATAATCGAAATGGGCTTCTGTAAAAGAAGACCGATATTATATGGGGAATTTAAGAGGCTTTGCTGTTATTCCATTTATATTATTAGTCCGATACAGAAATCTATATCGATTATGTATTGATTTGATTTCTGTGGAATTCCATTTTTTTTAAATTGATTTATAGATTTTATTTTAAATATTTATCTTTAATAAAATTAATGAGAATCTTTTAAATTGAATATCTTATTAAAGAATACTCAGAGTTGGAATGTGACGAAATGTGTGATTTTCCAATATTTGCTTTTTAATCCCAAAATATGCGAGATATTCAGAAAGACCGAGTTTAACCCATTCTGAATAATCATCACGACGATCAAGAGTCGAAGATGAAGGCGGTGGTTGAAGACCGAAGGTTTTCACATCGTTGGGATGATGATGACTGGTATCTTGAATTGGGATTGGCCTTCCAAGGCAAGGTATTTGGTAATGATCGTCCAAACGCATTTGGAGATCGACGGACACGTTGTTTCGCTCAGACCCAGAGCGGACTTGTAAATGGATTGCGTGTCTGACATTGTATTCCTTTCTGTTGTATTTGTTGAACGCTACTGATTATATATTTCTGTTTGGTGGTGAAGAATTTATTCTTTACCTATCACCCTTCTCTAAGACGTATGAGCTTAGAGGTTATATATATATTGGTAGATGATCAATAATATGGTAGGGTATGACAATGTGGCATGCTAAGATGCAAATGATCAAGGCTTTGTTGAAAAGCAGGCCTTGTGGCTGATGATCAAAGCATAGCCTGTTTAGGCATAGCTTTGTGTATAACATGACTTCGCGAGCCTCACACCCCGGTATGAGTCAAAAACGGGATTAGGACTGCAGGGAGTGCACACGTTTCTTTCTAGCTAGAGTGGTGTCAGTGACCTACCAGCCCTGACATTTTACTTATGTGGATTTGGATTGAGGTACCTCGGATTTTTTATAGGCCGAAAGTGGTCATAATATAGGTTCATAGGAACCGGGAAACGTGTGTTCAGGCATAATTAATCCACTATCGTTAGGTGGGTACTGGCCCTGAAGATCCAAGGGTTCACTACGGGGGATCCTGGGGCATTTGCTAGAGTGTCTCGAATCGGAAGAGGACGATCCCTAGCCTCGATTTCATGACGGAAAACCAATTTCCAATACGACACCACGGTTTTGATTGTAAACTTATATATGGCGACATAGTATATGGTACCTATGCCGTCTAAGATTAATACATTTATATTGAAATGTTTTAAATATATATATACACATTAATAATAATATCGTTTTTACGTATCAAGCATCTTTTGACCATTATAACGTAAAACCCTATCCTCTGGTGTGCGTTGCATTGTGTGATGGGACCTGGGTCTTATAATGGTTTCATTTTTCTAAAAAGCATTGCGTTATTTGACGATTTATTTTATTTATGCACTGGCAATCCAATGGAGTAAACCCGTTCCGCATTAGCGGCGTGGTCCTGTGATTAGCCTACTTATTAGATAAGTTAAGTATAGGATTCTTGTAATAACCCGGAAATCTGGGCCAGTTTAAAATTTTTATTTTGGCAATTTTAACGAATTTTGATTATTTAAAAAGAATTATTTTAAATAATATCGACGAGAAAATTTATTTTGAATAGAATCGAATGTATATATTATATACGTCGTCACTAGAATATAAATATTTATTTATATTTATAAAAGGAATTGAAAACGGCGCGGTAGTTCGATAATTCGATTTCAAATTTCGAATGAATGTACCGGGTGCAAAATAAACCGGATTTTAGTGAAACCAAAAATATTGGAATCTAATTGTGAATATCTTTCCAACGAGCCCAAAAAATCGAAATTTCATAGCGGGAATCAAAAGATATGTCCAGTTGAAAATTCTGAATAGTCGCTATGGAATTCAAGCCCTTAAAATGGAAATTTTGCAAACGACCTCGGATTTCGACGAAACCACTTTTGTTGGGTCTGTGATGTAAAGTTATTGCTAGGTTTCAAATTTCATAATTTTTCGAATCAATATGTGAGCGTGGCAAAAGAAAACGCGTTTGACCAGTTTTAGTTGATTTTTAATCGACTGGAAAATGGCCATTTTTCAAACGGTCTCAGAATTCGACGAAACTAGTTTTGTTAGGATCGTATCGTCAATACGAAGCTAGAAAATATTTTTCGGGAATTTTTCGAGTTAGTATGTGGCCCCAGTAAATTGAAATGCGTGTTCAAATTCAATATATAGAGTTATATTTTGATTTTGATGAAAACTGATCGAAACAGTCAAATCGGCTTGAGATACATATCCCATTGTGTTCGGAATGGGGGTAATTAGCTATGGACGACAAGCGGTGAGTCTCGTTTTGAGGTCGAAATAAAAAGTTACTTTTTGAAAATTAAAATAATAAATTAAATATATAAAAAAAATCAATCAAACCCCCCTTTTCTCTATTACCCCCTCCCCCCCCCCCCCCCGTAAATTCTCAGAAGAAAAAAGTAAAAAAAAACTAATCCAGTCGCGCGCGCCGACCCCCTCGTCGACGGTCGCCCCTCCACTCCCCCCCCCCCCTCCAGCCTCCGTCGCGCCTCATCGACGCGCGCCACCGAACCCCCCCACCCGTCGTCCAACCCCTCCGATAACCCCCCTCCTTCCTGAAGCCGACGCGCTACCCCCCCCCCCCCCTCTCTACCTGAGCGACGCGAAATCCCCCCCCCCCCCATCCACCGTGCGCCATTTCCGACACACCGACGGCCTGCTCCACCTCCTCCGTTCAATTAACTGTAAGCTTTTATTATTTGTTTTATTATTTTTCGTTCTTCTTTTCACTGATTTTTGTAGAGAAAAGTAATGATTTTTGCGATGTTAAAGTATGATTTTTACTATATGAAAGATTAGATTTTTAAACATCAAAAGATTACATTTTTATAGAAGAAAAGATTAGATTTTTATTCATATGAACGGTATGTAAAAATTAGATTTTTATTCATATGAACGGTATGTAAAAATTAGATTTTTATTCATATGAACGGTATGTAAAAATTAGATTTTTATTCATATGAACAGTATGTAAAAATTCGATTTTTATATATTGAATAGCGAAGTAAAAATTCGATTTTTATATATTGAATAGCAAAGTAAAAATTCGATTTTTTTTTATATATTGAATAGCGAGGTAAAAATTCGATTTTTACATATGTAGAGAATACGGGCAAAGAAAGTGACAAGAGGCAAGAACGGCGAAGATTTCTACAAAGAAGAGTCGTGGGATTGAATTAGCTAATCTGTGAGAACTTCTCACCTTTTAATTTTGTTTTCTAGTTAAAATATATACTAGGATGCAGACGGTGTTTAGTAGCACCCGACACCCGTCGTCCATGGACCATGGGCGGCTTGTATGCTTGATTGTTTGATTTTGATGTGTAGTTGATTGTGTGATGTGATGTGAAATGAAATAAAATATTTATATAGTTGAAAATATTTTATAGTTAAAAATAGAATTTTTAACGTGTATATGAAATGAAATAAATAAATATAAACAAATCGGACGATTTGTTTATATACACACATTTGACTGATATTGATTGGGATGATAAATTTTACACATCGCCCAACTGCACAAATAAAATATGTGTTTGATTGTTTGAAAACCCCACACGGGTATTGGGATGATATATGACATACACTAATCCCAATAATTAGTTGTATGTCGATCGATTGATTGACAGACTGTTATGAGCGTTAAATATTTATATTTGATGCTTATACAGTGTAGAATGCACTTTGGATGATGGTTGATTATTCATCGTTGTTATTGTATACATGTGTTGTAGAAAATCCATATAATTAACATTATATGGTAATTGATTGGGTTTCATTCCAGTTTTGAATAGAAATATTTGAAAAAGAGATATTTGAAATAGAATATTTGAAAATAGAAATATATAAAGCCGTGTTGATTAGATTGACGCCATTTTGACGTGAACGATATTTATATCGATTTTATTCATTTT
Organism: Allium sativum; assembly: GCA_030737875.1. Classification (NCBI taxonomy): domain Eukaryota; kingdom Viridiplantae; phylum Streptophyta; class Magnoliopsida; order Asparagales; family Amaryllidaceae; genus Allium; species Allium sativum. The sequence continues at coordinate 218,993,226 of CM060919.1, forward strand.
ATAATGAATATCGATAGTGATTTCAAAATTTGATAATTTGAAAAGAATTGAAATTCGAACTGAAACTGAATAGAAATGAATTCGAATTGAAATTGAATATAAATGAATTCGAATTGAAATTGAATAGAAATGAATTCGAATTGAAATTGAATAGAATTGAAATTGAATAGAAATGAATTCGAATTGAAATTGAATATAAATGAATTCGAATTGAAATTGAATAGAATTGAAATTAAATAGAAATGAATTCGAATTGAAATTGAATTGAATTGAAAACGAACTGAAATTGAATTCAAAATCGATTTGAATTGAAATCAATTTGAAATGAATTTTTGAAAACGAATTTAAAACGATTTATAAAATACGTTTTAAAAAGGAAATCGACGAAGTATATACATTATATATATTATATATATAATATAATGGCCTGAATAGAACGCGCCGCGGCAGTTCGCGAATTTCGACCATTGACTTCGAATTGACGTTGCGGGAGATCCGACCGTCGGATTCTCCTAAAACCGGAACCGTTGGGTTCGTATCGAAAAGAGCTTTCTAATGAATATTAGAAATTTGAAATCTAACGGTTGGATTTGGAATTATGTCCAAATCAAATTTGGAAAAGGTCGCTGTAAGTGTAGTTCGATGGCCGTTGATGGAAATCGACTGTACGAGCCTTGATAAAATTATTAAAAATAATAATAATTTGTGTAAAATCATAAGAAATGATTTGTGAAGAACTGGGATGAAAAACTCCATATTTGAAAAGATAAAAATAGATCTTTATCGAATTGAACTAGTTTTGAACTAGAATTAAAATTCTATTTGTTTTTAAATAAATTGAATTTGAAAAGGGTTTTAAAAATAACCAGAATTTCCAATGATTGCATTGGAATGGATTTGAATCGAAATTGTCTTCGGAGTATTTCGATGTTGGATTTCGTGATTATACAGATGTTGTTATGGAAGTTTGAAAGATATAGATATATATATATATCGTTACTTCCAATACGATATCTGTTGGTCGTAGAATTTGATATTGAATATAAGCCGGTATATTTTCTATTTAGAGCCTTGTATTTAATATCAAATGTGATTTGGGTTTGTCGTGAATGGTGTCTTGACTAACACTGTTCTTAAGCCCAGTTGAGAAAAGATTAAATCTTTTTATTTAGATTTGATGAAGTGTACCAATTAAATAATATTTAATTGGAATTGAATTGGTATTGATTTTTGGGTTTATCGTGAACAGTGTTTTATATAACACTTGTTCTTTAACCCGATAATTAATGGAATGTGATTTTGGATTTATCGTGAACCGTGTTTTAAATGACGCTGATTCTTTAACCCAGTTGAAGATTAAAACTAAGTGGAGTTTTAATGAATCTTTAATTAGATCGAGAATGGAGTATCACCAGTTTTGCTCCTGGCGATAGTTAAATCTTTAATTAGATTTGAACGTGAAATGGTAGTTGAATTTACCGATAACATCGTGGTGTTAGATATGAAGTATGACCAGTTTTACTTCATCGGATGAATAGGTTGGGATTGGGAAATAAAATAAATGATTACTTCGGTGTGGTTCGCTAATCCCAATTAGTTTGAATTGATATTCAAAGAAGATTAAAGAATAAATTTAAAGAATTTATCTTTGATAAAATTTATGGGAACCTTTCCCAAAGTATAAGAATATTTGAATAAAAGAATATTCTGAATTGGAATGAGGCGTATGATGTGTTTGTGTGACACTTGTTTATTATATACGCGAGTTATTCAGAAAGACCGGGTTTATCCCATTCTGAATAACTAATTCGACGTGGTGTCGAAGATGAAGACGGTGGTTGAAGACCGGAGGTCTTCACGTCGTTTGGGTGATTAATGATGATCTTGATTGGGCTGTACACCCAAGAGGAGGGAATCAGTTAGTGATCGTCCAGACGTACTTGGAGATCGATGGATATGCGGGGTACTAGGTGCCTCCGGTTTCGTTCAGACCCAGAACGAACTTGTAAATGGACTGTGTGTCTGACATAGGATTTTATTCTGTGTGGCTGATTTCTATTAAATATAAATTTGTTTGGCGGTGGAGAATTTATTCTCTTGCTTAACGCCCTTCTTTGAGACGTACGAGCTCAGAGGTTATATATTGATGGATATCAAACACATGGAGTGAATTGCCTGTGTGGCATGCCTAAGTGGCAATTGATCGAGGCTTCTGTTGAAAAGCAAAGTCTTGTGGTGGATGATCAAAGCACGGCCTGTGTGGCATAGCTTTGTGTAACGTTGATTCGCGAGCCTCACACCCCGGTTGTGAACTAAAAACGGGAGAAGGATCCAGGGAGGGCATGCGTTTCTTTCTAGCTAGGGTGGTGTCAGTGACCTACCAGCCCTGACATTTATATTATTTTCACTTGTGTGGTTGTTGCTGTTGCGAGGCGCCTCGAATATATCGGTCGATCCGGGACCGATGGAGTCATTGGACTCATTGACACCCCAAAGGGTGGGGAAACGCAATGCTCATGAATTTTAATCCACATCGGTGGATCGGCCCTATGGCTCCTAAGGGTCACTCGAGCTCTGATCCTGAGACACGGGCTAGAGCGTCTCGAATCGGTTGAGGACTATCTTTTGCCTCAGTTCACAGACGGAAATCCAATTTCCAAATATGTGACATTTGCGGTTTTAATTGTAAAACTAGTATGGCGACATGATATATGGTACCCATGCCGTCTATGATTGATACTTATGATTTGAAGTTGTTTTATACACTATACACTTATAATAGTATCAAAAGATTTGTTTTAAACGTACTAAGCATGTTTGGCTATTATAAGGGAAAACCCTATCCTCTGGTTTGTGTTGCATTGTGTGATGGGACCTGGGTCTTATAATAGCTTCATTTTACTTTATTTAGCATTGCGTTGTTTGTTTTATGCATTGGTATCCTTGGGAGCAAACCCGTTCCGTGTTATACAGCGTGGTCCCTTGATTTGCCTAACTTTAAAAATAAAGATTAATAACTGTTTTAGTTCTCACACCAGTCCCATGACTGACCTGGAGTTTATTGTTTTAACCTAAACTCTGGGTGCCCCTATTTTGACACGGGCAGCTAGTAGTTTTGGTTTTGCAGATTTATATTCACAGGATCCTGGTTTACAGCTGGAACGATATCCAGAAAGCTTTGTATCCGTATATCTCTTCTAGTTGTGTATTGTATTATTTTCCGCTGCTATGTATTTAAATGTAATTTAAATCTCTGATATTTCTGTGTAATATTCATTTATACTCTGTATATTCTTGTAATCTGATGAATTGTTGTAATAAGCAATGAAATGTTCTTCCGTCAGCGTTCTATTTTGTCGTGTTCTCAAAACAATTCGTTCTTTCTCTTCTCTTCGGAGACCGGGGAAGTTCGGGTCATTTCAATTCTCACACCAGTCCCACGACTGACCTGTAGTTTGTTTCACCTTGCAAACTCGGGTGCCCTCTTTCCGCACGGGCAGTCGAGTAGCTTTTGCAGATATAGTTAAGCAGGATCCTGGATTGAAGTCTGAAGCTGGGTCCAGAATATTGATGGCTTTCCGCTGAGATTAGTTCCGCTGCAATGTATTTAATTTAATGTAAATGTATCTTCCGCTGTATTATTTATTGATGTACTCTGATATATTCTGTACTCTGATGTAACATTTATTATTGATGTTATAAAAGTTTGTGTTGTTGTCCTGATGTGTTGTATGCCCAAAGTTAACGTACGCGGGTTTTGAACGGTCTTGATCGATCTTGCAATCGATTGGGGTCGGGCGAAATTCGGGTCGTTACAGCTGGTATCAGAGCCAGGTTAGCTCAAATCTTTGGGGTACAATTCATTAGAACTAAACAGAAAACTCATCAGAGGTTGGATTATTAATATTCAATAGGAATACTCATTAGAGATAGGATCAGCAGTATCCTAGAATGAGAATACTCATTAGATATGGGGTTAGCAATGCCCTAGAATGAGTCAGAGTAGGAAATTCATAATTAACGTACTTGTTATTATATATAGTTCGATTTTAGAAAATATGATTTTGAAAATATATAAAAGTTATATATTTTTGAAAATTTAATCAACTAATTGATTAATGATTGTGTTGTGTGAATATGAATTCAACTAATAAATGATTAAACAATTAAAGAATGAAAATTAAACTAGTTAAATAAACAACTTTAGCTTCATTTCCTTTTCGAGGACGAAAAGATTTTAAGTGGGGGAGATTGTAACAACCCGCAAATTCTGAACCAATTTAAAATTTTTATTTTAGATAATTTTAATGAATTTTGTGAATATAAAGTGATTTATTTTAAATAATAATGGCTAGAATTTATTTTATTCGAAGTTAGAACGAATAAATTTAATTTAAATATAAATGGAATTAGAAGTAACGCAGTAGTTTGAAAAGTCAAACTTAAACTTTGACTGTCCATACAGGATGCAAAATTTAACGGATTTTAGTGAAACCAAAAATATTAGAATCTATTTAAAAATATCTTTCTAACGAATCTGAAAAATTGAAATTTCATAGCGGAAATCAAAAGTTATGGCCAATTCAATTTTTAGAAAGGTCGCTGTAAAATTTATATATATATTATATATGGCCCAAAAGGCTACTTTTCACATATGAAGGAATTTCGACTCGAAACCACTTCCATTGAGTTCGAAATGATGTTTCTGCATTGAAAAACAGTAAACACTTATATATTTTGAGTTTCGGAATTTATTTGTTTAAAAATGTATTTTTAATATTAAATATATAGGCCTTGAAAATAGTCATTTTTCAAACGACCTCCGTTTTCGACGAAACCAATTTTGTTGGAACCGGAATGTCAAATTATTGCTAAGTTTCAATTTTCAGAATTTTTCGAATTAATATGTGAGTGTGGCGAAAGAAAATGTGTTTTGACTATTTCAGTTAAATTTAGGGTGCGTTTTTTAGAGGTCCCTATTAAGTTTTAAAATATAAAAAAAACCCGGTCATAAACTTATTGTAAATTAGGTCCCTGTTTTCAAAACTTATAAAATAATAATTAAAAAAAATAAAAAAAAATCGTAAATTAGTAATAAAATATATTACGCATTATAAAAAAATTCAGTTCAAAAAACAACAAAAATAATGTCAGAAAGAAGAAAACAGCAAAAAAACAGAAAAAACTGCAGTTAAATGCATAATATTATGCACCTTTTTATTTTATTGCATGCATATATGCAATTATTGCAGTTCTTCCAGCGGATAGATTTAACATAATTTTTCAGTTCATTTTTATTTGCATCCAAATGTGCAAATTTGTCAAAAAAATGCACACATGTGTGCAACATTTTTTTAGGATAAAAAGTAGGGACCTAATTTATAAAAAAAACAAAGTTCTGAAAATTTTTAAACCCGCCCCCTATTTTATTTTTTCCGCCTTTTTGTATTTTTTTTAAAAAGTGTGCGTACGTTCATAAAAAAAAAATTCTAAAATATGGAAATAATGTCAGGAATCTACGGAAACCGAAAAAAAATAGTTGCATACATTTATGCAATTATTACTGATAATTGCATATATATATGCAACTTTTCTGTAAGCAGTTTTCAGATTAAAATCTGAAAATAAACCTGCACAAATGTATGCAAGTATTTGAAATTTTTGCGCACATGTATGCATTTATTTGCATGAATAAAAATCAACGAAGATGTATGTAGTGAAAAATATGCACGGATGTATGCAGAAAAGTGATATATGTGCATACTATTATGCATTTAACTGGAAATTTCGTTTTTTTTTTTGTTTTTTTGATTTTTGACGCCTTCGTTGATGGTTTTTTATTCTGAATTTTTTAGTGTTTACATGTTTTATTTAAATACGAATTTACGTGATTTTTTTATATTTTTTGATGACTTTTCAGAAAATAGGGACCTAATTTACAATAAGTTTATGACCGGATGTGAGCCTAATTAAGTTTCAAAATAGGGATGTGAGCCTAATATTCACTTAAATTTAAACGCCTAAAAAATAGCCATTTTTCAAACATTTTCAGAATTCGACGAAAATAATTTTTTTGGATTCGTATCGGCATAAGAAAGCTAAAAATATATTTTTTAGAATTTTCTGAGGTCGTATGTGGCCCCGGCATATTTTAATGTACGGTCAGTATTTAATTAATTAATTATTAATGGGATTTTAAATAAAATATATACAGATTTCGGAATTGGGTCCCGAGACCTGTCCCATTGCGTTCAGAAGGTGTCAAAACCTTAAGAACGACAGTAAGCATGCCCAAATCAGAGAAAGTTCGAAAATCCACCTTTTAAGCACATTTTTCGAGATTAAATAATAAAATAATATAAAAATCCGAAACCCTAATTCATGGCCAGCCGCCGCCTTTCATTCGAAGGCCAGAAATTTCCAAACTTCAAACACTAATTTCTCTCAATCCGTTCAACGAAAATCGACATATGATATACCAAATTGAAGCTCTTCGAGAGACCTTTCCATCCATACGGTTAAGATCGGGTTTTGATTCACGGATTTCGCGAGTTCTCAGCCAAAAGGCCGCGCGTTTGTGGCCGGATTTCGGGGTGGTGGGACCACCGAGTTCGGCGGGCTTTAGGGCGGAGGAGGTCTTGGCCGAGGCGGTTCGTGTGGCGGTGATTGATCGGCGTCAGGGTGGCCGAGGTGTGGTGCGCACGGAAGGATTGGAGGAAGAAATTGGGTTCGGCGATGCGTTACGTGAGGAAGAAGGTCCGCTTCTTTTTTATTATTATTATTATTTTATTTATTTAATATTTAATTTATACAAACTTTAAAAATCAATATCTCTCTCATACGAGGTCCGATTGACGAACCGTCAGTTGCGTTGGAATCGTCTTTCCGAGATCTTCGCGATGGCGCAGACCAAAGCTGATTCCGAGACAGTCAAATTTTTAGCAAAAATCAATGTGAGAATCTCTGATTTTTACAATCTAATTAATTTAAATAATTATTTTATTTTGTTAAATAATTATATGTATGTTATTTAATCAGATCTGCGTTGTGATGTATTGTGCTAGTTGTTCTGATGGATTATATTGAACTATATTGCGTTGTATTGTATAGATCTGTGTTTGTAAATTTAGATCTGTATAAATTTGTAGATAATAAAATAAAAATTGGTTAACATATTTATATTTACCGTTTATGGTTAAATAAAAGGACATATTTAGTAAACACATATTTATTCACATGTTGTTTGTAAATTAAAGAGCACATCTTGAATTCAATTTTTTTTTATTTACAATTTATGTGTAAATAAAAAGACATGATTGATAAACACATTTTTGTTTACATTTTATTTTGTAAATAAAAACCATATTTGAATAACATACTTTTATTTACATTTTATGTGTAAATAAAAAGACATATTTGAGAAACCTATTTTGTTTACATTTCTGTATGTAAATAAGGTTTCATATTTAAGAATTATATTTTTATTAACATTTCATATGTTAATAAAAACCCATTTTAAGGAATTACATCTTGTTTACGGTTTATATATAAATAAAAGGGTAAGTGTTTAGAAAACTACATTTTTGTTTACATTTTATATGTAAATAAAAAATCCATTTTTAGAAATTATATTTTTATTTGCAGTTTATATGTAAATGAAAATCCATGGTTAAAATAGAATGGCACACAAATATTAGCATAGAAATGAATCATCCTTTTTATTTTGTGTTCTTAACACAATATATACACAGAAAAATGAATCATCCTTTTTATTTATGTTCTTAACACAAATATGAACATAGAAAAAAAAATGATGAACTATCTTTTTATTTGTGTTTTGAACACAAAAATACACATAGAAATGAGTCACCCTTTTTATTTGTGTTCTTAACACAAAAAAAAAACCTGGAAATAAAATCCATCTTTTTATATACATGCTACAACACAAATATTACATAGTAAATAGAGCTATTCTTTCTATTGTGTTCTTAACACAAATATATGCATAACAAATAAAGTCATTCTTTTTATTTGTGTTTCAACACAGATATATACGTAGAAATAAAATCATTCTTTTTATTTGCATTTACAATGCTAATATTACATAGAAATATAAGTTTTACTTTTTATTTACATTCCACCATGTAAATAAAATGTTGGAAATAAAAGTTCACTTTTCATTTGCATCTCACAATGCAAATATTCTTTGAAAATAGAAATTGTTCTTTTATTTGCATTTTCAAATGCAAATATACTTTGAAATAAAAAATGTCCTTTTATTTGCATTTTCAAATGTAAATATACATTGAAACTCAAGTTTATTCTTTTATTTTGCATTTACTAATGTAAATAAACATTAAAAATAAAATTTATTCTTTTATTTGCATTCACAAATGCAAACGCATATTGGAAATAAAGTTTTGTTCTTTATTTGCATTTGCAAAGGTAAACATGTTTTGAAAATAAAGTTTGTTCTTCTATTTACATTCAGCCATGCATATATATATAGAAAAATAGAAATTGTTCTTTTTGCATTTACCAATGCAAAATGTATATTGAAAACAAATTATTCATTTGCATTCACCAGTGCAAATACAAACATATATTGAAAATAAAGTTTATTTCTTTGTTTGCATTTATCAATATATTGCATTGAAAAATTAAGGTTTATTCTTTTATTTGCCTTTATCAATGTAAATTTTCAATGAAACTATAGTCTATTTTCTTTATCTACATTTTCCAACCCCAATGTACACACTTTTATACATTTAACAGAATTTGTTTAAATTATACTTTGAAAATAAATTTTGTTCTCTTATTTACATTCACTAATGTAAATAAAATTTATAAACAAAACTATTCTTGGTTTGCTTTCACAAATGTAAATGCTCATTTAAATAAAATTTGTTTCTTTTATTTACATTCAATAATGTAAATACACTTTGTAAATGAGGTTCTTTTTACATGCACACAAATATACTTTTAAATAAAATAAAAGTCACATTTGTTATTTGCATTCCTTGTTGCAAATAAAACCTTAAAATAATGTTCATCTTTGTTTGCAATTCATTAATGCAAACAAATCATCAGATTGGAAATTATATTCTTGATTTATAATTTTGATATGAATAAAGATTGTTTGAAATAAAGGATAGAATTTAAAAGTTACATTTTAATAACTAAACATTTACATTTTTATCATTAAAATAGAATAGGCAAAAACACTCATTTTGTCTAAATTAAAAGAATAAAACAAAATATAGCATTGGCATGTTTATTAGATTTGAAACACAAATTATTCATTTTTGTAAATTTATATTAGTTAAAGACAATTATTCATTTTTGATAATTTACATTAGTTAAAAATAATTATTCATTTTAGTCAATTTATACTAGCTAAACCAAATTATACATTTTGTCAGAAATATTCATTTTTGTCAAAATGAATTTGTTGAGGCAATATATATATATATATATGTTTGGCAAGATATATACCTGTCAAGATAGGTTTGTTAAATCACAATATTTATCATTTTGCCTCATTAGAATTGCCAAAACAAAATAACCATTTTTGTTTAGAGTCTAAATTAGAAAAATAGAAAGTGTCAATAGGGACAAAGTTATTATGCTTATTCATTCATTGCAATAGAGATATTTTCTAGTCATCATTATATGTATTGTGTATTACACTCCCATTCACAAGTTACCCGACTTGTGTATGTGATTGGAACGATAATTTTCACACGTCGCCCAAGTGCACAAATTAGTTTATCACTTGTTTGTTGGTTGAAACCCCACACGGGTGTTGGGATGAAAATTTATATACACTAATCCCAATATTTAATTGTTTGTTGATCGTTAGATCGACAGGCTGTGATGAGCGTTATTATTTAATTTTAACGCTTATACAGTGGAATTTACACATTGGATGTAAATGGATGATTTGATGATGTGTGTGAAATCCATATAATCCAAATTATATGGTAAATGTTTGAGTCGCATTTCGATTCAGGTGTTTTTTTAAATAAGAATATTTTTACATTAGGAATCCTTTTTATATAAAGTATATATATTTTCAAAATATAGATTGTTAATTAACTATATGTTAAAACAAAGAATATTTGTAAAAGATAAAGAATTTGTAATATAAAGAATACCTCTCATTTAGAATCTTTATATAAAGAATATTTTTTTATGATTATTTAAAAAAAAATGTTTTTAAAAGATTACTAGCATTTGCAATTTTATTTTGTGATATGAAATAAATTGAGATGTGAAGTGGATTTATCGTGGACGGTGTTTTTAAACGACATTTGTCCTTTAATCCAATTTACGTTGAAATTATTATTTGGAGTTTATAAATCTATTTTATAGATAAAAAAAGGGCATTTTCAAAAAAAAATCAAGTTTTTCAATTTAATATATTAAATTGGAATTAAGTGGAAATTCGATTGGTAATAATCGAAATGGGCTTCTGTAAAAGAAGACCGATATTATATGTGGAATTTAAGAGGCTTTGCCGTTATTCCATTTATATTATTAGTCCGATACAGAAATCTATATCGATTATGTATTGATTTGATTTCTGTGGAATTCCATTTTTTTTAAATTGATTTATAGATTTTATTTTAAATATTTATCTTTAATAAAATTAATGAGAATCTTTTAAATTGAATATCTTATTAAAGAATACTCGGAGTTGGAATGTGACGAAATGTGTGATTTTCCAATATTTGCTTTTTAATCCCAAAATACGCGAGATATTCAGAAAGACCGGGTTTAACCCATTCTGAATAATCATCACGATGATCAAGAGTCGAAGACGAAGGCGGTGGTTGAAGACCGAAGTTTTTCACATCGTTGGGATGATGATGGTATCTTGAATTGGGATTGGCCTTCCAAGGCAAGGTATTTGGTAATGATCGTCCAAACGCATTTGGAGATCGACGGACACGTTGTTTCGCTCAGACCCAGAGCGGACTTGTAAATGGATTGCGTGTCTGACATTGTATTCCTTTCTGCTGTATTTGTTGAACGCTATTGATTATATATTTCTGTTTGGTGGTGAAGAATTTATTCTTTACCTATCACCCTTCTCTAAGACGTATGAGCTTAGAGGTAATATATATTGGTAGATGATCAATAATATGGTAGGGTCTGAAAATGTGGCATGCTAAGATGCAAATGATCAAGGCTTTGTTGAAAAGCAGGCCTTATGGCTGATGATCAAAGCATAGCCTGTTTAGGCATAGCTTTGTGTATAACGTGACTCCGTGAGCCTCACACCCCCGTATGAGTCAAAAACGGGATTAGGACTGCAGGGAGTGCACACGTTTCTTTCTAGCTAGAGTGGTGTCAGTGACCTACCAGCCCTGACATTTTACTTATGTGGATTTGGATTGAGGTACCTCGGATTTTTTATAGGCCGAAAGTGGTCATACTATAGGTTCATAGGAACCGGGAAACGTGTGTTCAAGCATAATTAATCCACTACCGTTAGGTGGGGACCGGCCCTGATGATCCAAGGGTTCACTGCGGGGGATCCTGGGGCATTTGCTAGAGTGTCTCGAATCGGAAGAGGACGATCCCTAGCCTCGATTTCATGACGGAAAACCAATTTCCAATACGACACCACAGTTTTGATTGTAAACTTATATATGGCGACATAGTATATGGTACCTATGCCGTCTAAGATTAATACATTTATATTGAAATGTTTTAAATATATATATACACATTAATAATAATATCGTTTTTACGTATCAAGCATCTTTTGACCATTATAAGGTAAAATCCTATCCTCTGGTGTGCGTTGCATTGTGTGATGGGACCTGGGTCTTATAATGGTTTCATTTTTCTAAAAAGCATTGCGTTATTTGACGATTTATTTTATTTATGCACTGGCAATCCAATGGAGTAAACCCGTTCCGCATTAGCGGCGTGGTCCTGTGATTAGCCTACTTATTAGATAAGTTAAGTATAGGATTCTCACACCATTCCCACGACTGACCTGTAATTTGTTTCACCTTGCAAACTCGGGTGCCCTCTTTCCACACGGGCAATAGAGTAGCTTTTGCAGATATAGTTAAGCAGGATCCTGGATTGAAGTCTGAAGTTGGGTCCAGAATATTGATGGCCTTCCGCTGAGATTAGTTCCGCTGCAATGTATTTAATTTAATGTAAATGTATCTTCCGCTGTATTATTTATTGATGTACTCTGATATATTCTGTACTCTGATGTAACATTTATTATTGATGTTATAAAAGTCTGTGTTGTTGTCCTGATGTGTTGTATGCCCAAAGTTAACGTACGCAGGTTTTGAACGGTCTTGATCGATCTTGCAATCGATTGGGGTCGAGCGAAATTCGGGTCGTTATAGGAAGGGGAAGCACCCAGCTTCCTGAGACGTTAAAGGTGCTCCTGGTAGTCCTCTGTAGTGGTTTAGCTTTGGGCTAGGATTACAGAGGTTGGGTCTGCGCGGAACTACCAGGTGGGTGGGCTTTGACTGCACAAGCAGGGGGCAGTCAGAATGCTGTTTGCAGTGGCATTAAGGGTGGTTTGGCGATTGCCTCAGGCGAAGTTGGAGGGTCAAGACCAAACGATAGCAAGATCGTCGGACGCCTGTCACCAGCAGCGTTAGGAATGCGAAAAGACAAGAGCTAACCCCTAGAGATCGTTAACCTTTGCTATCAAGGGACGGGTGCGGGGAGACCCCACATGGATGTTTAGATTGTTTGCTTGTTAGGGGTGGTCGCTTAGCTCATGTGGTCTTTACTAGTTGAGGGAGGGGCTAAGGTGGGGCCATAGCCACCACGGAAAAACCAGACCCGAGGGATATGTGTACATTGGACACTCTTAGAGGCGAGCCCGTACAAATATAGAAAAGCTCCCGACCAAGTTCCGTGTTTTCTGGTGTAGCCCTACCACGGAACTTGGGTGCACAAGTAGAGGTTATGTGCAGTAGAAACATCGAGTACGATTGATGATACGTACGTGAGAAAGTCTAGGTACAACCATGTCTGCTCTAGGTGGTGTATCGTAGACTAGAGGACTTTATTCTATGATGGAACCAAACTCGATCGAATAGTTCGAGGATAACAGTCAGTACGCTTACGTAGCACAGCGATAGTGGTTCTGTGCGGATGTAGCATTGTACGTTACTATGGCATAGGAGGAACTGCGCATATTACTGTGGCGATACGGAGGAGACCGTGCGAGTGGGGTATCAGGGGGTGTACCTCAGTTTGGGGGTAGCTACATATACACTACATTAGGTTAATCTACTAGGGGGTAGATGGGTGTGACGTGTGTATAAGCTTTGAGTGTTGATAACACATATAACCTAATAAATAAGAAAGTGTAATTGAACGGTATATGTAGGATTATTCAAGAAGTGTAGTTTAAATTCATTCACACAAAACTTATGTTCTGACCCCCTCCTCATAACATTCGCAGGTTAGACAGAGACTTATAGCTTTGGGGATACTGATTTAGCAGTATTGTGATTAAGGTAAAGCTATGTTTTAAATATATTATATTTTACTCCTTTCGTTGTGAGGTGTTTTCTGAACTCTGACATATTTCTTTTCTCTGTCTTTTTTCTGCAGGATACCAAAGCAACCAACTCAGGTTTCGGTGGATTGGATTTTTGAAGAAAAAAAATCGGTCTGTCTGAATCCGGGTTGTTACATCTGGTATTAGAGCCTAGGTTTACGATTCCTATATAGATAACGAGTGAGCATATTTGTATTTTCAAAAATATAAATATATATATAAACCTAAATCCATATAGTGGCCCACTAGACATGAAAAGAGTTGGGATATCTAGTTTGTACACTCAAGGATTGAACAAAGAAATTTTGAGACCCCTAAGAGGATTGGTTGGAAAGTGTATAATATGACTTGGCATTGGAGAAAGAAAGCATCCCATAAAGTGGAAACTGAAATGTTAGAGTAGTGGGTTTAGAAGTGTAACCTTAGAAACTCAAAAAGGTTGAAAAATGAAAAATGGATTAGGAATATATATAGTCGAGAGAATTGAATTCGTGAAAGTGCCTAGGAAAGTCTAGTTGAGTTGAAGACCCGCTTTGAGTCTATCCCAATGATAAACTTTTAAGAACTTGAATTTGTAAAACGATTTATGGTATTTTCCAAGATTTAATCTTAAAAGTATTTTGATAAACGCATGTTGGGTTTTAAAGTAAAGTGAGGTATATTGGGTAAAACAATGATTTCTTGTTTTAAAAGAATTCTCTCATGAAAAGGTGCATATCATGGAGCATAAATAGCTCGCTAGTTTTCATATGAAAAGAAGTTTTGAAATCTCTATTTGGTTAACAATAAATTTTGATTATTGTTTTAAAAAGAAATTTTGTTGGGTAAACAAAATAAGCGGTAGAGTGCAAGAATAGAGTAGATATTTGCGCCTTAGCAACCATAGTTAACATTGTAAATAGGAACAGAGTAACCCATTAGTTGTCCTTGTCTACTTCAGTTTTATGATTTGAAAAAAAAATGTTCTGCATTTTATTTTGTGACATGTTTTTTTATGGTTTGGCAAAAGCAAGTTTTTGAGAAAAGAATAAAAGTTTTACCACTTTTAATTTTGGGAATAAGAATGTAATAAAAAGAAAGAAGGCCAAACCATGTTTTAAAAAAAATGGGGTAGTTAAGGATTAAGGCCTAGAAAGAACAAAAAAAAGTTAAGGCTATTAGAACCAACTGGGAATTGGTTGAGATGAGAAATTCTCTGAGTATCAATCTGATGTTGATTTCGGTCTTCGGGGTTGATACTTAGAGAGTTATTTTCTTGCCAATTTACAGTCAGGGATTAGATAATATTAAACTAATGGAAAATTTACCATAGAATGCATAAGCATTGAGAAACCTAGCTTTGTTGCTTGAGAAAAAGAGATAAAGTATAGGCTAGTAATACACAGTAAGAACTAGTAGTGACTACTAGGTAGTGGAAGGGCAAGTAAGTGTAGAGAGTTGGTGGTTGGACTTTTCTTTAGAGAAATAGTCTTATGATTCTGGGCCCTTGGTAGTAGCTGTGTAGGATGTTGTTTGAGTTAAAAATAGAAAAGCTTATTTGGAAAATAAATTTAAGTAATTGGAGTAAGTCAAATAAGCAAAGAAAGAGAATAGCCTAATTAAGAAGAAAATAACAAATCCAATAAAGCAACAAACTGACGGGAAAAGAAAATGGAAATCTTAAAAAAAAGATGAATAAATATGAAATTTTTCCAAGATAAGTGGAAAAAGAGAAGAAATTTTCTTATGTGGTTGTACTTGGACAGGAAAATAGGAAATCTTTATAGAGTAGTTATGTAAAAATCCAAATGCAATTAGAAAAGAAAAACGGAGGATGTAAAATTTTCCGTTTTCATAACATAAGAAATCGAATTTGGAAAATTAGATTTTTCTAAATTTCGAATTTAATGATGGTTGGTAGGATTTTGGATGCGAAAATTGGATGAACTATGCTCTTACTCTGTAAGAGTGTAGGAAAATGTGGATGAAAAACGTTTTGATTTTTCAAAAATATAGCATTCATATAGAACTGCAAGTATATTTAGGATGTGAGCATCATGTTTTGAAAGAGTTTTTATGATTTACATACATATAGGTGGATCCAAATTAGGCATACATACTTTACTATGATGTATCTCACTTTGCACATGTACACAACGTTTGCAACAATTGGGTGCACACTTGATGGATGGATGTCGCGAGGGATTATCTATTTTACTCTTATCGAATTTCAGGGAAGAAATTCTTTAAGGATGGGAGAATGTAACACCCCGCATTTTTAATATAATTAAAAATGTATATATATGCATAGATAGGTTAATAATGGTGATGTACAATGAAAATTACTTAACATGAAAGAGAAGGTAAGATTAATTCAATGGCAGTGTACGTAACAGAAAAGATAATAAAATAAGTATACTTAATTTAAATGTCAGGAATTAAGTAAAACGGACATCACTATTGCGTTTATCTCAAAATTCTTCTTGGAATAGAGTCCAAGTTTTCGAAAATCGGACTCCGTATGAAAGAGTTATGGCCTGCGGAAGATTCAACAAAAATTCAGAAAAATACCCAGGGAGGTCGACCTGGGGGTCGACCTTAGTGTCGACCTCCCCCATGATTTTTCCAGATCTGGGCAGTGACGATTTTTGGTGTGCGGGACGGACCGGATGGCTTCTAGGGCGATATGATGGCTCTAAAACACTCTCTACACCTATAAAATAGTGCCTAGACCTAACCTAATTCATAAACAATTCCTTCTGACGCTTCCATGCCGCTAAACTTCAACCAAACATGGCCGCCGCCTCAAAACCCTAAATTAATTTGCAAGTTCTTCATCAACTTTGGAGTTTAATCAAATCAGGTAGCAAAGTTCTTCATCAACAATTCATGCTCTTCACCAATAACCAAATAAGAAGGTTAAATCAGCGTTCTACATCAACGACAAATCACTTATTTCTCTAATCCAGTCAATGTGAGTGGATTTGAACTATATTTGTTGTATAATGCTGCTTCTATCGTTTACCATTCCCCATAATGAATATGATGTTAATTTAATTAGATCTGTTATTTTATTTATGCCTACATTTGAGTTCTCTCCTTTTTATCCTTTCCCCTTTTTATTTTTGGATCTAGGTTATCTCGAACCTAGACGAAATCTTATTATACAATACACACGATTGGAATATAGGGATATTGGAATATAATCTGAAACTTTGGGGTTTGCGGCATAACAATTGTTATTGCATATATTGGGCATAATCTATTTTATGCAGTCGAGGAATATAATCTATGCTGAATAGTGCACAACTATGAATTTTGATTTATGATGTTAACATGAAATTGTGTAAATTTAATTGGAACTATTGGATATGGAATTGGTATAATTCAATATTAACAACACGTAATTGGATAACATGGATTGGTGAAATTTATTTAGGACTTGAAAAGTAAGCCTAGAGGGTGAATTAGATTATATGTATGAACGTGGGAATGTTGGGATATATATTGGGAAAATATTGATTATATGAAATTGGGTATAATTGGATATTGGAAGTTGACATGTTTGGGTATGAATAACATGGAATTTGGCTATAATTGGATAATTTGGGTAACATGGAAATTGGCTAACTATTATGTAATTGGTGTAGTGAATGGTAAATTGGAAAAAGGCATAAAAATGAAATGTAGTTAAGTTGAATTTTAAATATATGACATGAATTTGGGGTTTGGGTGAAAGACGATTGTTAATGAACGGCTATGACACGAGGTTAGACACGTTTGTGGTGTAAGACTACCCGGAACCGCCCAGAAAATCCAGCAACCAAAAGAGGACGTCTAATGTGAGAGGTCAATGGCAAGAACTAGAGGCGTAACGGTTTATGACACGAGTTTAGGCGCGTTTGTGGTGTAAGACTGCCCGGAACCTCCCGGCAAATCAAGCAGCCACGAACGGACGTCTGATGTGAGATGTCATACATCGTTACGACATTATAAATAAATTAAGAAATACTAACCATAATAAGACATGTAGGTGACATGGGTATGGTTAGAGGGTTAAGTGGGTGATATAAATGACATGTAAAGCATGACTAATGTGGACTTAACTGTTGTAAGACATGTGATGTAAAACATGACTAAGGTAGACTGAACCGTAGTAAGACATGTGTAAGATATGGAAACTATAATAAAGAGGGTTAAGTGGGACACGTGTGACATGTGAAACAAAATTTAGATATGCTTAACCAAATGGGACCCGTAACGGTATCATAAATTAATTGAATTGGGTAAAGTTTAAGTAACGGGTTAAGTAAAAGGAAGGGTTAAGTCAAATCTAAAATTAATGACACAGTAATGGGGGAATGATAATTACCTATTATAAACTTGAGTTGCGGTGATGTAAAATTAAATAATAGGCAAACTTGTCATAAGGACAAGGGAAGGTTATGACTTAAGATGTAATACAAGACTTGAAAGGTGGGACGACTTATACTATGAAATAAGTCAAATCTAAAATTAATGACAAGAGATGGGGAATGATAAATAACCTATTATGAATAAAACTTGAATAAGGCAAGAAAGGATAATAGGTGGAAATTATAACTTATGGGACAAGATAAGTTATAGGAAACGATAAGGAAGATGAGATAACTTATACGTAAAGAAATACTTAAATTAAGTGTTTTGGAAAGAAGAAATGTGAAATTTAAAAATGATATAAGTTATATGAGTGGAAAAGAAGTAAATTAGAATCATTTTTGTTGGCTGGGTTGAGTAATTCTCTGGGTGCCAGTCTGATGTTGATTTCGGTCTTCGGGGCTCTGGTGTTTAGGGGGTTATTCTCCTAATCAGTATGTATGTGGGATAAGGCATACTTAACTATGAATTAAGTATAACATATTGTTGTAACCCAAAAAGGGAATAATTTATGAAATTGGAAAATAACATGTTG
The DNA here is from genome assembly GCA_030737875.1 of Allium sativum. Lineage (NCBI taxonomy): Eukaryota > Viridiplantae > Streptophyta > Magnoliopsida > Asparagales > Amaryllidaceae > Allium > Allium sativum. Next base: position 219,011,711 of record CM060919.1, read on the forward strand.
TGGGCTTATTAATGGACTTAAGTGGGTTAAGTATAAATTGAATTAATAAGCAAGGGTAACTTGGTGAATATGGAAAAGAAAGCTAATGTGAATAACCAAGTTAAATGAGAAAGTTGACAAGGTAGCACAAGCGTGAAATAAATGGTTAGACTTAAGGGTCTAATGACATATAAAACTAAGGTGCTTGAAGCAGTCCGTACGTTGTAGGATGAATAACCCAACGAGGTAGATCATGATTGTGTCATAAGGCATGAGGAGAGCACACGTTCACTATTTTGGTGGCTCCAACGGACTGGAAGGGGAAGCACCCAGCTTCCTGAGACGTTAAAGGTGCTTCTGGTTGTCCTCTGTAGTGGTTTAGCTTCGGGATAGGATTACAGAGGTTGGGTCTGCACGGAACTACCAGGTAGGTGGGCTTTGACTGCACAAGTAGGGGGCAGTCAGAATGCTGTACGCGGTGGCATTAAGGGTGGTTTGGCGATTGCCTCAGGCGGAGGTGGAGGGTCAAGACCAAACGATAGCAAGATCATCGGACGCCTGTCACCAGCAGCCTAAGGAATGCGAAAAGACAAGAGCTAACCCCTAGAGATCGTTAACCTTTGCTATCAAGGGACGGGTGCGGGGAGACCCCACATGGATGTTTAGATTGTTTGCATGTTAGGGGTGGTCGCTTAGCTCGTGTGGTCTTTATTAGCTGAGGGAGGGGCTAAGGTGGGGCCATAGCCACCACAGAAAAACCAGACCCGAGGGATATGTGTACATTGGACACTCTTAGAGGTGGGCCCATACAGATATAGAAAAGCTCCCGTCCAAGTTCCGTGTTCTGGTGTAGCCCAACCATGGAACTTGGGTGCACAAGTAGAGATTATGTGCAGTAGAAACATTGAGTACGAGTGATGATACGTACGTGGGAAAGTCTAGGTACAACCATGTCTGCTCTGGGTGGTGTATCGTAGACTAGAGTTCCTTATTCTGTGATGGAACCAAACTCGATCGAATAGTTCGAGGATAGCAGTCAGTACGCTTACGTAGCACAGCGATAGTGGTTCTATGCGGATGTAGCATTGTACGTTGCTATGGCATAGGATGAGGGACTGCGCATATTACTATGGCGATATGGAGGAGACCGTGCGAGTGGGGTATCACGGGGTGTACCTCAGTTTGGGGGTAGCCACATATACACTACATTAGGTTAATCTACTAGGAGGTAGATGGGTGTGACGTGTGTGTAAGCTTTGAGTGCTAATAACACGTATAACCTAATAAATAAGAAAGTGTAATTGAACGGTATATGTAGGATTATTCAAGAAGTGTAGTTTAAATTCATTCACACAGAACTTATGTTCTGATCCCCTCCTCATAACATTCGCAAGTTATACAGAGACTTATAGCTTTGGGGATACTGATTTAGCAGTATTGTGATTAAGGTAAAGCTATGTTTTATATATGTTATATTTTACTCCTTCCGCTATGAGGTGTTTTCCGAACTATGACATATCTCTTTTCTTTGTTTTTTCTACAGGAAACCAAAGCAACCAACTCGGGTTTTGGTGGATTGGATTTTTGAAAAAAAAATCAGTCTGTCGGAATCCGGGTTGTTACAGTTACATTGGTTACATTCGACAACTATTATGTATACAAACAAAACTGATAAGGCACGTTTGTATACTGGATTTTCCATCGGAGATCTCTCAATACAGATCCAAACTCCATGCACAAGGATCAGAAACCACCTTCCGAGCATTGTATATCTCTAGATAAAATATACCATAAGGTAAACATGACTAGCCCACGCACGAAAACACCGGTGTGCACCACGTGGAACCAAATATACCCAACTCCCGCGCGCAACTTCGAGGAGCTCCCGCACGATTCGATAATAAGGATACACTAGATATGGAGTCAATATATCCTGCCGTGGGTCAGCAAAACCCCAGATCACGTAGCCTACTCTGTCTTTAGCCATATCCGATGTCGATGTTTCGTCTGCTATAATTCACACGAGTCTTCATCACTTGAAAAAAACATGAATTCTCAGATGGAATCCCACAGCTTAATAGATCTTGGAATCACACCTAGATTCCTTCACAGATCTCAGAATCACACATGGATTCCAATACATCAACATATCTTGGAATCACATATAGATTCCTTCATAGATCTTAGAATCACTATATGTGTTCGAGCATCTTAAAAGATCTCGAATCCCTATCTATCCTTCACTTCACAACCGCTTCCAAAACATAGAACCCGTATACTAGTTTTGAAGTGGTTTTCGATAAGTAAAACACTTACCAATCCCGGTCTCCTCAAAACCAGTCGCTAGATTTAAGATCAACTTCCATAGGCGGAACCAACTATAATTCATACAATAGACGATTGTATATGGAAAACAACCTTGCTTAATTTCCATAACAAACGAATAAACATTCAAGGCACTATCAAGGTCACGAAGCATAATAAACAGTCGAAGCACAGTTAACTCATATAAACGGCTTCTAATCCCATTCCCATTTAATTAATTTTTCATTAATTAAAACTCTTTTATTAGTACAACTCCATTTTACTGATAAAACTCATTTGTCAAATACTACTTCACTTATCTAATAAGACTTCACTTATTAATCAGTGACTCATACTCGATTAATATTCCTTTACTAGTAAAACTTCTTTTAACTAATACAACTCAATTGTCAAATAAAACTTCGCTTATTAATCAATAACTCATACTCGATTAATATTCCTTTATATACTAGCATATATATATTCAACTTATACATATAAAAGACATATGTATATATTCTTTGAATTCCTTATTCCTTTATAGCCTTAATACCTAAAAAGTATCAATATACTTATCCCTCCGGTATATGTATAAACATGATTCATTTTCAAGATTTCCTTTAATTTCTAACTTTAATACATCAAAACTTATTTATAAACTTATCCCTCTGGTATAAGTATAACTATAATTCATTTCTAAGATTTCTTAAAATAAAATCAAAGAGGTTAAACCATTGTTTAATAAACAACCTCTTCTCTTTTATAAGTCAAACATCTTATTCACTATCTTTATCCTGAAAGATTTCTATACTTGTTTCTATCTTAAAATAAGTTATTAAGGATCTAAGTATATTCAAACTCGTTAAACAGTATATTTCCAGTTTAACTATATTCCAAGGTTTTAAAAACAATTGTTGCTAAAACACCGTTACAACAAACCCAAAACTATTCTTATCTTTAAACGTTTGTTTAAAGATTCAATTATATTAACTTCGATGACATATCCGAGTGGGTTAAAGACGAATGTAAATTACACATTGTCACGACCAAAACCATTTCTATATTTATCCATATCTTTAAAATAGTCCTCTAAAGATGTAAATATCGATAAATATTCAATACGGTGAAATACTGTGATTTCAAAATCATTGATTATAAGAGATGTGTTATAATCCAAAATCATTCCCAAATCTTATAAAACCATTCACTTCCGCTTTTCCCATTCCCGTTCCTATTCGTATAATTTCTTAATTCAGTCCCGTTATGCCAAACACACCAATTTGTGTGAAATAGACAAACTCAATATATTATGAAATAATATATTTACTTCACGATAATTTCACATATGACAACGTTATATAATCAATGGGGTCCACGGTCAGGTTTAACACACAATCAATTCATAATACAACATATGAATATAAATACGGTAACAATAATATTGAGGAATATTGTTGGATTCCTCGAACTTGTCCCTCTGCATCACAGTTCATATATCAACACACACACGCACACACACACACACACACACACATATATATATATATATATATATATATATATATATGCAATACAGTTCAGTAACTGTTAATACTATTATACGGTACAATCGTATAGCAAAAACGTGAGTTAAACTCAATTCTGGTTCTTTCATAAGTAAGTGAAAGCTAGAGACGTTTCATACCAACACTCCTTCCCGGGGGTTCTCAATGGTATGGAATCGTGAAGCTTTCCCGATACTTCGTAAGTTATAGTGGTATAGTTCGATACTCGACTAATCGACTATCTAGTCAAAACAATAGCGTATAGAAACCATGGTTCGTGCACTTAACTCGTTTCTGACATTATCATCTTAACTATCCCTCGGTCAAGAGTGAGGCCAGGTAAGTTAGAGCACTGGTTGCATATCACCGCTTGCCTAGACACCCTATTCTTGACACTCACAGATAGATAAGCCTATTCGTCAGCGTATTAGAATTAAGCACAGTATTCGTGATATTCAACAAACAGGTAAGTAATCAATATGATTAACATGTTTCCAACATTCCCAACCTATCTATTCCTCGGCCAAGAGGGAAGCCGGTAGGTTAGAGCTCTATTGCTCCGTCCCTACTCGACATCAATCTTAACTCTCACAAATAGATAAGCCTACTTCATTGGTTTATTAGTGTTAAGCATTATCAGTTACCTTTTTAATCTAGTGACTTAACCATGACAAGGTTTAGCAATTCATAACCCTTTTCTAACCTTTGTTTTATTTGGGAAGATATTTTGAAAAGAAGATATTTAGAAAGAAAATATTTTAGACGATACTTAGAAGATATTTAGAAAGAAGATATTTTAGAAGATATTTAGAAAGAAGATATTTTAGAAGATATTTACAAAGAAGATATTTTGAAAGATATTTAGAAAGAAGATATTTTGAAAAGAAGATATTTTAGAAGATATTTTGAAAAGAAGATATTTTAGAAGATATTTTGACAAGAAGATATTTAGAAAGAAGATCAGACTATTTACATAAACTTAAAGAACAATTACAATACATTGAAATCCAAAAATCAAGGTTAAATGGGTAGTTTTGCACTAGTGAAGTTTTAGTCATTTACAAGGGGTTACTTAGCATTTTACTATCCAATGACTTCAAGGTAGTAAACGTACAAGTAATACAAGATTCGAAATGATAAGAAATCACTAAAGATGTCATCACAAAGTTCCATACAAAGTGTTGTAAATACAACAATTCAAACTGCATCTATAGCGACTATCGCTATAAGTGCACATTCAAGTTCAAGTCCACAATATATCAATTCCCTACTAATCCTTATGTGCTTTGTTTCAAGTTCATTCCACTAGTTATACAAGTCAATTCAAGCCCAAATCCAAGTCCATTCAAGTCCATTCCAATTCAGTAACATGGATCACATATGTCACTTACTTTTAAAGTAAGAATCAAGTTAACATTTTTAACATAAGTTACTAACATTCAAGAAACTTTAAGCATAGTTAAGGACATGCAAATGGTTTATATTTTCTGTCCTAAATAGTGAGTAAACTCACTTTAATTGTAACACCCCACACCCGCTACGGTCACTCACTAAGGGAATGCCATAACATTGGTGGAGTATTTTAAGTGAATATAGAACAGAAAAATTACAACAAGACAGATATAAGTAATACTTGAAAATTTAAATCATCATTTCATTGCAGCGGAAAGTAAAACATGTTTGGTTACATCACAAAACCATACAAGAGTCAAGTACAAAATATCCATCTTGATAAAAATAAGTACATAATCCCACCAAGTAAACAATAGCCATAAAAGGAAAGATGAACTGAGCTTTACTTCAACGGTCCAAGCTCCAAAGGATAGATACAGCAATTCGATCCAGGCCCACTAGCACTAGGCCCACTCTGATAACCTGGGGTTGGGGAAAAAGATAAAAACAACGGGGTCAGACATAAGTCTGAGTGAGTCCTATAACTTTAACAATACAATCATTAAAGTAACCAAAGAAGACATAAGTTGATATACGGTAACGCCTGGGGATGAATGGCTACACTAAGCAGCTTGGCAAACTTAGGAAAAACTAAGATAACCGTAAAGACGCATTTATCCACCCAAGGATAATTACTAGACTACACTGCCCCAGACTTATCCACCCGAGGGTAATTCCTACACTGCACCACACCAGTTCTACCCACCCAGAGTAATTCCTACTTAAAGGTTGATCCCACTAAGTGTACTTAGTAATTTTTACCCGGTAGTTTCTTGTACCCCTACACAGGTGCCGTCTGCCCCTATCTTTACTAGGTGTACCCACTACTCCCAAGCGATCGGCTCCCTACCGTAGATACCCGTGCTGGTCCCACAAAAGGGGGTGTATCATTCCCCAAAGTGGCTACCAGATAATATCAACTGTGCACGGCTTTATATCTACACGATGCAACAACGACTTACCAACCAGCCCGGGTCCACACACGCATATGAAACCCGTTGATCCTGCGTTGCCACCGCTAACCCGTTTTGGCCGCTTATAGTCAAGCCCAATATGCGTGTCCCGTCACCCGACCAGAGTCGGACCCACAAAGATACGTTTGGGATATTGGTTGAAATGGGCCCCCACAAGCTACTACTTAAGCTTGCTATTTTATCTAGTGCATCCCACTTAACCCCTTTTTATAATCATGCCCCCTTACATGTTAAGATTTGGTTAAGTCATCAATCATATTTCAATTGCCACTAAGGGCACCCACTAGATTTCCACATGCCACCCAAAGCACTTACTTAACCCTTCACCCATGTTTTAAATTACATGTTCCACTTTGGTTAAGTATTCTAATCGTATTTTCTATTGCCACCCAAGGCAACCCACTAGTTTCCTCATGCCACCCGAGGCACCCCCACTAGTTACTACATGCCACCCAAGGCACCCACTTAACCCTCATGTCCCACTACATGCTACTATGGTTAAGTGTTTCTTAATTCATTAATTAAGATCATGACCTCATAAAGACCTCTCACATTAGACCGTCTTTTATGACTGCTGGATATGCCGGTTGGTTCCGGGCAGACTTCTGTCATCAAAAGGGTCTAACCTCGTGTCTTTACTTTAATCATGTATTTACTTTATGACTAAGACCTCTCACATTGGGCCAATCATTTGTAGCCGCTGGATTTGCCGGTCGGTTCCGGGCAGTCTTATGCTACAAAAGGGTCCAACCTCGTGTCTTAGTGGATTAATTACACCTAATTAATCACCCCCACAATTAATTATCCCTAATTAATTACACATTTTTCATAACATGGGTAGACCTAACTCAATAGGTAAATTCCCATGGGGTAGACCTAACTCAATAGGTAAATTCCCACTTATGTTAATTTATTTTTATGGTATGCTTATCATACCCAATCATACTTTTATTAACATATTTATTACCCCATCGTTCCCCACGTAAATCGTTCTCATTTCACGACATAATAAAGGGAAAGATCCATCACAAATATCATGGGTTAAACCAAATATTAGCATGTACTTTGTCATGGGTTAAGAGGATGTCAACTCGCATATATGAGCATATATTAACCCAACTACATTTAACCCCAAACTTGCATATTATCATACACATGACTTGCATAACATGTTGCATATGAACTTGCATATTATCATACACATATCTTGCATAAGCATGTTGAACTTGCATATAAGCATTCACATAACTTGCATAACATGTTAAACTTGCATTTAAGCATACACATAACTTGCATAAGCATACATAACTTGCATAACATGTTGAACTTGCATATAAGCATTCTCACAACTTGCATAATATGTTAAACATGCATTTAAGCATACACATAACTTGCATAAGCATTCACATTCTTGCATAAGCATTCACATACTTGCATATTAACTCATAAACTTGCATAATGTGTCATCATGAACTTGCATATTAACAAACATGTAACTTGCATAGCATATCTTGCATATTAACATACATGTAACTTGCATAGCATATCTTGCATATTAACATACATGTAACTTGCATAGCATGTTGCATATTAACATACATGTAACTTGCATAACATATCATCATGGACTTGCATAACATGCATATGATCACATAGCCCACAACTTGCATATTTAGCATCATGTAAACATAACATACATCATACTAAACTTGCATAAACTTACATACTCAACATGCATAAACCCACTTGTTAAACATGCATAAACCAACTTATTAATCATGCATAAATCCACTTATCAAATATGCATAAACCAACTTATTAATCATGCATAAATCCACTTATCAAATATGCATAAACCAACTTATTAATCATGCATAAATCCACTTATCAAGTATGCATAAACCAACTTATTAAATATGCATAAACCAACTTATTCAATATGCATAAACATAAGAAAACATAGAATAACATATCATTACAAATGATTCAAACTCACTAATCCGCATTCAAGACCATAAGTCTCATTACACCTAATCTACTTGCTTTAACAATTGATGTTAAAGTGATAGAAACTCACAACTAGCAATTTGCACTCCAAATGAAGAAGATTAAGATGCTTGGAATGGATTAGAGGTTGATTAGAGAGGTTGATTAGCTTGCTTTCCTCTTCATTGATTTGTGGTGGCCATGATCAAGTTTCATTTTGCCATAATTTAGTTACAAGATCTAATTATGAATGAATTAGGATAGGGTTAGGGTCTTATTTATAGGATTAGGTTGCATTTTAGACCCTTAGATTAACCCTAGATTGGTTTAGACCCGTCAGATCCAAGAAGCTTCCAGAACCAGCCCTCCAAGCCAGCCCAAGAACCTAAACTGGTGCACCCAGTTTTACTGGGCGTCGCCCCCCTGTCGACAGGCAAGTCGACAGGCAAGTCGACACCCCTGTCGACAGGCCTGTCGACAGCCCTGTCGACATGGGTAGGGCGGGAATCTTCCCGCCTGGCCCCGCTTGCTCTATTTTAAAATCTGGTTTTAAATTATTAAATTTGTTTTTTAGTTTTGAATTTTCTGCAAACTTCATCGGGCCATAACTGGGCCATACAGACTCCGATTTTCGAAAACTCGGACTCTATTTCGCGTATTTTTCCGAGACGAACGCAATGACGCAGCCCGTTTCCCCCGATTCCCACATCTGAGATTATTTATTCTGTAATTAGTGAATTTTAGCATTAACCCAAAATACGGGGTGTTACATTCTCCCCTCCTTAAAGGATTTCGTCCCCGAAATCTCTAAGCTAAGGAGAATGCATATCCTACCATCCAAACAACCATCTACTCAATCCATCAAACACGGGCATCCATTGTCCTTAGAACAATTTCTAATGATGTATGAGCATATGCAAAGAGTGTGTGTATATGTTCCCTATCTAATGTATGAACATATGCAAACCATGATAGTGCCATGCATCCATTATGTATGCGAAGAAAAAAAAACCCTATCGACACATACAATATCTACATGAGTGCACAATCATTCACCAAAATGCATCATCCATATGATAACACAATCATTAGACATCCATAAATATAGCTTTCTACACACAATTTTATGCAATATGCAATATGAAGTGATTGAGCCGATCTAGTGCCTAGAGTGTGTGTATATGCATCCACGAGCAACCACTAGCAAACACTTGCATCCACTTGCATCCATCATACATAACATGTCTCAAACACATGTTTCAACCATAGGACTATCCTATCCGAAGGTCAAAGGTACTAACGAGAGGACATACTAAGGATAAGATAAGCACAAGATATGCGATGAAGGAGAAGCAAAAGGATATACCCTCCGAAAGAAAAAGGGTACCTCGAACGCATCTTCGCTTCCGTCTCCCAGGTAGCGTCGCTCTCTTCATCTCCCCCTTCGTACTTTGACTAGTTGAACCTCTCTGTTTCTCAACTTCCAAATCTCTGACCCAAGGATGCAAGTAGGAGCTCGTCGAATCGTCGCATCACGCTCTACTTCCACTTCTCTAAGCAGGCTCGGCTCTACCACCTCTGCGGTCTCATGTAGGAACTTCCTCAAATGTAACACATGGAATATATCATGTACACCACTAAACCTGTCGGGCAACTCCACTCTATATGTCATATGTCCAATCCTTTCCTTAATAGGAAACGGCCCAACAAACCTTGGTACTCACTTCCCAACAGATCCAAAGTGAACCACATTCCGTAACGGAGATAAAAAGCATGTCCTAATATCAAACTCAAGCTCTGTTCTCCTCTTGTCCGCATAAGATTTATGTTTATCTTGCGCCGCTTTCCTCCTTCTTTGAATCAAATCAATCTTTTCCCGAAGTCTTTCTAACCTTATCGGCCCAAGCAAGATCTCATCCGTAGATTCCCACCAACGTGTAGGTGATCGACAAGGCCTTCCATAAAGAGCTTCGAAAGGTGCCATACCAATACAGGACTGAAAGCTGTTATTATATGCGAACTCCACCAATGGAAGATGCTCTTCACATGTACCTCCAAAATCTAAGATACAAAGCCTCAAAAGGTCTTCTAGGACATGATTCACCCTCTCGGTCTGGCCGTCCGTCTGAGGATGATATGCGGTACTCAAACACAACTGAGTCCCCACTGCTTCTTGCAAACTTCTCCGGAACTCGCTAGTGAAGATAGGATCTCGATTACTCACTATGCTAGAGGGTACCCCATGCAATCGACTATCTCTCGAAGATACACAGAAGCTAGCCATGGAGCGGTCCTCTTGCTCTTCATAGGTATAAAAATGGGCGCTCTTAGTAAGTCTGTCTACCACCACCCAAATTCCCGTATTACCCTTTCTTGATCTGGGTAACCCGTCAATAAAATCCATCGAGACGCTATCCCACTTCCATTGCGGAACTTCCAATGGGTGAAACAACCCACCTGGTTTCTTTCGCTCCGCCTTCACTTGTTGGCACACCAAGCATCAGGCGACATATTCGGCCACATCTTTCTTCATACCGGCCCAGAAGAAAACCCTCTTAACGTCTTGGTACATCTTGTCCCCACCGGGATGAATGGTCATCTTAGAACGGTGTGCATCATCAAGAATAACCTTCCTCAAACCCTCGCCTTGCGGTACACAAAGTCTACCGTCTCTACGCAAGCACCCCCTATCGTCTAGGGTGTACCTACTCAAATGGCTGGATGACTCCCCCCTTATGAGCTTCCCCACCAACTCAACCAACTGTGGGTCGTCCCTCTGTGCCGCCCCAAAAGAGTAGGTCTAACCTCCAAGGAGGCTAGCAAACCGGGTACAAAGTCAACGGAAGGTCTAAAGTCAAACTTAGAAATAAACTCTAAGCTCCGTCGTTCAACGAACAATGAACTCAAGGACAACCTTTTTCTACTTAAGGCGTCCGCTACCATGTTACCCTTGCCGTGGGTGTACGCTATCTCAAACTCATAGGATGCTAAGAATCCTATTCACTTTTGCTGTCTTAAGACTATGCGCCTAGAGAGTCTCCAATACTTCCCTAAGATGTAGGGCAGGTTCTTCTCCACTCCTAGAGAAAATCAGGATATTCTCCCATGCAAAATCATCACAACTATCCATCTCTCACGCAGACCACCTTAGTCGAACTCGACATCCCCCAAATGCAAGCCCCAAAGGCCTAAACCAATATCAGACAAACACCCAAGGGATACCTCCTTCGAATTCAGACGACCTACGTGAGATGATACTAGTAAAAACGGCTAAATAATTAAGCCCTTGCCCTACTCTGGATGTCCTCGCCAGTCTCGCTCCCAAAACCACCATTTTCCTGTAACTGGCTTTGCTCATCCTATTGAGCACATACGAAAACTTATTTCGCTCCTAGAAAAGACCAAGATGTCATTTATAAAGACCATCACAAACTTATTCAGGTACTCCCTGAACACCCTTTTCATCATATGCGGGGGCGTTCGTCAAACCAAATGGCATCACCAGCCACTCATATAAACCATCCGGAGTCCTAAAGGTAGTCTTCTCCATACTATCCTCAGTCACTCTCAACTGACGAAACCTCGTGGCTAAGTCCAACTGCGAAAATACTGAGGCGCCCACTAACTGATCAAAGAGATCATCAATCCTCGACAATTGGGTGTCTATTCTTCTTTGTGAGTTTATTTAGTTCTCTTTAACCTACACAAAGTCTGAGGGACCCATCCGCCTTCGCAGCATAAACTACTGGAGCACCCCACTCCGATATACTTCGTCTTATGAACCCCTTCTTAAGCAAACCACCTACTTGCTTATCGAGTTCCCTCCTCTCACGAGGAGCCGTGTGGCACACTGGCCAAGATACTGGTTTGGCATTATCTCCCAGATATTTTCGGAAGTTAATCTCCCGCTCCGAAGGTAAGCCCTTCACCTCCTCACACACATCCGAGTATTCCCGGACCACTCTAACAGATCGCAAACTCTAGACCGACATGTCAAGCGATTCTAGATAACTTAGCATAACAGATTCTATGGGATTACAAGAGATCTCGAGAGTGTTACCCAAGCGGGTCATAAGCCTAACAACTCTCCCTTCAAAATCAAGAACGACACCTCTACTGGATAACCAGTCCATGCCCAAAACTAGCCCATAGCCCGTGAAGCCCAACAAGCATCACACCTAAGCTCAACGCTAAGTATAGAAACTTTCAAACCCAAACACATCATGGAGCCCAATTGGGTTTGAAACAACTAAGGGATCATCTACCAAACTGGTGTCTAAGTGCAGTGACTCAACTAACAATGATGAGATAAACGAACTCGATGCGTCAGTATCAAATAAAGTTCGAATCGGATAATGAAGAAATCCAAACTCCAACCTAAACGGTCCTATCCCCATCAGGTACCCTAGTCGCGAGGGAATACAACTACCCTCCAGAAGATTCCATACCTTGCCCTTGCTTCTTTGGACAACCCTAATAAGGTGTCCTATTCCTCCCAAAAGGATAACTATTTGCCTTCTTCTTCCCATTCTCCACTCGTATCCTCCCATCAATGAGGTTTCGTCCTTCATTAACCAAACAACTATTTGAGCCTTCCTCCCATCCAATAGATACCTACCAGTCCTCCTCCTTCTTAAACCAACTTCTAATCCGACTAACGTCTAAGTCCCTTGAAGTGGTTTTCCATCCTTATCTATCTTAGAAAGATCATCTATACGCGGAGGGGAAATTCAAAATGAGAGAAAGGAAGAGATTCAAAATGGAGAATTCGAAAGATATAGATATGGCTATTGGGGATTATGCTTTTCTTTCAAAAACTTTTCTTTTAAAAGACATGTTTTTGAAAATACTCCTTTCCAAAAATATTCTTAGAAAATAATTTTTCTAAAAATTTTATCTGTTCTGGTAACCTTAAGCTCTGATACCACGTGTAACACCCCACACCCGCTACAGTCACTCACTAAGGGAATGCCATAACATTGGTGGAGTATTTTAAGTGAATATAGAACAGAAAAATTACAACAAGACAGATATAAGTAATACTTGAAAATTTAAATCATCATTTCATTGCAGCGGAAAGTAAAACATGTTTGGTTACATCACAAAACCATACAAGAGTCAAGTACAAAATATCCATCTTGATAAAAATAAGTACATAATCCCACCAAGTAAACAATAGCCATAAAAGGAAAGATGAACTGAGCTTTACTTCAACGGTCCAAGCTCCAAAGGATAGATACAGCAATTCGATCCAGGCCCACTAGCACTAGGCCCACTCTGATAACCTGGGGTTGGGGAAAAAGATAAAAACAACGGGGTCAGACATAAGTCTGAGTGAGTCCTATAACTTTAACAATACAATCATTAAAGTAACCAGAGAAGACATAAGTTGATATACGGTAATGCCTGGGGATGAATGGCTACACTAAGCAGCTTGGCAAACTTAGGAAAAACTAAGATAACCGTAAAGACGCATTTATCCACCCAAGGATAATTACTAGACTACACCGCCCCAGACTTATCCACCCGAGGGTAATTCCTACACTGCACCACACCAGTTCTACCCACCCAGAGTAATTCCTACTTAAAGGTTGATCCCACTAAGTGTACTTAGTAATTTTTACCCGGTAGTTTCTTGTACCCTTACACAGGTGCCGTCTGCCCCTATCTTTACTAGGTGTACCCACTACTCCCAAGCGATCGGCTCCCTACCGTAGATACCCGTGCTGGTCCCACAAAAGGGGGTGTATCATTCCCCAAAGTGGCTACCAGATAATATCAACTGTGCATGGCTTTATATCTACACGATGCAACAACGACTTACCAACCAGCCCGGGTCCACACACGCATATGAAACCCGTTGATCCTGCGTTGCCACCGCTAACCCGTTTTGGCCGCTTATAGTCAAGCCCAATATGCGTGTCCCGTCACCCGACCAGAGTCGGGCCCACAAAGATACGTTTGGGATATTGGTTGAAATGGGCCCCCACAAGCTACTACTTAAGCTTGCTATTTTATCTAGTGCATCCCACTTAACCCCTTTTTATAATCATGCCCCCTTACATGTTAAGATTTGGTTAAGTCATCAATCATATTTCAATTGCCACTAAGGGCACCCACTAGATTTCCACATGCCACCCAAAGCACTTACTTAACCCTTCACCCATGTTTTAAATTACATGTTCCACTTTGGTTAAGTATTCTAATCGTATTTTCTATTGCCACCCAAGGCAACCCACTAGTTTCCTCATGCCACCCGAGGCACCCCCACTAGTTACTACATGCCACCCAAGGCACCCACTTAACCCTCATGTCCCACTACATGCTACTATGGTTAAGTGTTTCTTAATTCATTAATTAAGATCATGACCTCATAAAGACCTCTCACATTAGACCGTCTTTTATGACTGCTGGATATGCCGGTTGGTTCCGGGCAGACTTCTGTCATCAAAAGGGTCTAACCTCGTGTCTTTACTTTAATCATGTATTTACTTTATGACTAAGACCTCTCACATTGGGTCAATCATTTGTAGCCGCTGGATTTGCCGGTCGGTTCCGGGCAGTCTTATGCTACAAAAGGGTCCAACCTCGTGTCTTAGTTGATTAATTACACCTAATTAATCACCCCCACAATTAATTATCCCTAATTAATTACACATTTTTCATAACATGGGTAGACCTAACTCAATAGGTAAATTCCCATGGGGTAGACCTAACTCAATAGGTAAATTCCCACTTATGTTAATTTATTTTTATGGTATGCTTATCATACCCAATCATACTTTTATTAACATATTTATTACCCCATCGTTCCCCACGTAAATCGTTCTCATTTCACGACATAATAAAGGGAAAGATCCATCACAAATATCATGGGTTAAACCAAATATTAGCATGTACTTTGTCATGGGTTAAGAGGATGTCAACTCGCATATATGAGCATATATTAACCCAACTACATTTAACCCCAAACTTGCATATTATCATACACATGACTTGCATAACATGTTGCATATGAACTTGCATATTATCATACACATATCTTGCATAAGCATGTTGAACTTGCATATAAGCATTCACATAACTTGCATAACATGTTAAACTTGCATTTAAGCATACACATAACTTGCATAAGCATACATAACTTGCATAACATGTTGAACTTGCATATAAGCATTCTCACAACTTGCATAATATGTTAAACATGCATTTAAGCATACACATAACTTGCATAAGCATTCACATTCTTGCATAAGCATTCACATACTTGCATATTAACTCATAAACTTGCATAATGTGTCATCATGAACTTGCATATTAACAAACATGTAACTTGCATAGCATATCTTGCATATTAACATACATGTAACTTGCATAGCATATCTTGCATATTAACATACATGTAACTTGCATAGCATGTTGCATATTAACATACATGTAACTTGCATAACATGTCATCATGGACTTGCATAACATGCATATGATCACATAGCCCACAACTTGCATATTTAGCATCATGTAAACATAACATACATCATACTAAACTTGCATAAACTTACATACTCAACATGCATAAACCCACTTGTTAAACATGCATAAACCAACTTATTAATCATGCATAAATCCACTTATCAAATATGCATAAACCAACTTATTAATCATGCATAAATCCACTTATCAAATATGCATAAACCAGCTTATTAATCATGCATAAATCCACTTATCAAGTATGCATAAACCAACTTATTAAATATGCATAAACCAACTTATTCAATATGCATAAACATAAGAAAACATAGAATGACATATCATTACAAATGATTCAAACTCACTAATCCGCATTCAAGACCATAAGTCTCATTACACCTAATCTACTTGCTTTAACAATTGATGTTAAAGTGATAGAAACTCACAACTAGCAATTTGCACTCCAAATGAAGAAGATTAAGATGCTTGGAATGGATTAGAGGTTGATTAGCTTGCTTTCCTCTTCATTGATTTGTGGTGGCCATGATCAAGTTTCATTTTGCCATAATTTAGTTACAAGATCTAATTATGAATGAATTAGGATAGGGTTAGGGTCTTATTTATAGGATTAGGTTGCATTTTAGACCCTTAGATTAACCCTAGATTGGTTTAGACCCGTCAGATCCAAGAAGCTTCTAGAACCAGCCCTCCAAGCCAGCCCAAGAACCTAAACTGGTGCACCCAGTTTTACTGGGCGTCGCCCCCCTGTCGACAGGCAAGTCGACAGGCAAGTCGACACCCCTGTCGACAGGCCTGTCGACAGCCCTGTCGACATGGGTAGGGCGGGAATCTTCCCGCCTGGCCCCGCTTGCTCTATTTTAAAATCTGGTTTTAAATTATTAAATCTGTTTTTTAGTTTTGAATTTTCTGCAAACTTCATCGGGCCATAACTGGGCCATACGGACTCCGATTTTCGAAAACTCGGACTCTATTTCGCGTATTTTTCCGAGACGAACGCAATGACGCAGCCCGTTTCCCCCGATTCCCACATCTGAGATTATTTATTCTGTAATTAGTGAATTTTAGCATTAACCCAAAATACGGGGTGTTACATTAATCCTTAGCAAATCCAAGATCCAAGATAGCAACCTCCTTCCTTTCCTTGCTTTTCCTTGTTTTTTGCTCCTTCAAAGAAGATCACGGCCTCCAGATGATTTTGGAGAGAGGCTTGGATTTTTCAAATTCTAACTTGTTTGAAGGTCTTGTAATGTTGTAGGAAGGCTTCACTCAAAGTTTGAGTTGATTTGGAATTGGTTTGAGTATGTTTTTAGAAAGTTAGTGAGTAAGAGAAGAAGATGAAGAAGACAATGTTTTTATCCTTAAAGTTTAGGAATTTCTGTGAATGAAAAGAGAAGGTATGCCCCTTCTTTTATAGGAAAAGCAAGGTGAATAGGAAAATACCTAAAAGCCCTTAAAACCATAATCTTACATATGAAGTATTACTACTTTTGCTCATTTTCCTTATTGGCTCGTTTTCCTTATTTGCTCATTTCCTAAATATCTTGCTTATGTCATGCATGACATCATCCAGATATTTAGTAAACCATAAATACTAAAAATATTTTTATTTGCTAATCACTTTCCTAATGATTAATTAGACACCGATTTGAATTTTCAACAATTTTTGTTGAGAAAATAGCTATATATCGATAAAACGGTTTTCTGTCATATTTTTGACATTTTTCTAAAAAATATATTATTGAAAGCATTTTTCCAAAATGAGTTTAGGATCATTAGTTACTAATTAAATGATATTTAACAAGGTTATAAAATCATATTTATAACATTTACCAATATTACAAATTGTTATGATATTCAAAGATTAAGTGTTCGAATTTCCGGGTCTTTACATTGTCCCCCACTTAAAATATTTCATCCCCGAAATTGCAACACGAGCAACCAAAGAATCTATAAACATTGATACTTAAAGTATCACACTACTAGCATACAAAGCTCATGGCTTAATCAAGTTCAAACCCCCACATCGCATAAGGATGATAAACAATCTACTAAGTGTGCCTTACGCTCAACACCCTTAGGGATTACTCAGTCGATGGTTCACAATACCTTATAACAAATCGAAGAGTCATTTCCCAAAATTTCCATATGCGCTAAATCCCGTACAATGCATATAAACCATCCGTACACATTGTTTGATCATATTACTTTCCCAATCACAAGACTTCCCTTCCGAACTAGTATACTACACTTGACATTTCTAATGCGTACTCCGATCAAGTTCCTTGACCAGAAACTTTCATCTTCCTTACGTATCCATACAATATGATAGAAAATTTCAGGATCATATCAAAAATTCATATCAAGTATTCACTATCAAAGTCTAGTGAAGAATCCTTGTTCGGACCGATGTAAATCACCTTCAAAATCTTGTACTCGAATCTGTACCAAGATTAACTATGCGAATAAAATGATCTACGTACACTCATATATTTTATTCTATTGGTTTCTTAACTACCAATATTGTTTATTAATTCTTCTATATGTGTAGTATGTTATTTTATTCTAATATCCTTCCTCTTTTTTTGACATTCAATTATCACTTAGTATTTCTTTATTAATACTAAAACCACTTATGAATCATTTCATAAAACTTTACTTCAAGTTATTAAACACTGTATAACTTAAGTTTGTACACATATAAAACTATAATACATTCTATGAGTATATCCAAACATCAAACTTGTTAAGTATGTTAATCAATTTTTAACTTGTTCTAACTTGCCATATTAATCATTCAAGTGTTATATAAACTCATTTTATATTTTCACAAACACTAAACTTCAAGTTCTATAATAATTCAGAAGTTTTCAACTATCCAAAATCGTTGAAAACCCCGTTTCATTTTAACAAATGTAACCTACCAAACTACAAATCATGGCATTATTCATATTTATACAATCTTAATGCATAGTCTACAAGGATCCATAAAATGACTTAATCAAGATTCAATAATTTATATAAAGCACTTCTTTATCTAACTTATTTCACAAATTCTTATCATTATTCGGATAATAACAGACGAATCATGTTAAAATTCAATTTAACCTAACATCATCTTTAAACACCTAATAGTCAAACTGTGAAACTTAATTCATAAGGTGTTCATATCTAATGTTCCTACTTATTACCATCTACCCAACCCATGTTTTTAAAAGGTAAACTAGTTATAAGTCAATAAGCAATAGTACATGCTCATAAAATGATCGAGCATAACTAATATTCAATAACACATAATCGTTGAATATTATCGATCCTAACAACCAAACACATCATAAATAACTATATCAATTTATGAAAGTTTATATTTTGTACAAAAATATAAGCCTAGGTAAAATTATTTCGTTTACCAATTTAAAACAAATATTGTGTTGATTTGCCTTGTTTAAGTATTTAGAAATCCTTATCGATACCATGGCGTCCCACATATCGACCAGAATTCATAAACTACTCAACAGATTAACTAACACAACACAAAATATTTTAATAGTACTAATAATTACGTGCTCTCATATATATAATACACTCAACTCATATTAGGGCATTCCGTTACCCTATCTCTTGATGAGTCATACCCAACCAAAGCCAAGGTGTTCGCTCAACCTTGCGCTCTAATACCAAATGTAACGACTCGACTTTTCGTCCCTCGAATGTCGACACTGATACATCCACGGTATTCACGTGCCGAGCACCCAAGTGCCGGAAAGACGAAAAGTTAGGGTGAAATAAAATGAAAAGAAAATAGACTAAGGAAGAAGACACAAAATAAGAATCTCACAACGGAACAATAACATATAATATAAAGAATGATCTTTACAAAATAAAAATGTATGATTACAACTTTCAGAGAAGACTAACCTATCATCAACTTGGATAGTTACAACAACCTTTCCTCATAAATGTTGATGTACAACATAGGATGCAACGGATATAAAAAGTATGATAATTAACTCTAACTCTCTTCCAAAAGCTCCAAAGCATCCAAAGTAAAACTTGCCATACTCAGCCTACTCGAAGGAGAACGTGAGGATTTTAGGGAAAACAGAAACCAAGCGTCAGACATAAGTCTGGTATGAGAAACTCAAGATACACATTGCATCTAACATCACTGAGGGGAAGGTGCAGATTACCACTCTGGTTTTTCCCCTCAAAAAAAACCAACCATTTATTAGGAGGAGTACAGTTGTATATTAGATAATGTCTAGGGTGTGGAATATAAATAAATTCACATATAAGGAATGGTTACATTGGTTACATTCGACAACTATTATGTATACAAACAAAACCGATAAGGCACGTTTGCATATTGGATTTTCCATCGGAGATCTCTCAATACAGATCTGAACTCCATGCACAAGGATTAGAAACCACCTTCCGAGTATCGTATATCTCTAGATAAAATATACCATAAGGTAAACATGACTGGCCCACGCACGAAAACACCGGTGTGCACCACGTGGAATCAAATATACCCAACTCCCGCGCGCAACTTCGAGGAGTTCCCACATGATTTGATAATAAGGATACACTAAATATGGAGTCAATATATCCTGCCGTGGGTCAGCAAAACCCCAGTTCACGCAGCCTACTTTGTCTTTAGTCATATCCGATGTCGAGGTTTCGTTCGGCATATTTCACACGAGTCTTCATCACTCGAACAAAACACGAATTCCCAGATGGAATCCCATAGCTCAATTGATCTTGGAATCACACCTAGATTCCTTCACATATCTCAGAATCACACATGGATTCCAATACATCAATAGATCTTGGAATCACACATAGATACCTTCGCAAATCTTAGAATCACTATATGTGTTCGAGCATCTCTAAAGATCTTAAATCCCCATAAAGCCTTCACTTCACAACCGCTTCCGAAACATAGAACCCGTATACTAGTTTTGAAGTGGTTTTAGATAAGTAGAACACTTACCAATCCCGGGCTCCTCAAAATCAGTCGCTAGATTTAAGGTCAAGTTCCATAGTCGAAACGGACTATAATTCATACAAAAGAGGATTGTATATGGAAAACAACCTCGCTTAATTTCCATAACAAACAAATAAACATTAAAGACACTATCAAGATCACGAAGCATGATAAACATTCGAAGCACAATTAACTCATATAAACAGCTTGTAATCCCCTTCCCATTTAATTAATCTTTTATTGATTAGAACTCTTTTATTAGAACAACTCCTTTTTACCAATAAAACACATTTGTCAAATACTACTTCACTTATCTAATAAGACTTCACTTATTAATCAATGATTCATACTCGATTAATATTCCTTTATTAGTAAAACTTCTTTTAACTAATACAACTCAATTGTCAAATAAGACTTCGCTTATTAATCAATAACTCATACTCGATTAATATTCCTTTATACACTAGCGTATATATTCAACTTATACATATAAAAGATATATGTATATATTCTATGAATTCCTTATTCCTTTATAGCCTTAATACCTAAAAAGTATCAATATACTTATCCCTCCGGTACAAGTATAAACACGATCCATTTTCAATATTTCCTTTAATTTCTAACTTTAATACATCAAAACGTATTTATACATTTATCCCTCTGGTATTAGTATAACTATAATTCATTTCTAATATTTCTTAAAATAAAATCAAAGAGGTTAAACCATTGTTTAATAAACAACCTCTTTTCTTTTATAAGTTAAACATCTTATTCACTAT
This sequence comes from Allium sativum, assembly GCA_030737875.1. Lineage (NCBI taxonomy): Eukaryota > Viridiplantae > Streptophyta > Magnoliopsida > Asparagales > Amaryllidaceae > Allium > Allium sativum. The sequence goes on from CM060919.1 coordinate 219,033,201, forward strand.
CTTTATCCTGAAAGATTTCTATACTTGTTTCTATCTTTAAAATCAGTTATTAAAGATCTAAGTATATTCAAACTCATTAAACAGTATATTTCTAGTTTAACTATATTCCAAGGGTTTAAAAACAAGTGTTGCTAAAACACTGTTACAACAAACCCAAAACTATTCCTTTAATATAATTATCTTTAAACATTTGTTTAAAGATTCGATTATATTAACTTCGATGATATATACGAGTGGGTTAAAGACGAATGTAAATTACACATTGTCATGACAAACCCAAAACCATTCCTATATTTATCCACATCCTTAAACTATTCCTCTAAAGATGTAAATATCGGTAAATATTCAATACGATGAAATACTGTGATTTCAAAATCATTGATTATAACAGATGTGTTATAATCTAAAATCATTCCCAAATCTTATAAAACCATTCACTTCCAGTTTTCCCATTCCCGTTCCTATTCGTATAATTTCCCAATTCAGCCCCGTTATGCCAAACATACCAATTTGTGTGAAATAGACAAACTCAATATATTATATAAAATAATATATTTACTTCACGATAATTTCACATATAACAACGTTATATAATCAATGGGGTCCATAGTCAGGTTTAGCACACAATCAATTCATAATACAACATATGAATATAAATACGGTAACAATATTATTGAGGAATCCTGTTGGATTGCTCCAACCTGTCCCCTTGCATCACAGTTCATATATCAACACATATATATGTAATGCAGTTCAATAACAGTCAATACTATTACGGTACAATAGTATTGCAAAAACGTGAGTAAAACTCAATTCCGGTTCTTTCATAAGTAAGTGAAAGCTAGAGACGTTTCATACCAACACTCCTCCCCGGGGGTTCTCATTGGTATGGAATCGTGAAGCTTTCTCGATACTACTTAAGTTATAACGGTATAATTCGATACTCGACTAATCGACTATCTAGTCAAAACAATAGCTTATAGAAATCATGGTTCGTGCACGTAACTCGTTTCCGACATTATCAACTTAAATATGCATCGGTCAAGAGTGAGGCCAGGTAAGTTAGAGCACTGGTTGCATATCACCCCTTGCCTAGACACCCCATTCTTGACACTCACAGATAGATAAGCCTACTCGTCGGCTTATTAGAATTAAGCACAATATTCGTGATATTCAATAAACAGGTAAGTAATCAATATGATTAACATGTTTCCAACATTCACAACCTATCTATTCCTCGGCCAAGAGGGAAGCCGGTAGGTTAGTGCTCTCCGTCCCTACTCGACATCAGTCTTAACTCTCACAAATAAATAAGCCTACTTCGTTGACTAATAAGTGTTAAGAATTATCAGTTGCCTTTTTAATCTAGTGACTTAACCATGACAAGGTTTAGCAATTCATAACCCTTTTCTAACCTTTGTTTTATTTGGGAAGATATTTTATAAGAAGATATTTTGAAAAGAAGATACTTAGAAAGAAATTTTTTTAGAAGATACTTAGAAGATATTTGGAAAGAAGATATTTTAGAAGATATTTTGAAAAGAAGATATTTTAGAAGATATTTTGAAAAGAAGATATTTTAGAAGATATTTTGACAAGAAGAAATTTTAGAAGATATTTAGAAAGAAGATAAGACTATTTACATAAACTTAAAGAACATTTATAATACTTTGAAATCCAAAAATCAAGGTTAAACGGGTAGTTTTGCACTAGTGAAGTTTTGGTCATTTACAAGGGGTTACTTAGCATATTACTATCCGATGACTTCATGGTAGTAAACATACAAGTAATACAAGATTCAAAACGATAAGAAATAACTAAAGATGTCATCACAAAGTTCCATACAAAGTGTTGTAAACACAACAATTCAAACTGCATCTATACCGACTATCGTTGTAAGTGCACTTTCAAGTTCAAGTCCACAATATGTCAATTCCCTACTAATCCTTATGTGCTTTGTTTCAAGTCCATCCACTAGTTATACAAGTCAATTCAAGCCCAAATCCAAGTCCATTCAAGTCCATTCCAATCCAGTAACATGGATCACATATGTCACTTACTTTTAAAGTAAGAATCAAGTTAACATTTTAACATAAGTTACTAACATTCAATCAACTTTAAGCATAGTTAAGGACACACAAATGGTTTATATTTTATGTCCTAAATAGTGAGTAAACTCACTTTAATCCTTAGAAAATCCAAGATCCAATAACATGAGCCAAGATCCAAGATAGCAACCTCCTTTCTTTCCTTGCTTTTCCTTGCTTTTCCCACCTTCCTCCTTCAAAGTAGCTCACGGCCTCCAGATGATTTTGGAGAGAGGCTTGGATTTTTCAACTTATAACTTGTTTGAAGGTCTTGTAATGTTGTAGGAAGGCTTCACTCAAAGTTTGAGTTGATTTGGAACTAGTTTTAGTATGTTTTTAGAAAGTTAGTGAGTAAGAGAGGAAGATGAAGAAGATATTGTTTTATCCTTAAAGCTTAGGAATTTTTGTGAATGAAAAGAGAAGGTATGCCCCTTCTTTTATAGGAAAATCAAGGTGAATGGGAAAAGACGTAAAAGCCCTTAAAACCCTAATCTTACATACGAAGTATTACTACTTTTGCTCATTTTCCTTATTTGCTCATTACCTTATTTGCTCATTTCCTAAATATCTTGCTTATGTCATGCATGACATCATCCAGACTTTAAGTTAACCATAAATACTAAAAATATCTTTATTTGATAATCACTTTCCTAATGATTAATTAGACACCCATTTAAACTTTCAACAACTTTTGTTGAGAAAATAGCTATATATCGATAAAACGGTTTTCGGTCATATTTTCGACATTTTTCTAAAAAATATATTGTTGAAAGCATTTTCCCAAAATGAGTCTAGGATCATTAATTACTAATTAAATGATGTTTAACAAGGTTATAAAATCATATTTATAACATTTACCAATATTACAAATTGTTATGATATTCAAAGATTAAGTGTTCGAATTTCCAGGTCTTTACACGATTTTTCAACAGTCACTTGCCCGTCATGATTATACCACATACCACCTTCATACTTAGGATCCATTCCCCTTATAATCTGGTGCTCAACAATGGTGTCTCCTTTGTGACGACTACGATTACGACTGCAACGACCCACTTTTTAGCACAGTTTAAGACGACATTTATCGTACCATGTCAACTCAAAATATACAGAAAAGCAGATAGTTATTAGAAAGAAATTAGAGGGTGAGACAAGAAGGAAAGAAATATTAGAATAGAAGAAGTAGAAGAACTAACACAACAAGGCTTCTCACATCACAGCGGAACAAAATATAATATAAAAATAAATCTTTACTGAGAGCTTGAAATAAAACTTACAATCATTAAAGTACATCACACATCTGGACAGTTATAATAATATGTCCACACATACAACACACAGCGGAACAACAACCATATCTCATACGTTTGGACTTTCCCAGCTCGTCTCTTCACAACATCCGATAACCTGAACCTGTACAACCCGGTCTAACCTGAGCATTACAAATGACGGGTCAGTCTGGTGAACCAGAGTGAGAAAAACAAACTAAGTTTATGGGTATCACACAAGTTGATTTTAAATTCAAAATCCTTTTGAAAGAAAAGGATAATCGTAAGACCACATCCACACATAAATATGGATGGTTTTTACCTTACGATAACCCAAAACTTTTTTGAAATCAATATCTTCTCTGAATATAATAGTGTCTAAATACAAATAAATATCAATCTAGTAGAACGCTTGCATCTCACGCTCTACATATATAGTATACAATCAAAACCACAGGCTCTTACTGGAAAATGGATTTCCTGGCAAGGTACGGGACCACCTTCCCAACAATATACCTATGGAGATGAATACATTGGGGTTCAACAAGAACATCTTGCAACCCAGGCTAAACATGACCGGTCCCTCACTATACTTTGAGAGTACCGAATATATGATTAACATGGTTGGGGGCCAGCCAACCGAACCGATAGCATACATACATAAATAAATAAAAGGGACAATCGAAGGCATTTGATTTCACCAGATCAGGTAATGATACACACTTTTGATGGGTGCGACCCACATAGTTGTGCAACCTACCCAAATTTATGTCATTTCCCGGTTGATGAGGTTAGAGGTTTAGCTTATCCTTCAGAGCAGCGCATCTCCATTCACTTTGAATATCACATCATCAGATCCGCCAGATATCACTAAATGTTGATTTCCAAAAAAATACTCTGATCGTTAAGCTAAAGAAGGTGTCCAGCCTTCTCTGCCACTAACAAAAATAATTTGTAGAAAGTCAATACACGTGATCCATTTGGAAATACTTTGTCAGACACTCGTCCATAAAAGTCATCCAGGAATAGGATGAACCGAAGGCATTCTCCTACTGCATCCAATATAGGAATCACCCCATGGATAAAGAGCGAGAAGTCCTTGCAATCCGTAGATTCCAACCACGACAGAATCACAGTATATCCCTGGCCGCTAAACCTAAGATTACTAGTAGTTCTTCCGTTTATGAAGATCCGCGGTCTTCAATGCTCCATCTCGATCATCTTCTGATATCTTTACATATTTGTTGGTCAGAATGGTTTTCGAATATGAATTCGATCCTGGTCTTTCCGTACCAACAACGCTTTTGTCCAGATTTGATAGTTGGTGATTAAACTATCAAAATAAACAGTGTTTCAATTATGGATATAAAAATGAGTTCACTGGTTCAGTATTCAGCATCACTTGGCCTTTTTTATTAAAAATAACTAACAAATGGTTAATTAAAACTGAGGCATGTGCTTCGCACATGGCAGATTTTCGTACATAAATGGTGATTGATGGTTAAACCAATCAATATATATGTGTTGGTTAAAATCTTGTATTTACTTCTTATTTTAACACACTAATGATTCTCACGACCATTTCATTTTAATACTTAAGAAAAATATCTTATAACCATATTCAATTTCCATTTAACTCTCCTTTCAAACATTTACTCCATTGTTCTTCATTATATAAAATTGGGAAATTTATTCAATCGATCACTCGTAAAACAATGTTACGAAATTCTGTTTGTTTCATTACTTGGAGACAATAATAAATGCTTGTTCTTATAGAATAATCCCATTTCAAAACTTAACATTTCATTTCCTTTTAACTCGAAAATATCGTTATATTTTCGTGCTATCCCCTTCTATTTTCTTTAACTTTAGAAACATTATTTATATCATCAAATCCTTTTAATTTCCTATACTTCGGAATTCTCATTATATATTCTTTACATTTTCACCAATAATGCTGCATAATTATTTCCCTAATGGAAATTATAAATTATTACTCCTCTTTACTGTTACAACTGATATCATCTCAGATAATCCTGATGTTGTTCTAGTTGGGGCATTTTAATTACCTCTCAGACCTATATCAACATCGTTCTTATCTTAAGGTAGTTATGAGTTGTAATTCAAAAACATATATTTCATTTTAATATCAAAACAAATCCCTTTCTATTTTATTTAAATTATGGTTTTATCAAAACTTCTTGCTTTTGGAAATCTCTTCTCAAATATAATTGGTTTTCTCCCTTAATTCACTGATTAAGTAATTTCTTACTAAAATATCACCTTCTGCTTCTTTAACAATTCATTTTAACACAGATTTTCATTACAAAATCCTACACTCACTCATTTACCGAATTCACTTTTAACAATTGCTTTTCTAATCCATTTCACCAAATTTCCGCTTTGAAAATCCTGTTTCAAATCCCCATTTACTTAATTTCATTATTAAATAATGTTAATTAAAATTAACATTTTAACACCTCAAATCCTTTTATAAATTTTGTACCTACAACTAGGGTTAAATATAAACCTTTATTTTAAGTTCCCTTTTACTTAATTCAAATATTAAGTAAATAATTAATTTCAGCTATCGTATTTGCTGAAAATTCCTTTTATAATTTTGTTATCAAAATTTGGATTTAAAATATAAAACCCACTCATAACTCCTTTCACAATTCAATTCAATTCCATTTTAACTTTGATTACTTCTAAATGAATTTCTAATAAAACGCAATCTCCTTAATTATTATTAATAATAACAATTTACTTCAATCATTAACTACTACAGAAGTTGTTAATTTCTTTATTAACTACAAAAAATAATAATTTCTCTTTTTTAAATCTTATTAAAATTAAAACAAATATTCGTTAACTCATTTTCTTAGATTAATTTCAAGCAAACTAATTAATAATCAATTTCACTTAAAATGGTTGACTTAGTCAACCCAAAGCACAGTTATTTCATTAATTGATTCCAATTACTCTTTCCTTTAAATTAATTAATAATATAATTAATTAAATAATTCCATTTAATTGTTTTGTTAAAAACAATTATCTCATTCTTAACTGTTAGGTTAATCTTTATATTCTCTTGCTTACAAATCTGATTTACATTATAAAATCAATGAATAATTGATTATAAACTTAAATAATAATAATTAATATTTATTTCCTTTAATAAACTTTTATTCAAAATATAGATTTAAAAATCTATCTTCAATTATAAAGTAAATTTCACTACTTCATTTTTATCGATTCGCCTAATGGTAAATCGATATTTATAAAATGATTTATTTACAGGCCATCTGCTGCCATTACTCAACGTATATCACTCGTTGCTTTAAACAAAACAATTTTTGAATATCCAGTCAACGAGCAACAATCAATTCAGTCCAAACAGTTCATATGATGATAATATGAAAATAAATAACATTAAATATACTTGAGGAATCCTGTGGGATCCCTCCAACCTGTTCTTCCCTGTATCCAAATCAGTTATCTCAAATCAAATCATTCAATTCCCTTTAACTGATAATTACTATAACAGTAAATAACAACTATTTAACATCAACCAGTTAACACAACAATTTAACATGTTTATTTTATAAATGTGTCCAACAAGGTAAGTTACCTTCATTGGGTCCAACCATTAAATAGCAATTTGGTTTTTCACTGAAATTAAATAACGGTTTAATTTCATTGATTCAATCAATATATGAGGATATATTTAACAAACAATCAACCATTAGCAATCATAAGAAATCATAGCACACAATTATAAAAACTCGGCTTATATAAAATATAAGTGGGAACTGAGTGAGTTTAACTCACCATCATTGAACGGTTCGGTTACAGTTAAATTAAATAGTCATTTATTTTAGTTGTAAATTCCAGTCATCTCCATTTCTATCTAGATCAGTTCCAAAATATAGTGCTCGATACCAAGGTTCCAACGTAGCTGGTTTCGTCCAATTCTGATAATATATAATTGATTATAAATATTTAAAGTTAAACAATTTAATTATATTAACCTAACCCTTAGCTATTTAATTAAATTATTAATTAACTATCCTTAATCATAGTTTAATTACCTAAACTAATTATATTTTAACAGGTAATTACGTTTTTAATTCCTAATCTGGGTTTTAAGTAAACAAATTACTATTCAAGGTTAATAAAATTTTAATTAATAATGATCATTAATCTCCAAATTTTAGTTTAAATATAAACTAATTTCTAATTAACACACTTAAAACTAATTATATTGTAAATGAATGAAACTCGGGCCAACCATTCTTCTTGGTTTAGTTCGATCTTGTTCTAGCTCAATTGATTCGGATCCTATCCAGAAACAAAACCCATCTTTTACTAATCTATAATATTGCTAATTTAATTTAAACAAAGCTTGCTAATAATTTAATTACTCAATTATAACTAATTACGCTTTAAACTCAGATTAACAAGTCCAGGAAAATTCCTTGTTCACCGAAATAAGCTGCTCCAAAGTTATGGCTGAAATCGGTCTCTCCTCATTCTAGTTTGAACATAATACGGATTACTTAATAATTATAATATAATTAACTAATAAAAACCTAAATTAACGGTTAGTTACTTTACTTCTGTTAATTGAAAATTAGGCCGATCCTCCTTCCTTTAGTCTGCTATTCTCGTTCTCCATGTTGAACAGAAAATGTCCGATATGTTATATCTCTACGTTGAACAGATCAGCATCAGATAACCAACTTTTTTTCTTTTGTCAAAAGAATATTGACCATACGTGTAGCATACCTCATCATGCACCAACCGCGTGACGTTCAAAACACTCCACTGATAACCGCTGCCCCCTTCGTTGACAACTGTTGCGCCACAATATCCCACTTGCAATATGATTCCTTCACTCACTTTCGTTTCTGAAGCTCCAGAACGCATGCCAACCCAAAAATAGACTTACTTCATTGTTTTATCAGTAACAATCCTTCCATTTATCACCTACCACATGCACTGCTCTTCATGAACGGAATAAACTTCCACCGCTGCATTGAAATCCTAACCACTGTACACCCATCCACGAACACTAGTAGACGTGCGAAACCCTCATCCGTCCTCGCCCTGAGTCACTCGCCTTCAACCTCCACCATTCGCTGCCAAATCCTTTCTGTAACACCCCGTATTTTTCGGGAAATACGTTAAGTAACAAATCAGAGAATAATTAAATTGTAACAAAATAATTAAGGGAAACGGGATACGCCATTGCGTTCGTCTCGAAATTCTGCTTGGGATAGAGTCCAAGTTTGTGTAAATAGGACTCCGTATGAAGAAGATATGGCCTTCGGAAGTTTCAATAAAAGCCAGCCCGAGATTCAAAAATTCAGATTTCGAAATTCAAAACAGACACCCGGGCTGGGAGGGAAAATTCCCGCCCAGGACCCAGGTCGACACTAGGGTCGACCTGGGTAAACAGGTCGACACTAGGGTCGACCTTAGGCTCGACCTCCCCCCCCCCCCCCTCCTCCTTTTTCCAGATCTAGAGACAGATCCATTTTTCTGCACCTGGACGCCTTTTTGACCAGATTCGTGAGCTCTAACCTATTTAAACACCCCCAAACCTAGCTTTCTCTCCACATAATTTCATTCTTCCTATACTCTGCCTCTATTCTAATTAAAAATAAGAATGGCGTCGCTACTCTGTTGAAATCTAAGATAGAACTAGTGCATCTCTTCCAATTTGAATAGAATTAAAAGAACGACTAATCTACATCAAAGGAAAGCTATTCAGCTTCAGAAAACAAATTTCAGAAAAACAAGACTTTCCTATATTTTGTAAGTACAGTTATATTTCCGATTTAAACATTAATTGGAAGTCATGACTTGTAAGAAAATGATATTAGAATGGTGCCTATTAGTTTATCTATACGGATTCATGTCTATTCATGCGATTTTCTTATGTTATATTCTTGTGATGAAAATATTGCCTATGATTATGACTATGACTATGTGACCTTTGCCTAAGACTATGATCATGAAACTGTTGCCTATGAAATTATTACCTATGACTATGATTCGTGACTATGGGACTGTTGCCCACGACTATGATTCATAACTATGAGACTATTGCCTATGACATTGATTAAGAAATTATTGTGATTAGTCGCCCATGACTATTGTGGTTAATTGCCTATAACTATTGTAGTTAGTTGCTTATGCCTATTCTCATTGTTACAATTAACCAATCATGTTGTACCTTGAACTGGCATTATGTTGGACCAAATCACCTATGCCTATTCCCTTGATTATGTTGGGTCTCGTATTTAGTGTGTAACCTGGCTAGTTTATTCCTATTCACTATTGTGTACGTCGAACCTGTTGGAGCCATTATTTTTGCATGCCTATTCTTTTATATCAATTCTTGTGCTTATCCCCTATTCCTTTTGTTAGTGCCATTTCATGAGTACTTAGAAAAAACTTGTGAAATCATGTTATACGTACGATTATGATGCGGGGATTGGGTGTAGCTTAATTAAGTTAATTTGGCATAATAATTATGTTGGCATAATCTAAATTGGCTATAATAGTGCATGCATATTAGACTTAGGCATAAATTGATAAATTTTAATTGGCCGCAAAGTATGTAATTGGCATGTAAACCAAGTTTTGGACATAAGCGGTAAACTAGAATATTGAATCTAGTTTTGACATGAACTGTAAATTGGAATATTAATCTAGATTGGGCATCAACTGAAAAAGGGGAATATTAAATCTAAATTGGTATAAACTGCAAGTTGGGATAATTGATAGGTTAATCAACTTTTGGGCATAGAATATAAGTATGTTAATTGGCATGACAAATGAATATGATCTAGGCTGAATTGATTTATGGAAAATTTACATAAATAGTAAATATGTAAATTAGAGAAGAGGAAAAAGCCTAACCCAAGGTTAGATTGAGTTGTAGTGTAAAACTGCCCGGAACCGCCCGGCACATCCAGTAACCACAACAATACCTATCTAATGTGAGAGGTTAGTGCATCAAGCCCAGAAAGACCCGAGGTTAGACTGAGTTGTGGTGTAAAACTGCCCGGTACCGACCGGCATATCTAGTAACCACAACAATACATGTCTAATGTGAGTGGTTGGTGCTTTAATTAATTAATTAAAGCTCATGAACAATCAAGCTAGAAATGGTGAGGTTAAGTAATTAAGGAAACACTTAACCAACTTAACATGTTAACAAGACAAGAAGGGTGGGATTAAGTAATTGAGAAAACACTTAGCCAATTCAAGATTGATAGGGGTTAAGTTAACTTGGATACTTAACCAATTTAACATGTTAACAAGGCAAGATTTGTGGGGGTTAAGTAACTAAGGAAACACTTAACCATTATATATAACATGTAAACTAGACAAGTGGGTAAGGTTAAGTAAATGTTTAACTATTATAACATGCTAACTAGACTAGATGGTGGGGTTAAGTAAACTTAGAACACTTAACCGTTATAGCATGTTAAATAAACAGGGTTAAGTTAATAAGAGACACTTAACCAGTATAACCTGACAAACAAGTAAGGTTAAGGAACACTTAACCAATTTGACATGATGTAGGGGTGGGTTAAGTCAACATGAACCGCTAGATAACACTTAACCGATTTGACATGATATATGGGTAGGTTAAGTCAACGTAAACTGCTGGATAATACTTAACCAATCAACCATGACGAGGAAGAGAACTAAGTAGAAAACCTTAGTTAAGAGGACTATGTTGTAAACCTTAGTTAAGAAAACGAACAATTCAGGAAACTAAGTAGTAAACCTTAGTTAAGAGAACTAAGTAGTAAACCTTGGTCAAGAAAACCAAGTAGAATACAAGGAGGAGCGAACGTCCATCTGATCACGAAGAAGGCTCCAATGAACTGGGTTACGAAGCACGCGGCTTCGAGGGGACATGAGCGTACTCTTGGTATCCCTCTGTGAGGCTGCAGATGATCCTCCTGGGCTCACATAGGTTAAGGTCAGCGTTAGAAGAGCCAAGGGTATGCCTTGGTTGCAATAATAAGGCAACCTAAAGACTAGGATGGACCAGCGTGATTCGGCGAGACCAGTTTTTGCCCTGTGATAGCAACTCGTCGTATGCCTACCATCTTGAGTAAGTCGAGATACGTGAAGCGGAAAGGCGGAGAACTCCAACAGACCATATACTTGCTATCTAGTTATGGGTGAGGTTGGCCCATAGGTTTGTGGGGGCATAGAGGGGCCTGCGTACAGTTCTCATTCTTGATTTTCTTGGGTGCCTTTCATTTGTTAGTTGAGGGAGGGGTCTAGTGGGACCATAGCCACTGTAAAAGCAGACCTTAGCATCTGCAATCGGCAAATATCTGAAAGCTCCTGACCGAGTTCCGTGTTTCTTGATTAGCCCTGCCACGGGACTCGAGTCGCACATATAGAGGACATGTGCATCTAGACATCGATAATGATTCACGACAAATACGTGGGGAAAGTCTAGGAACATATATCGCTCTGGGTAGTGTGTCCTAGACTAGGGGGCATCGTTCGATAGGTAGCATATGATGGATCTAGATTAACCCTAGAGGGGGGTGAATAGGGTTTATCACAATTTTTAGCAGAATTAAAAATCAAATGGGATATATAATAATAAACAGATCACAGCATATAGCAAAAACAGAAATGCAGAAAGTAAATGACACAAGATATACCCAGCTTCGGCATCCTACCTACTGCTGCATTCCTAAGGTTTCTACTAGGTGTTATAAACAAATCCCGCATACAAGACCATGTACACTCGCAGTGCCTTCTCCTGTCCTAACCCTACGCTCAAAACCCTAGAGTGACCGATATCCCCTCGATCGGATTTCCCCTGATTACGACCCCGTAACCAGTAACCCAGATTTTACAGACTCTCTCAACTGTCAGTCAACACCCTGACTGAAACCGCCTAGTATTTTACAGATACTAGAACTGTTTCGATTCTATTACAAAAGAGATTTAAAATACAACAAAAAATAAAATCCTAGATTTAAAAATAAAATGGGTTATCCCCTTTTAATTTTAAAAATAAAGCTTAGCCCAAAAAATAGGTCGGCCCCCTTTGAATTGTGTTGCACCCTTTGTCAAATAGTTCCCGTCCTCTTGAGTTCTTCGTGGAAAATAGAAATGGCGGCTGAGATCTCTAGGATTTCAATGGAATCGTCCCCAAATCGATTGCAACTTCGTTGGCTTTCTGGAATTGATTGAATGGCTTCTCTGATGCTCAATTCTTTATGGCTTTGCTCGTCCGATTTGGGATTGCTCTCTGGTTCGATCGAAACTGTGAGCTTTCTGAATTTTCTGCTTTAAAAATACTTGAATTGATTTTGTGGGTTTTTCGATTATATTTGCCAGCGATGATGTGGTGTAGAATAGGGTTATAGAATCCTTTTAAACTCTCTGATTTCGTGAGTGACTTGATCTGATTGCGTGATGTTTCCCCTTTTTGATTTCTCGATTTGAAATAAATGTTTCCATGATTTGAACTGGTTTCCTTCAGCTTTGAATGAATTGTGAGAATTTTTGGAAAACAGTAATAATCCTGTGCCATATATTCCAGAAATGAATTTGGAAAATTTATTTGTCCCTGTTTTTGTTGCCGTGACAAAACATATTTATTCTGGAAATTAAACAGCGTGGCAACGCCCATCATACAGATTTAATTCCTTGCCAAAAATTGTTGATTGCATATCTCTGTCCATAACTCACTTGTATATCCATGCTGATTTGTTTCTCTATTTGTACCAAAATTGTATCAGCTTGATTTTAGCAATGAATTACTAAGATTCTAAAAATCAATCTGCAATTTTATATTTTGCATTTGCCAAAAACATTATCCTGTTTGCATGTCATGTGGAAATCTGCTAATTTCTTCCCATAATACTCTTTCTGGACTGCTTGATCGAGTAAGACATTCAAGTGACCCTGATGTCTTTAATTTGCTGTGAGTCCCTAGCTTGATTTCAGGAAGAATTGAAGTTTGTATGAATTTCTGAAAATGTTTCTTTCCCTGCGTGATTTATAGAATGAATTAAAATGATTTCTTCCCTTAAAGAAATCCCCTGCGAATTGGTACTTGTCTCGGTTTCTTGCCAAAAAATAATAGTTTAGCCTTGCTTGAATTCTCTGATTGACAAATGATTTCTGAAAAGAAATCTTGCCAATTTCGATCCATGAATTTCATGCTTGCACTAGATAATATGTTATGTGCATTTCCATGCACACATGCATATCTATGCTTCATATTTGAGTTGCTTTGAAATCTGTCTTGAATTCATCAATGTACTCCATGAATGAACATATGTATTAGCACCATTGTGACATGTATAAGTTGCTGGCCCTTATGTAGTTCCCATTTCCTTGTACTTGCTCATTGTGTCATCCTGCATGTATGTAAAAAACTGCTGTTGAACCATTTGCTTGATCAATATGTCATATGCACTTGCAAACTGTGGCTCTACCATGTTATGAACACTGCATATTCATGCTGTATATAATTTGTGGGCTGTCATGCTTGTGTGATATTAACCACACTTGAGTCACTTGCTGATCCCCAGTTTTGTGTTTGCACCATGTACTTTCATGTTGGCTTGCCCCATTCTTCTTTGTTGTTTGCATTCTGGACTTATGTTGTATCACCTTGGGCTTGAGTAGTTGACATTGAAAAAGGCTTGTTGCACCTTTAGTTGTCTGATCTGTGTATATATGCAGTACCATATTTTCACTATGGTTTGAACTTGTTACTGAATCACCTACTTGACATATCCATAATTTTGGCTCAACCATACATGCTTGTTGATCTTTAACTTTACTTGACATTGTTCATTCATGTTTGCTCGACCATGTTTGCTTGCCAAAACTTGATGTTATCCATGAACTTGCTGTACCATGTCTGAAACTTGAGTTTGCATCCTCCATGTTGTTTTAGCTGCTGCTCTTGAAAGCATTGTGTACTGTGCCATCTTGTTTGCACTGTGGCTCGACCACTTTACCTTCACACTTGAACTTGATAGCCTGCAACTTCCATATGATTTGCTGTGTTGTACTCTTGCTTGTAAGTTGAACTTGACCATACATGCTTGCTGAACTTTTGCAGACTGATTTGCATTGTGCATTGAGTCGAGATGGTCCACGTGGCTACTCCTCAGGTGCACACTGATTGGCGAGGTAGTGCACACGTGTATATTTATACACGTGTGTATATGCAGCCATCAGATAAATTTTGATGTCCCTGTACTATATATATATACTATCTATACACAGTCGGATTGACAAATCTGGTCAGCTCAGAAAAATGATGAGAAACGCACCAGAAAACTGAGGCAAATAAAATTTATATTTGCATGAATTTTGAATATTATTTCTGTTCCATATACTGTGTGTGTGTTTTTGCATATGACAGGTATGAAGACTGGACTGACTGAAGAATGCTGTGAAGACAAAAGATGAAAGACAGAAGGCAGTGAAAATAACAGTGTGTAAAAGAATGTATATATGAGATTTATAAACAAAGTGTGGTAATGAGGAGCTGTGTAACAAGTGAAATGTATATGAATGAAATTTATTTCAATGAAATACAGTGTTGACCAAATAGTGGAGTTGTAAATCTGTACTGTTGAATATCAAAATAAAAAATTATATTTAAGCAAAATATTGTGTAGATATTTGAATTTCTGTATGGATGTATTCTATTTAAATATAAATATTATATTCCTATCGGTGATGTATATATAGAACAGTACAGTAACAAACACATTTGAAATAATATTATTTGGTTGTTATCATCAAAAAAAAATCATATAATTGTGTATACAACACCATTATATACAACAGCATATTCCCTAGTTAGACCTAGGTCGCGTAAACCCCGAATCCGAGAAGCGTTCAATAGGTAGCATAAACCCCAGTGGCCCTGGGTAGCGTAAACCATGGTTGAATCTAGGAAGCATTCGATAAGTAAACCCTAGTTGGATCTAGGTAACACTAGATGGATAAGGGACTGCATACACAATAAAAAGGGGATCATTTTATCATGAACACATGATGATAGTTGAAACAGTCCTTAGTGGGTGCAAAGAAATAGAAGTGGATGCGATAGCCAATTTCGTTAATCTTACCTTGTCTTGTTATCTTATCACTATGGTATAGTTCTAAGTTCAGTTTGTTCATGTCATAGTCCTTTTCTTATTTGCATGCAGAAGTATAAATGGACTTACCAGACTTATGTCTGACCTAGTTTGTTTTCGCCTCTTTTCTTCCGTCCCCCCCCCCCCAGGTAGCCAGGGAGGGAATAGATCAGCTCATTTGGACCGTTACTCTTCCCAAGCTTGAAGAATCTTTGACGCATTGCTTCGAACTCCAGTTTCTACTGCTATGGCTGGCTCATGCTTTATTGGGGAATATCATTGTTAGTTTATGCTTCTTTATTTTAAACAAGACAGATGCTTTGTTGTAATAAGTATTGGTGTTGTAAAACAATCTTTGTACAAGCTGTGTTTTAATCAATAAAGGTTATTTATTTTCCGCTGTTTTATTTGTCTGTCTTGTAATTTTACTGCAACTTGTACCAAAAATGCTCCACTAAAGTTAAGGCATTCCCTTTGCTAGTGGCCTTAACGGAGGTGGGGTATTACACTTGGTATAAGAGCTGAAGGTTACCGGATCAGATAAAAAGATTTGAAAAATTATTTTCAATGGTTTTAAAAGAAGCATTTTCATAAGAAAAGTTTTGTTTTAAAGGCATATTCCCTAAAGCCATATGCACCATCTTTTGATCCTCTGTTTGAATCCTTGTTTCCTTCTTTCTTGTGTCTCTGGGGCTCCTAGCTTTCTGGGAGGTAACCTCATCGCGACATGGTTCCGTAGGCCGGATTAGACTACGACACTTGTCAAAGGGAAAATAAGCACCTAACTTCCATCCGTAGCCGTAATTTTCTTTCGAGCTTTGTAGGATTCTCCGTGCAATGGAGGCAGCTTTCGAGAGACATGTCAACAAGTTACACAAGGATGAAGAACTCATGGATATAGACTTGGTTCACAAAGGAGGGGAGGAAAGAATAGTAAAACCTAAAACAAGAGGAATTATATTTATTTTTATATAACGGGTCGCATAATTAAGGGCAAGGGCTAGAACAAAGGACAGGATTTTCCGGAAGACAAGCGCATGCTCTCACCGTCAGCATACCTGAGAGAGAGGTAGTAAAGTTTCTGTTGAAAAAGACTAGTTTTTCTTTTTGATCATCATGTTCGTACACTATTTGATTCTGGCGCGTCGCACTCATTTGTATCTGCTGCTTTAGTTGAGTCTCTGCACCCTAGATATTGTATAGTAGAGGATCCCATTATAGTCTCAAATCGAATTGTTGGTTTGACTCATTTGTCTTTGACTTGTGAGGATTTGAGAATTGCTATATTAATGCTTATGTTTTTGGTTTCATCAGCTATGGGTTGATTCTACGCATGGACTGGTTAGCTAGTAATTGTGAAACGAGGGTAGTTAGACTTTCGACTTGCCTCGGGAATACCCTCGAGATTTCATGCGATCCTAAGGGATCAGTTTGTCTTAGCTACCTAGAATCACTTTATTTATCTATCGATGATTTTCGATCCGTTGGGGTAGTCCATGAGTACGCAAGATGTTTTGATTAGGGTAGGGGTTTTCCCCCTAAAACTCGAGATAGACTTACGCATATATCTAGATGACACTGCAAAGCCAGTTACGCGATCAACGATAATTTTGGAGCAAGATTGGCGAGGATAGCCAGAGTCGGTTAAGTGCTCAGTTGTTTGGTTGTTTTGCTAGTATCATCTCCCATAGATCATCCAAATTCGGAGGAGGTATCCCTCGGGTGCTTGTCTGATATTGGTTTAGGCCTTTGGGGCTTGTACTTGAGGGATGTCAAGTTCGATTAGGATGGTTTGCGTGTGAAATAAATGGTTGGGGCTGGCATCCTAAGTAAGACTAACCTTAAGAGAGGCAAAAAGCACATAGCAACCATTAGCTTTAGACCCCAGATTTGTAACATGATGGATAAGCTAAGTAGAGGAGAGACCTCTAATCATCTTAGGATATACACTGGGTATCATGGTTAACATCTATGTATCTTGGAAGGGTAGTTCGACTACATTGGATACCCTCTAGCACAGTGTAACAACCCGTAAAATGCGAGCCAGTTTGAAATTTTTATTTTGGCCATTTTAGCGAATTTTGATTATTTTAAAATGAATTATTTTAAATAATATCGACGAGAAATTTATTTTGAATAGAATTCGAACGTATATACTATATACGTCGTCGTTAGAATATATAAATATTTATATATAATTATAAATAGAATTGAAAATGGCGCGGTAGTTCGATAATTCGATTTCAAACTTCAATTGAATGTACCGGGTGCAAAACAATCCGGATTTTAGTGAAACCAAAAATAATGGAATCTAATTGTGAATATCTTTCCAACGAATCCGAAAAAATCAAAAGTTCGTAGCGGGAATCAAAAGATATGTCCAGTTGAAAATTCTGAATAGTCGCTATGGAATTCAGGCCCTTAAAAATGGACATTTTGCAAACGACCTCGGATTTCGACGAAACCAGTTTTGTTGGATCCGCAGTGTCAAGTTATTGCTAGGTTTCAAATTTCATAATTTTTCGAATCAATATGTGAGCGTGGCAAAGGAAAACGCGTTTGACCAGTTTCAGTTGATTTTAATCGACTGGAAATTGGCCATTTTTCTAACGGTCTCAGAATTCGACGAAACTAGTTTTGTTAGGACCGTATCGTCAATACGAAGCTAGAAAATATTTTTCTGGAATTTTTCTAGTTAGTATGTGACCCCGGTAATTTGAAAAGTACGTTTAAAATTCAATATAGTGATTTAAATGTAAATTTAACGGAAACTGATTCAAACAGTCGAATCAGCTTGCGATACATATCCCATTGTGTTCGGAATGGGGGTATTACGTTAGGGATGACAGTCGTTGGACCCAGTTCGGTGTTCGTATGTAAAAGTCAACTTTTAATAATAATATAAATAAAAAAAAAACACCCTTTTCTCCCTTAAACCCTCTGGCCCCCCCCACGTTCTAATCGACAGTTTCAAAAAAAAAAAAAAAAAAAAAAAAAAAAAGAGGAGGACGATGACGGAATCGCCAGCCCCCCCCCTCGTCGTCGACAACGACGCCCCCCCCCCCCGAATCGCCTCCCGCCCCGCCTGGCCTCGCCGCTCTTCCCTCCTCCTTCCCTTCTCTCTCTCCTCCGCCTGGAGTTCAACCCGCCACGCCCTAGGCCCTAAACCCTACCGCAGCCAACCCACCGCACCCCTCTGAGACGACCACTGCGCCACCAGATTCCCCCCCCCCTCTCCCTCGTACGACGAACTCCCACCGAAGCCCTCCCCAGATCGCACGAGACCCGAAGCAGCGACGCCCCCCTGTAAGTATTTCTTTATATTTTTATTATTTTATTTTTATATATATATATATTTTTTTTTTATATATATAAACGTAATAAAGAAAAAAAACTGATTTTTAAATGTTAAAAAAAAAAAAAAACTGATTTTTAAATGTTAAAGAAAACTGATTTTTAAATGTTAAAAAAAAAAAAAAAAACTGGTTTTATTTTGAAATGTTAAAATAGGAAAAAAATTCGAACTTTAAAATAGAAAACTTTGTTTTTATAAAGTTGAAAACTTTATTTTAGAAAGGCGAAAACTTTGTTTTTATAAAGGTGAAAACTTTATTTTTGAAAGGGTGAAATTTTTATATTAAGAATAAGGTGATAAAAATATAATTTTTACCTATATAGTAGCGTTGTGAAAATATGCTTATTTTTATATATAAAAGCTTCGATATAAAAATAGAATTTTTATATATAAAAGCTTCGATATAAAAATAGAATTTTTATATATAAAAGCTTCGATAGAAAAATAGAATTTTTATATATTGAACTTCGATAGAAAAATAGAATTTTTATATATTGAACTTTGAAGTAAAAATTCGATTTTTATATATTGAATAACATGGTAAAGATTCAATTTTTATATGAAGTATAACCAAGTGAAAATTCTATTTTTACAAATATGAAATAGCGATGAAAATTCTATTTTCACAATATGAAGTTAGCGATAAAAATATGTTTTTTATCTAATAGAGAATATAAAAATGTGATTTTTATATATATAGTGACTACGGGCAACGAAGATGACGAAGATGCGATGAAGATGAAGATTTCTATCAAAAGAAGTGTCGTGGAGCTTGGATAGCTTTCTGTGAGAATTTCTCACCTTTCGTTTTCTTTTCTAGTTATATATATATATATACTAGGATGCAGACGGTGCTTAGTAGCACCCGACACAATCGTCCACAGACCATGGACTTGTTTGTTTGGCTGTTTGGTTATTGATTGTGATATTGGTTTGAATGTAGTTTGTGGTGTGAAAAATCGAATCGATAAATTGGTTAGGATTAGACGTGCGCCGTTATAAGGCGAAGGAGTAAGGCTAGGTTAGACTCTTACTCCAAATTTTGTGGTTTACATAATGAATTGATTTGATTGATGTGTGAATGGCGTGGGCCTTCACTAGACCGGGGATAAGGCTAGGCCTTGTCCCGTTTTTAGTATCGTGCCGTTATGCTGCCGAAATTTTCTAAAATATGTTAGAAAAATAAAAATACCATTTTATTGAATAAATGAATTGAATAGAAATTCATATGTTGAAATAAAATGTTTTGTCGTTAAAAATATAATTTTTAACGTGAAGTGAATAAAATAGAATATTCATTTACAAACCAGACGGTTTGTTTATGTACACCTATTTGAATGACATTGATTGGGACGATAAATTTTACACATCGCCCAACAGCACAAATAAAATATGTGTTTGATTGTTTGAAACCCCACACGGGTGTTGGGATGAAATTTGAAGTTCACTCATCCTGATTTATTAAATATGTCGATCGGTTGATTGACAGGCTGTTATAAGCGTTGAATATCTATATTTGATGCTTTTACAGTGTAGTGCACTTTGGTTGATGGTTGATTATTTTCAATGCTATTATATACATGTGTTGTATGAAAATCCATATAATTAACTTTATATGGTAATTGATTGGGCCTCATTCCAATCGTGAAAATAAAGAATATTTTGATAATAAGAAATATTTGAAATAGAATATTTGAAAATAGAAATTTATGAAGCCGTGTTGATTAGTTTGACGCCATTTTGGACGTGAACGATATTTATATCGATTTTATTCATTTCAAAATGAATTGAATTGAAAACGATTTCGAAATGAATTGAATTGAAAACGATTTCGAAATGAATTGAATTGAAAACGATTTCGAAATGAATTAAATTGAAAACGATTTCGAAATGAATTGAATTGAAAACGAATTCAAATTGAATTGAAAGCAAATTGAAATGAATTCAAATTGAATTGAAATTTGAATTGAATAGGAATGAATTTTGAAACGAATTTATAAAGAAGAATTCAATTTTGATTTGAATTGAAAAGGAAGTTGAAATTGCTTTTGAAACGAATTCAAAACTATTTATAAAATTCGTTTTAAATAGAAATCGACGAAATATATATTATATATATTTTATATATAATATAATGGCCTGAATAGAACGCGCCGCGCCGCGGCAGTTCGTGAATTTCGACCATTTATTTCAAACGGACATTACGGGAGATCCGACCGTCGGATTCTCCTGAAACCGGAACCGTTGGGTTCGTATCGAAAAGAGCTTTCTAACGAATATTAGAAATTTGAAATCTAACGGTTGGATTTGGAATTATGTCCAAATCAAATTCGAAAAAGGTCGCTGTAAGTGCAGTTCGATGGCCATTGATGGAAATCGACTGTACGGGCCTTGATAAAATTATTAAAAATAGCAATAATTTGTGTAAAATCATAAGAAATGATTTGCGAAGATTTAGGATGAAAAACTCCATATTTGAAAAGATAAAAATAGATTTTTATCGAAATGAACTAGTTTTGAACTAGAATTATAATTCTATTTATTTTTAAATAAATAAATTGAATTCGAAAAGGGTTTTAAAGGTAACCAAAATTCCAATGATTGCATTGGAGTGGATTTGAATCGAAATTGTCTTCGGAATATTTCGATGTTGGAATTCGGGATTATACAGGTGTTGTTATGGAAATTTGAAAGATGTATATTTATATCGTTATTTCCAATACGACATTTGTTAGTCGTAGAATTCGATATTGAATATAAGCCGATATATTTTCTATTCAGAGCCTTGTATTGAATATCGAATGTGATTTGGGTTTGTCGTGAATGGTGTCTTCACTAACACTGTTCTTGAACCCAGTTGAGAAAAGATTAAATCTTTTTATTTAGATTTAATGAAGTTTACCAATTAAATAATATTTAATTGGAATTGAATTGATATTGATTTTTGGGTTTATCGTGAACAGTGTTTTAAATAACACTCGTTCTTTAACCCGATAATTAATGGAAATGTGATTTGGGTTTGTCGTGAATGGTGTCTTCACTAACACTGTTCTTGAACCCAGTTGAGAAAAGATTAAATCTTTTTATTTAGATTTAATGAAGTTTACCAATTAAATAATATTTAATTGGAATTGAATCGATATTGATTTTTGGGTTTATCGTGAACAGTGTTTTAAATAACACTTGTTCTTTAACCCGATAATTAATGGGATGTGACTTTGGGTTTATCGTGAACCGTGTTTTAAATGACACTGATTCTTTAACCCAGTCACAGATTAAAACTAAGTGGAGTTTTAATGAATCTTTAATTAGATTGAAAAGATCGAGAATGGAGTATCACCAGTTTTGCTCCAGGCGATAGTTAAATCTTTAATTAGATTTGAATGTGAAATTTAGAAACTAACTGGCGGTTAGCCAAGCAGAATGGTTTTCTGGATATTGATCTGATGTTGGTTTCGGCCTTCGGGGTTAATATTTGGGGAATTATTCTCTTGATTAATTTACGGTTAGTGACTAATGAATTGGAATGAGGCGTATGTTGTGTTTGTGTAACACTTTTATAATATATACGCGAGTTATTCGGAAAGACCGGGTTTATCCCATTCTGAATAACTGATACGACGATAAGTCGAAGATGAAGACGATGGTCGAAGACCGGAGGTCTTCACGTCGTTTGGGTGATAACTGATGATCTTGATTGGGCTGTACACCCAAGAAGATGGAAACAGTTAGTGATCGTCCGGACGTACTTGGAGATCGATGGATATGCGGGGTACTAGGTGCCTCCGGTTTCGTTCAGACCCAGAACGGACTTGTAAATGGACTGTGTGTCTGACATAGAATGGCTTGCCTGTGTGGCATGCTAAGATGCAAATGATCAAGGCTTCTGTTGAAAAGCAAAGTCTTGTGGTGATGATCAAAGCAAGGCCTTTGTGGCGTAGCTTTGTGTAACGTTTACCTCGCGTGTTTCACACCAGGTATGAACCAAAAACGGGAGACGGACCTCAGGGAGGACTTGCGTTTCTTTCTAGTTAGAAGTGGCGTCAGTGGTTTTACACGCCCTGACGAGTTTGACTTATGTGGTTGTTGCTGTTGCGAGGCGCCTCGGTTATATCGGTTTCGGCCGATGCTTCTGGTCGGCTGACGGACCAGACTGACACCCCATAGGGTGGGGAAACGTAGTGTTCAGGCATAATAATCCACATCGGTGGACCGGCCCTGTCGCTCCAAGGCTTGCCTGCGCGCTTGCCTGAGACACGGACTAGAGCGTCTCGAATCGGTAGAGGATCTTGCCCCTAGCCTCGGTTCATAGATGGAAATCCAATTTCCAAATACGTGACTTTGCGGTTTTATTTGTAATCCTATATATGGCGACATAGTGGGATGGGGCGCTTATGCCGCCTATGATTGATACTTATGATTTGAAGTTGTTTTATACACTATGCACTTATTATAGTATCAAATGATTTGTTTTAAACGTATCAAGCATTCTTTGGCTGTTATAAGGGAAAACCCTATCCTCGACTGCGTTGCATTGTGTGATGGGACCTGGGTCTTATAACAGCTTCATCTTTCTTTATTTAGCATTGCGCTGTTGGTTTTATGCACCGGTATTCTTGGGAGGAAACCCGTTCCGTGTTATATGGCGTGGTCCCTTGATTTACCTTTGAAAATAAAGACTAATAACTGTTTTAGTTCTCACACCAGTCACATGACTGACCTGGAGTTTATTGTTTTAACCTAAACTCTGGGTGCCCCTATTTTCGACACGGGCAGCTAGTAGTTTTGGTTTTGCAGATTTATATTCACAGGATCCTGGTTTACAGCTGGAACGATATCCGGAAAGCTTTGTATCCGTATATCTCATTCTAGTTGTGTATTGTATTATTTTCCGCTGCTATGTATTTAATTGTAATTTAAATATCTGATATTTCTGTGTAATATTCATTTATACTCTGTATATTCTTGTAATCTGATGCACTGTTGTTATATATAGTGAAATGTTCTTTTATATGCGTTCTGTTGTGGTTTGTTCTCGAACTATCCGACGCTTTCCTTTACGGGGAAGTTACGGGTCTTCACAGTTGGTATCCGAGCTTTGGTTTACAGAGCTCGAGAACAAGACACATTAGAACCATACGAGAGAATTCATCAGATATTGGATTAGAAATATCCGATGGGAATGACTCGTTAGAGATGGGATCAGTAGTATCCTAGAACGAGTGTGAAGAGTAAATTTTTAAAATGAAAACAAAATTTGTTTTGAAAATTTTAAATCAATTATTCGTATTTGATTATTCATTTATATCGATTTGGACAGTTCAGTATATAAAAATTTTGCATATACGCCTTGCAAACGTGTATTTGAAATTTTAATATACTGGATAGATATAGAATCACACTCTAGTCGCCCGGAGATAATTTTGGTAATGCGGCCGCATTATCAATATTTATATTCGTGTTTCGAAGGTGTGATATCTATATATTTCCATTAGACTGGTGTGAGAACCAAAATTAGATAGGGCTTATTGTTATGATTTGGCATCAAAAATGTGATTTTTGTATATGTATCAAAATTATGAATCTGAGACTCTAATCCACTAATTGATTGATGTTTATGTTGTTTGCCTATTCGTTTGATAATTTTGAACCATTATGCCTAATTTAACCAAATATTGAATTGTATTGGAATTTGGTCGCATCTGCTTGCATATACATGTATATCATTGAACAGGTCATAGCAAGGAGGCTAGAGCCAGAGAATAAAATTTGTTTGCCCGACAAATAGGTACATGTTTACTACATAATTTCCTGTTTTGTTTGGGTGATGATGATTTTGTGAGCCTATTGGCTAGCCGCTTGGCTTTTTCTTTTTCTTTTTGAGATCTGAAGGACCGGGGAAGCTATTTGAAATTCCCCGATGCTCCCATTGCAGGGGAGGTTATGGCGAAATTTTTCGAAAATTTAGGGTGTTAGCCAAATTTTTGAAATTTTGAAAATTCTCAGAAACTAAAGAGTTGGAGAATGGAAGCCAGATCGAGCGTAGAGTTGATTAATCAAACCACTTTCGACTTTGTTCCTTTTCGGGGACGAAAAGTTTTAAGTGGGGGAGATTGTAACAACCCGTAAAATGCGAGCCAGTTTGAAATTTTTATTTTGGCCATTTTAGCGAATTTTGATTATTTTAAAATGAATTATTTTAAATAATATCGACGAGAAATTTATTTTGAATAGAATTCGAACGTATATACTATATACGTCGTCGTTAGAATATATAAATATTTATATATAATTATAAATAGAATTGAAAATGGCGCGGTAGTTCGATAATTCGATTTCAAACTTCAATTGAATGTACCGGGTGCAAAACAATCCGGATTTTAGTGAAACCAAAAATAATGGAATCTAATTGTGAATATCTTTCCAACGAATCCGAAAAAATCAAAAGTTCGTAGCGGGAATCAAAAGATATGTCCAGTTGAAAATTCTGAATAGTCGCTATGGAATTCAGGCCCTTAAAAATGGACATTTTGCAAACGACCTCGGATTTCGACGAAACCAGTTTTGTTGGATCCGCAGTGTCAAGTTATTGCTAGGTTTCAAATTTCATAATTTTTCGAATCAATATGTGAGCGTGGCAAAGGAAAACGCGTTTGACCAGTTTCAGTTGATTTTAATCGACTGGAAATTGGCCATTTTTCTAACGGTCTCAGAATTCGACGAAACTAGTTTTGTTAGGACCGTATCGTCAATACGAAGCTAGAAAATATTTTTCTGGAATTTTTCTAGTTAGTATGTGACCCCGGTAATTTGAAAAGTACGTTTAAAATTCAATATAGTGATTTAAATGTAAATTTAACGGAAACTGATTCAAACAGTCGAATCAGCTTGCGATACATATCCCATTGTGTTCGGAATGGGGGTATTACGTTAGGGATGACAGTCGTTGGACCCAGTTCGGTGTTCGTATGTAAAAGTCAACTTTTAATAATAATAAAATAATAATATAAATAAAAAAAAAAAACACCCTTTTCTCCCTTAAACCCTCTGGCCCCCCCCACGTTCTAATCGACAGTTTCAAAAATAAAAAAAAATAAAAATAAAAAAAGAGGAGGACGATGACGGAATCGCCAGCCCCCCCCCCTCGTCGTCGACAACGACGCCCCCCCCCGAATCGCCTCCCGCCCCGCCTGGCCTCGCCGCTCTTCCCTCCTCCTTCCCTTCTCTCTCTCCTCCGCCTGGAGTTCAACCCGCCACGCCCTAGGCCCTAAACCCTACCGCAGCCAACCCACCGCACCCCTCTGAGACGACCACTGCGCCACCAGATTCCCCCCCCCCCTCTCCCTCGTACGACGAACTCCCACCGAAGCCCTCCCCAGATCGCACGAGACCCGAAGCAGCGACGCCCCCCTGTAAGTATTTCTTTATATTTTTATTATTTTATTTTTATATATATATTTTTTTTTTTATATAAACGTAATAAAGAAAAAAAACTGATTTTTAAATGTTAAAAAAAAAAAAAAACTGATTTTTAAATGTTAAAGAAAACTGATTTTTAAATGTTAAAAAAAAAAAAAAAACTGGTTTTATTTTGAAATGTTAAAATAGGAAAAAAATTCGAACTTTAAAATAGAAAACTTTGTTTTTATAAAGTTGAAAACTTTATTTTAGAAAGGCGAAAACTTTGTTTTTATAAAGGTGAAAACTTTATTTTTGAAAGGGTGAAATTTTTATATTAAGAATAAGGTGATAAAAATATAATTTTTACCTATATAGTAGCGTTGTGAAAATATGCTTATTTTTATATATAAAAGCTTCGATATAAAAATAGAATTTTTATATATAAAAGCTTCGATATAAAAATAGAATTTTTATATATAAAAGCTTCGATAGAAAAATAGAATTTTTATATATTGAACTTCGATAGAAAAATAGAATTTTTATATATTGAACTTTGAAGTAAAAATTCGATTTTTATATATTGAATAACATGGTAAAGATTCAATTTTTATATGAAGTATAACCAAGTGAAAATTCTATTTTT
Source organism: Allium sativum (assembly GCA_030737875.1). Classification (NCBI taxonomy): domain Eukaryota; kingdom Viridiplantae; phylum Streptophyta; class Magnoliopsida; order Asparagales; family Amaryllidaceae; genus Allium; species Allium sativum. The sequence continues at coordinate 219,060,119 of CM060919.1, forward strand.
ACAAATATGAAATAGCGATGAAAATTCTATTTTCACAATATGAAGTTAGCGATAAAAATATGTTTTTTATCTAATAGAGAATATAAAAATGTGATTTTTATATATATAGTGACTACGGGCAACGAAGATGACGAAGATGCGATGAAGATGAAGATTTCTATCAAAAGAAGTGTCGTGGAGCTTGGATAGCTTTCTGTGAGAATTTCTCACCTTTCGTTTTCTTTTCTAGTTATATATATATATACTAGGATGCAGACGGTGCTTAGTAGCACCCGATACAATCGTCCACAGACCATGGACTTGTTTGTTTGGCTGTTTGGTTATTGATTGTGATATTGGTTTGAATGTAGTTTGTGGTGTGAAAAATCGAATCGATAAATTGGTTAGGATTAGACGTGCGCCGTTATAAGGCGAAGGAGTAAGGCTAGGTTAGACTCTTACTCCAAATTTTGTGGTTTACATAATGAATTGATTTGATTGATGTGTGAATGGCGTGGGCCTTCACTAGACCGGGGATAAGGCTAGGCCTTGTCCCGTTTTTAGTATCGTGCCGTTATGCTGCCGAAATTTTCTAAAATATGTTAGAAAAATAAAAATACCATTTTATTGAATAAATGAATTGAATAGAAATTCATATGTTGAAATAAAATGTTTTGTCGTTAAAAATATAATTTTTAACGTGAAGTGAATAAAATAGAATATTCATTTACAAACCAGACGGTTTGTTTATGTACACCTATTTGAATGACATTGATTGGGACGATAAATTTTACACATCGCCCAACAGCACAAATAAAATATGTGTTTGATTGTTTGAAACCCCACACGGGTGTTGGGATGAAATTTGAAGTTCACTCATCCTGATTTATTAAATATGTCGATCGGTTGATTGACAGGCTGTTATAAGCGTTGAATATCTATATTTGATGCTTTTACAGTGTAGTGCACTTTGGTTGATGGTTGATTATTTTCAATGCTATTATATACATGTGTTGTATGAAAATCCATATAATTAACTTTATATGGTAATTGATTGGGCCTCATTCCAATCGTGAAAATAAAGAATATTTTGATAATAAGAAATATTTGAAATAGAATATTTGAAAATAGAAATTTATGAAGCCGTGTTGATTAGTTTGACGCCATTTTGGACGTGAACGATATTTATATCGATTTTATTCATTTCAAAATGAATTGAATTGAAAACGATTTCGAAATGAATTGAATTGAAAACGATTTCGAAATGAATTGAATTGAAAACGATTTCGAAATGAATTAAATTGAAAACGATTTCGAAATGAATTGAATTGAAAACGAATTCAAATTGAATTGAAAGCAAATTGAAATGAATTCAAATTGAATTGAAATTTGAATTGAATAGGAATGAATTTTGAAACGAATTTATAAAGAAGAATTCAATTTTGATTTGAATTGAAAAGGAAGTTGAAATTGCTTTTGAAACGAATTCAAAACTATTTATAAAATTCGTTTTAAATAGAAATCGACGAAATATATATTATATATATTTTATATATAATATAATGGCCTGAATAGAACGCGCCGCGCCGCGGCAGTTCGTGAATTTCGACCATTTATTTCAAACGGACATTACGGGAGATCCGACCGTCGGATTCTCCTGAAACCGGAACCGTTGGGTTCGTATCGAAAAGAGCTTTCTAACGAATATTAGAAATTTGAAATCTAACGGTTGGATTTGGAATTATGTCCAAATCAAATTCGAAAAAGGTCGCTGTAAGTGCAGTTCGATGGCCATTGATGGAAATCGACTGTACGGGCCTTGATAAAATTATTAAAAATAGCAATAATTTGTGTAAAATCATAAGAAATGATTTGCGAAGATTTAGGATGAAAAACTCCATATTTGAAAAGATAAAAATAGTTTTTTATCGAAATGAACTAGTTTTGAACTAGAATTATAATTCTATTTATTTTTAAATAAATAAATTGAATTCGAAAAGGGTTTTAAAGGTAACCAAAATTCCAATGATTGCATTGGAGTGGATTTGAATCGAAATTGTCTTCGGAATATTTCGATGTTGGAATTCGGGATTATACAGGTGTTGTTATGGAAATTTGAAAGATGTATATTTATATCGTTATTTCCAATACGACATTTGTTAGTCGTAGAATTCGATATTGAATATAAGCCGATATATTTTCTATTCAGAGCCTTGTATTGAATATCGAATGTGATTTGGGTTTGTCGTGAATGGTGTCTTCACTAACACTGTTCTTGAACCCAGTTGAGAAAAGATTAAATCTTTTTATTTAGATTTAATGAAGTTTACCAATTAAATAATATTTAATTGGAATTGAATTGATATTGATTTTTGGGTTTATCGTGAACAGTGTTTTAAATAACACTCGTTCTTTAACCCGATAATTAATGGAAATGTGATTTGGGTTTGTCGTGAATGGTGTCTTCACTAACACTGTTCTTGAACCCAGTTGAGAAAAGATTAAATCTTTTTATTTAGATTTAATGAAGTTTACCAATTAAATAATATTTAATTGGAATTGAATCGATATTGATTTTTGGGTTTATCGTGAACAGTGTTTTAAATAACACTTGTTCTTTAACCCGATAATTAATGGGATGTGACTTTGGGTTTATCGTGAACCGTGTTTTAAATGACACTGATTCTTTAACCCAGTCACAGATTAAAACTAAGTGGAGTTTTAATGAATCTTTAATTAGATTGAAAAGATCGAGAATGGAGTATCACCAGTTTTGCTCCAGGCGATAGTTAAATCTTTAATTAGATTTGAATGTGAAATTTAGAAACTAACTGGCGGTTAGCCAAGCAGAATGGTTTTCTGGATATTGATCTGATGTTGGTTTCGGCCTTCGGGGTTAATATTTGGGGAATTATTCTCTTGATTAATTTACGGTTAGTGACTAATGAATTGGAATGAGGCGTATGTTGTGTTTGTGTAACACTTTTATAATATATACGCGAGTTATTCGGAAAGACCGGGTTTATCCCATTCTGAATAACTGATACGACGATAAGTCGAAGATGAAGACGATGGTCGAAGACCGGAGGTCTTCACGTCGTTTGGGTGATAACTGATGATCTTGATTGGGCTGTACACCCAAGAAGATGGAAACAGTTAGTGATCGTCCAGACGTACTTGGAGATCGATGGATATGCGGGGTACTAGGTGCCTCCGGTTTCGTTCAGACCCAGAACGGACTTGTAAATGGACTGTGTGTCTGACATAGGATGGCTTGCCTGTGTGGCATGCTAAGATGCAAATGATCAAGGCTTCTGTTGAAAAGCAAAGTCTTGTGGTGATGATCAAAGCAAGGCCTTTGTGGCGTAGCTTTGTGTAACGTTTACCTCGCGTGTTTCACACCAGGTATGAACCAAAAACGGGAGACGGACCTCAGGGAGGACTTGCGTTTCTTTCTAGTTAGAAGTGGCGTCAGTGGTTTTACACGCCCTGACGAGTTTGACTTATGTGGTTGTTGCTGTTGCGAGGCGCCTCGGTTATATCGGTTTCGGCCGATGCTTCTGGTCGGCTGACGGACCAGACTGACACCCCATAGGGTGGGGAAACGTAGTGTTCAGGCATAATAATCCACATCGGTGGACCGGCCCTGTCGCTCCAAGGCTTGCCTGCGCGCTTGCCTGAGACACGGACTAGAGCGTCTCGAATCGGTAGAGGATCTTGCCCCTAGCCTCGGTTCATAGATGGAAATCCAATTTCCAAATACGTGACTTTGCGGTTTTATTTGTAATCCTATATATGGCGACATAGTGGGATGGGGCGCTTATGCCGCCTATGATTGATACTTATGATTTGAAGTTGTTTTATACACTATGCACTTATTATAGTATCAAATGATTTGTTTTAAACGTATCAAGCATTCTTTGGCTGTTATAAGGGAAAACCCTATCCTCGACTGCGTTGCATTGTGTGATGGGACCTGGGTCTTATAACAGCTTCATCTTTCTTTATTTAGCATTGCGCTGTTGGTTTTATGCACCGGTATTCTTGGGAGGAAACCCGTTCCGTGTTATATGGCGTGGTCCCTTGATTTACCTTTGAAAATAAAGACTAATAACTGTTTTAGTTCTCACACCAGTCACATGACTGACCTGGAGTTTATTGTTTTAACCTAAACTCTGGGTGCCCCTATTTTCGACACGGGCAGCTAGTAGTTTTGGTTTTGCAGATTTATATTCACAGGATCCTGGTTTACAGCTGGAACGATATCCGGAAAGCTTTGTATCCGTATATCTCATTCTAGTTGTGTATTGTATTATTTTCCGCTGCTATGTATTTAATTGTAATTTAAATATCTGATATTTCTGTGTAATATTCATTTATACTCTGTATATTCTTGTAATCTGATGCACTGTTGTTATATATAGTGAAATGTTCTTTTATATGCGTTCTGTTGTGGTTTGTTCTCGAACTATCCGACGCTTTCCTTTACGGGGAAGTTACGGGTCTTCACACACAGTAAGTGACCAAGGTCCTATTTTTAGTAGTGAGTTGTGGAAATGGAGGTCAAGAAGCTTCACAACCGTTAAGTTAAGTTACAGTGGAGAGAATCTCACGAAGTTGCAACTTAAAAGACTAAAGACTAGATACGTGCATCATACCCTTTTTGAGGGTATATCCTTGATCTCTATTTTTCTGTAGAGTTTATTTGCCTGACTAGTCTCTATCTTTTAAGTATATCCTCTCGGTCCTATCCTTAATTCTTAATTAGAAGCCAATTGATGTAAACATGTGTTTGAAGCATGTTATGTTTGATGGTTGCAAGTAGTTACTAGTGGTTGCTCGTGAGTGCATATACACACACATTAGGCACTAGATTGGCTCAGTCACTTCCTTATTACATATACATATATGTATTTGTGAAACGTGATGTGTTATCATATGGACGATGCATTTGTATGAATGATTGTGCACTCATGTAGAAGTTATAAAATACGATTAGAAGTAGTTGCATACATGATAGACTCATGGCACTGACATGATTTGCATTAAGGAGGTCAACTGAATCAGTAGACCGCCTGATTTTGCATTAGATAAGGACATATACACACACTATGCATATGATCATGAAAAGCATTAGAAACCTTCTAAGGACAATGGAAGCCTGTGATTGGATGGTTGAGTAGATAGACGTTGGATGGTAGGATAAACATTCTTCCTAACTAAGAGATTTCGGGGACGAAATCCTTTAAAGGAGGGGAGAATGTAACACCCCGTATTTTTCGGGAAATACGTTAAGTAACAAATTAGAGAATAATTAAATTGTAACAAAATAATTAAGAGAAATAGGTACGCCGTTGCGTTCGTCTCGAAATTCTGCTTGGAATAGAGTCCAAGTTTGCGTAAATCGCACTCCGTACGAAGAAGATATGGCCTTCAGAAGTTTCAACAAAAACCAACCCGAAATTCAAAAATTCAGATTTCGAAATTCAAAACAGACACCCGGACTGGGCAGGAAAATTCCCGCCCAGGACCAAGGTCGACACTAGGGTCGACCTTCCCCCTCCCCCCCCCCCCCCCCTTTTCCAGATCTAGAGACAGATCCATTTTTCTGCACCTAGACGCCTTCCTGACCGGATTCGTGAGCTCTAACCTATTTAAAGACCCCCAAACCTAGATTTCTCTCCACACAATTTCATTCTGCCTATAATCTGCCTCTATTCTAATTAAAAATAAGAATGGCGTCGCTACTCTGTTGAAATCTAAGCTAGAACTAGTGCATCTTCTTCCAATCTGAATAGAATTAAAAGAACGACTAATCTACATCAAAGGAAAGCTATTCAGTTTCAGAAAACAGATTTCAGAAAAACAAGACTTGCCTATATTTTGTAAGTACAGTTATATTTCCGATTTAAACATTAATTGGAAGTCATGGCTTGTAAGAAAATGATATTAGAACGGTGCCTATTAGTTTATCTATATGGATTCATGTTTATTCATGCGATTTTCCTATGTTATATTCTGATGATGAAACTATTGCCTATGACTATGACTATGAGACCTTTGCCTAAGACTATGACCATGAAACTATTGCCTATGAAATTATTACCTATGACTATGATTCGTGACTATGAGACTGTTGCCCACGACTATGATTCATAAATATGAGACTATTGCCTATGACATTGATTAAGAAATTATTGTGATTAGTCGCCCATGACTATTGTGGTTAAATGCCTATAACTATTGTAGTTAGTTGCTTATGCCTATTCTCATTGTTACAATTAACCAATCATGTTGTACCTTGAACTGGCATTATGTTGGACCAAATCACTTATGCCTATTCCCTTGATTATGTTGGATCTCATATTTAGTGTGTAACCTGGCTAGTTTATTCCTATTCACTATTATGTACATCGAACCTGTTGGAGCCATTATTTTTGCATGCCTATTCATTTATATCAATTCTTGGGCTTATCCCCTATTCCTTTTGTTAGTGCCATTTCATGAGTACTTTGAAAAAACTTGTGAAATCATGTTATACGTACGATTATGATGCGGGGATTGGGCATAGCTTAATTAAGTTAATTTGGCATAATAAATATGTTGTCATAATCTAAATTGGCTATAATAGTGAATGATTTACATGCATATTAGACTGGGCATAAATTGATAAATTTTAATTGGCCGCAAAGTATGTAATTGGCATGTAAACCAAGTTTTGGACATAAGCGATAAACTAGAATATTGAATCTAGTTTTGACATGAACTGTAAATTGGAATATTAATCTAGACTGGGCATGAACTGAAAAAGGGGAATATTAAATCTAAATTGGTATAAACTGCAAGTTGGGCTAATTGATAGGTAAATCAACTTTTGGGCATAGAATATAAGTATGTTAATTGGCTGACAAATGAATATGATCTAGGCTAAATTGATTTACGGAAAATTTACATAAATAGTAAATATGTAAATTAGAGAAGAGGAAAAAGCCTAACCCGAGGTTAGATTGAGTTGTGGTGTAAAACTGCCCGGAACCGCCCGGCACATCCAGTAACCACAACAATACCTGTCAAATGTGGGAGGTTAGTGCACCAAGCCCAGAAAGACCCAAAATTAGACTGAGTTATGGTGTAAAACTGCCCGGAACCGACAGGCATATCCAGTAACCACAACAATACCTGTGTAATGTGAGTGGTTGGTGCTTTAACTAATTAATTAAAGCTCATGAACAATCAAGCTAGAAATGGCGAGGTTAAGTAATTAAGGAAACACTTAACCAACTTAACATTTAACAAGACAACAAGGGTGGGGTTAAGTAATTGAGAAAACACTTAGCCAATTCAAGATTGGTAGGGGTTAAGTTAACTTGGATACTTAACCAACTTAACATGTTAACAAGGCAAGATTTGTGGGGGTTAAGTAACTAAGGAAACACTTAACCATTATATATAACATGTAAACCAGACAAGAGGGTAAGGTTAAGTAAATGTTTAACCGTTATAACATGCTAACTAGACTAGATGGTGGGGTCAAGTAAACTTTGAACACTTAGCCGTTATAGCATGATAAACAAACAGGGTTAAGTTAATGAGAGACACTTAACCAGTATAACCTGACAAACGAGTAAGGTTAGGGAACACTTAACCAATTTGACATGATGTAGGGGTGGGTTAAGTCAACATGAACCGCTAGATAACACTTAACCAATTTGACATGATGTATGGGTAGGTTAAGTCAACGTAAACTGCTGGATAATACTTAACCAATCCAACATGATGAGGAAGAGAACTAAGTAGTAAACCTTAGCTAGAAGGACTAATTTGTAATCCTTAGTTAAGAAAACGAACGATTCAGGAAACTAAGTAGTAAACCTTAGTTAAGAGAACTAAGCAGTAAACCTTAGTCAAGAAAACCAAGTAGAATACGAGGAGTAGCGAACGTCCATCTGATCATGAAGAAGGCTCCAATGAACCGAGTTATGAAGCATGCGGCTTCGAGGGGACGTGAGGGTACTCTTGGTATCCCTCTATGAGGCTGCAGATGATCCTCGTGGGCTCACAGAGGTTAAGGTATGCGTTAGAAGAGGCAAGGGTATGCCTTGGTTGCAATAATAAGGCAACCTAAAGACTAGGATGGACCAACGTGATTCGGCGAGACCAGTTTTTGCCCTGTGATAGCAACTCGTCGTCCACCTACCATCTTGAGTCAGTCGAGATACGTGAAGCGGAAAGGCGGAGAACTCCAACAGACCATATACTTGCTATCTAGTTATGGGTGCCTTTCATTTGTTAGTTGAGGGAGGAGTCTAGTGGGATCATAGCCACTATAAAAGCAGACCTTAGCATCTGCAATCGGCAGATATCTGAAAGCCCGACAGAGTTCCGTGTTTCTTGATTAGCCCTGCCACGGGACTCGGGTCGCACATATAGAGGACATGTGCATCTAGACATCGATAACGATTCACGACACATACGTGGGGAAAGTCTAGGAACATATACCGCTCTGGGTAGTGTGTCCTAGACTAGGGGGCATCGTTCGATAGGTAGCATAATCCCTAGTTGGACCTAGGTCGCGTAAACCCTGAATCCGAGAAGCTTTCAATAGGTAGCATAAACCACAGTGGCCCTGGGTAGCGTAAACCCTGGTTGAATCTAGGAAGCATTCGATAAGTAAACCCTAGTTGGATCTAGGTAACACTCGATGGATAAGGGACTGCATACACAATAAAAAGGGGATCATTTTATCATGAACACACGATGATAGTTGAAGCAGTCCTTAGTGGGTGCAAAGAAATAGAAGTGGATGCGATAGCCAATTCCGTTAATCTTACCTTGTCTTGTTATCTTATCACTACGGTATGGTTCTAAGTTCGGTTTGTTCATGTCATAGTCCTTTTCTTGTTTGCATGCTGAAGTATAACTGGACTTACCTGACTTATGTCTGACCTAGTTTGTTTTCGCCTCTTTTCTTCCGTTCCCCCCCCCCTCAGGTAGCCAGGGAGGGAATAGCTCAGCTCATTTTGGACCGTTACTCTTCCCGAGCTTGAAGATTCTTTGATGCATTGCTTCAAACTCCATTTTCTACTGCTATGGCTGGCTCATGCTTTATTGGGGAATATCATTGTCAGTTTATGCTTCTTTATTTTAAACAAGACAGATGCTTTGTTGAATAAGTATTGGTGTTGTAAAACAATCTTTGTACAAGCTGAGTTTTAATCAATAAAGGTTATTTATTTTCCGCTGCTTTATTTGTCTGTCTTGTAATTTTTCTGCAACTTGTACCAAAAATGCTCCACCGAAGTTAAGGCATTCCCTTTGCGAGTGACCTTAACGGAGGTGGGGTGTTACACTTTCCGAAGTCGCCGCCTATCGGGGCTATTTCCGGGAACTCCGACGATCGAAACCAGATCATAGCCGTTGGATTTCTTGATCTCATTGCGCTCTATAATTTTGTATTTGGATGATTTTGGTTTTAACTCGCAGATTGAAAGATTGCATGGAAATGAAATAGTGAATTTTGGTTCGTTCATTGTTCTTGGTGGCGGCTACCATTTTAGTTGACCACGCATGCTCCAGATTGACCCAAAAATTAGGTTAAGGGCAAAACATGTGTTTGTATTTATAAGGAATGGAGAATGGGATAGATTATATTGTTATTATTATATACACGAACTTGCGCGAAGCTTTTTGCAAAAAAACATCTTATACGACCTCCTTTTTGTCGAACAAAGGACAGGTTTCATCAAATTCCGAGGTTGTTTGTGAAAAGTCCTTTATAAATATTGATGAAAAATCAAGCATTTAAAATTCCTATAATTACAGAAAAAATCAAGCGTTTACTCGTTAAAAGTTACCCCTGTCTAAATAATCTAAACAATTAAATAGAAACAGAGAGGTTTTTTGCCACCGAAGTCATATACGATATCGGTTTGCCACGAAGTTTGATTTTCTTACAATAATTTAATGATACGGTTCCAATGAAACTAATTTCATCGAAAACTGAGACCGTTTTCAAAAATGACTATTTTTAACGCTCAAATAATATCGAATAAAATATTATTTAAATTCCAAATTTATTCAAATAAATCAGAATAAATTATTCTTATCATATATATCAAAAAAAAAAATACAATTCCAACTATAATTTACACAACTCAGTATTGTCAATTTTGAGTTAAACGATTTAAAATTCCCTTTTAAATATATTAAATAAACGTTATATTTTAATAACGATTTTCATAACGACTATTTTAAAATTTGAATTGGACATAACTAACAATCTATAACACGAAATCTGAATTCTTCTCTTTCGTATGAAAATTATAATCAACATGATTCCAACGTTTGTTGTTTCATAGAAATCTGGCTTATATCGGATCATGTATATTCAATCAAAGTTCAAAACTGCATATTACGAATTGTAGCGCCATTTCAAACTCGTTTTAAATTAAATATAAATTTAACATTCAAACTTCGCTATATAAAGAATATATATATTTTAAATCCATTCAAAATTCTAAATAAATATTTAAAGTAATAAATTAAATTAAATATTTGACTACTAAAAATACGGGACATTACAATCTTCCCCCCTTAAAAGAATTTCGTCCCCAAAATTACTAAGGTTGGAAAAATGTCGTAAACCCATTAATTTAAAATCCAATTTATTATTAGTCGAAAACTAATTTGTTATGGTAAAATAAATTTTCCAAAAAATATCGAAAATTTTCGAACACTTTAAATTCCCGGAAAAATTCGGTAGAGTCTCCCCTGTACGGAGTGACATCTGCGATATCGCAGGAACAAATAATATATATACATCAATCCACACGGTCGGAAAACTAAAACCAAAACCCAAAGTTGATATCTTCGCGTAGGCGTACCTTTTACGAGCACTATTGAGCATACTACTCAATTTACGTGGAATATTCGCAACCAAAAACAATCCTTATGGCCATCTAGCACCTGTACTTGACTCAGTTTATCATGTAAGTAGCATATACATGAAATAATTAAATAACACTTCATTAATCAACAGTTTAACTAACCAATTTCCAAAATTCAACATATAACATCATTCATACTAAAACACATGGTTAAATCATTAATTCAAGTCATATTCGATTCATTCACTTTATTATACTGGAATTTAGTTTATTTCATTCAACCATTGTTGAATTGTTGATGAATATATATCCAATCAATATAACAATCAACAAACAATACACAATCAACTCAATCAAATCAATTGAATTCATATTCAATTTAATATTTACTTGATTATTTTCACCTGGGTTTTCATACTTAAATATCAATCAATTTATACCACATTGATTTCCATTTAATTATTATTAATTCAATTTCCAAATTTATTTTATTTGGTTTTAATTTCACTTAACTAAGTTAGGTTCCAAATTCAAATTTTAATCCAGTTTGAATATTATTCAAGTCAATCAACAAACAAACCAATATCTCAATAATTTAATAAAATTATTTATCTTCTAAAAATATAATTTTGGGTAAAATTATTTCATTTACCCTTTTTAGAAAATAATGTTGTATCCATTACCAGTCCAATGCTTTTCAACACTTGAACCAATCAAGCAACACAATACAAAACGTTTGTATATAAAATTTACAAATACGCTCTCTTATATAAACACTCAACTCAATTTAGGATATTACTAATCCTATCTCTATCGAGTTATGCCACAGAGCCAAGGTTATTATTAAACTATTGCTCTAATACCAAGTGTAACGTCCCACTTTTTTGCACAGTTTAAGCCGACATTTATCAAACCATGTCAACTCAAAATATTACAGAAAAGCAGATAGCTATTAGAAAGAAATTAGAAGGTGAGATAAGAAGGAAAGAAATATTAGAATATAAGAAGTAGGAGAACTAACATAACACGGCTTCTCACATCGCAGCGGAACAAAATATAATATAAAAATAAATCTTTACTGAGAGCTTGAAATAAAACTTACAATCATCAGAGTACATCACACATCTGGACAGTTATAATAATCTATCCTCACATACAATACACAGTAGAATAACAACCATATCTCATACGTCTGGACTTTCCCAGCTCATCTCTTCGTAGCATCTGATAACCTGAACCTGTACAACCCGGTGTAACCCGAGCATTACAAACGACGGGTCAGTCTGGTGATCCAGAGTGAGAAAAACACATTAAGTTTATAGGTATCACACAAGTTGATTTTAAAGTCAAAATCCTTTTGAAAGAAAAGGATAATCGTAAGACCAAATCCACACATAAATACGAACGTTTTTTACCTTATGATAACCCGAATTTTTTTTGAAATCAACATCTTCTCTGATATTATAATAGTGTCTAAATACAAATAAATATTAATCTAGTAAAACGCTTGCATCTCACGCTCTACATATATAGTATACAATCAAAATCGCGGGCTCTTATTGGAGAATGGATTTCCTGGAAAGGTAGGGGACCACCTTCCCGACAATGTACCTCTGTAGATGAATACATTGGGGTTCAACAAGAACATCTTGCAACCCAGGCTAAACATGACCGGCCCCTCACTATACTTTGAGAGTACCGAATATATCACTACCATGGTTGGGGGCTAGTTAACCGAATCGATAGTATACATACATAAATAAATAAAAGGGACAACCGAAGGCATTTGATTACACCAGATCAGGTAATGATATACCCTTTTGATGGGTGCGACCCACATAGCCATGCGACCTACCCGATTTTATGCCATTTATCGGTTGATGCGGCTAGAGGTTTAGCTTATCCTTCAGCACAGAGCATCTCCATTCACTTTGAATGTCGCATCATCAGACCCGCCAGATATCACTAAATGTTGATTTCCACAAAAATACTCTGAGCGTTAAGCTAAAGAAGGTGTCCATCCTTCTCCGCCACCAATAGAAATACGTTTGTAGAAAGTCAGTACACATGATCCCTTTGGAAATACTTTTTCAGACACTCGTCCATACAAGTCATTCAGGAACAGGATGAACCGAATGCATTCTCTTGCTGCATCCTATATAGGAATCACCCCATGGATCAATAGCGATAAGTCCTTATAACTCGTAGATTCCGACCACGACAGAATCACAGTATATCACTGGCCGCCAAACCTGAGATTATTAGTAGTTCTTCCGTTTATGAAGATCCGCGATCTTCAACGCTCCATCTCGATCATCTTCTAATATCTTCATGTATTTGTTAGTCAGAATGGTTTTTGAATATGAGTTCGATCCCGATCTTTCCATACCAACAACGCTTTTGGCCAGATTTGATAGTTGGTGATTTAACTATCAAAATAAACAGTGTTTTAATTATGGATATAAAAATGAGTTCACTGGTTAAGTATTCAGCATAACTTGGCCTTTTTAATTAAAAATAATTAACAAATGCTTAATTAAAACTGAGGCACGTGCTTCGCACACAGCAGATTTTGGTACAAAAATGGTGATTGATGGTTAAACCAATTAATATATATGTGTTGGTTAAAATCTTGTATTTACTTCTTATTTTAACATACTAATGATTCTCACGACGATTTCATTTTAATACTTAAGAAAAATATTTTATTACCATATTCAATTTCCATTTAACTCTCCTTTTAAACATTTACTCCATTGTTCTTCATTATCTAAAATTTGGAAATTTATTTAACCGATCACTCGTAAAACAATGTTACGAAATTCCGTTTGTTTCATTACTTGGAAATAATAATAAATGCTTATTCTTATAGAATAATCCCATTTCAAAACTTAACATTTCATTTCCTTTTAACTCGAAAATATCGTTATATTTTCGCGCTATCCCCTTTTATTTTCTTTAACTTTAGAAACATCATTTATATCATCAAATCCATTTAATTTCCTATACTTTGGAATTCTCATTATATATTCTTTACATTTTCACCAATAATGCTGCATAATTATTTCGCTAATGGAAATTATAAATTATTACTCCTCTTTACCACTACAACTAATATCATCTCACATAATCCTGAAGTCATTCTAGTTGGGGTATTTTAATTAACTCTCAGACCTGGATCAACAACGTTCCTATCTTATGGTAGATATGAGTTTTTATTCAAAAATCGATACTTCATTTTAATATCAAAACAAATCTCTTTCTATTTTATTTAAATTATGGTTTTATAAAACCTTCTTGCTTTTGGAAATCTCTTCTCAAATATATTTTTTTTCCTTAATTCACTGATTAAGTAATTGCTTACTAAAATATCACCTTTAACTTCTGCTTCTTTAACAATTCATTTTTACACGGCTTTTTGTTACAAAATCCAATCACTCACTCCTTTACCAAATTCACTTTAACAATTCCTTTTCTAATCCATTTCACCAAATTTCCGCTTTGAAAATCCTATTTCAAATCCCCATTTACTTAATTTCATTATTAAATAATATTAATTTAAAATTAACATTTTAACACCTCATTTCCTTTTATAAATTTCATATCTAAAACTAGGGTTTAATATAACCCTTTATTTTCAATTCCCTTTTACTTAATTCAAATATTAAGTAAATAATTAATTTCAGCTATCGTATTTGCTGAAAATTCCTTCTATAATTTTGTTATCAAAATTCGGGTTTAAAATATAAAACCCACTCATAACTCTTTTCGCAATTCAATTCAATTCCATTTTAACTTAGATTACTTCTAAATGAATTTCAAATAAAACGCAATCTCCTTAATTAATAATAATAATAATAATAATTTACTTCAATCATTAACAACTACAAAAGTAGTTAATTTCTTTATTAACTAAAATAAATAATAATTTCTCTTTCAAAAATCTTTTTAAAATTAAAACAAATATTCGTTAACTCATTTTATTAGATTAATTTCAAACAAACTAATTAATAATCAATTTCTCTTAAAACGGTTGACCTAGTCAACACAAAGCACAGTTATTTCGTTAACCGATTCCAATTACTCTTTCCTTTAAATTAATTAATAATATAATTAATTAAATAATTCCATTTAATTGTTTTGTTAAAAACAACTATCTCATTCTTAACTGTTAGGTTAATCTTTATATTCTCTTGCTTACAAATCTGATTTACATTATAAAATCAATGAATAATTGATTATAAACTTAAATAATAATAATTAATATTTATTTCCTTTAATAAACTTTTATTCAAAATATAGATTTAAAAATCTATCTTCGGTTATAAAATAAATTTCATTACTTCATTTTCATCGATTCGCCTAATGGTAAATCAATATTTATAAAACGATCTATTTACAGGCCATCTGCTGCCATTACTCAACCAATATCAATAGTTGGTTCAAACAAAACAATTGTTGAATTTTCCGTCAATGATCAACAATCAGTTCAATCATTCAATCCAAATAGTTCATATGATGATACTATGGAAATAAGTAACATTAAATATATCTGAGGAATCCCGTACGTTGGATCCATCCAACTTGTTCTTCCCTGTATCCAAATCAGTTATCTCAAATCAAATCATTTAATTCCCTTTAACTGATAATTTCTGTAACAGTAAATAACAGCTATTTAACATCAACCAATTAACACAACAATTCAAACAATTTAACATGTTTATTTTATAAATATGACCAACAAGGTAAGTTTCCTTCATTGGGTCGAACCATTAAATAACAATTTGGTTTTTCACTGAAATTAAACAACGGTTTAATTTCATTGATTCAATCAATGTATGAGGATATATTTAACAAATAATCAACCATTAGCAATCATAGCATGCAATTATAAAAACCCGGCTTATATAAAATATAAGTGGGAACTGAGTGAGTTTAACTCACCTTGATTTGATTTATCATTGAACGGTTCGGTTACAGTTAAATTAAACAGTCGTTTAATTTAATTGTAAATTCCAGTGATAACCGCATGACGTTCAAAACACTCCTGATAACCGCTGCCCCCTGCGTTGACAACTGTTGCGCAATAATATCCCGTCTGCAATATGATTCCTTCACTCACTTTCGTTCCTGAAGCTCCAGAACGCATGCCAACCCAAAAATAGACTTGCTTCATTATTTAATCAGTAACAACCCTTCCATTTATCACCTACCACGTGCACTGCTCTTTACGCACGGAATAAACTTCCACCGCCGCACTGAAATTCTAACCACCGTACACCCATCCACGACCACCAGTAGACGCTCGCAACCCTCCTCCGTCCTCACCCTGAGTCACTCGCCTTCATCCTCCACCATTCGCTTCCAAATCCTTTCCGAAGTCGTGGCCTATCGAGGCCATTTCTGGTTACTCCGACGATCGAAACTAGATCATAGCCGTTGGATTCCTTGATCTCATTACGCTCTATAATTTTGTATCTGGATGATTTTGGTTTCAACTAGCGGATTGAAAGATTGCATGGAAATGAAATGGTGAATTTTGGTTCGTTCATTGTTCTTGGTGGCGGCTACCATTTTGGTTGACCACGCATACTCTAGATTGAGCCAAAAATTAGGTTAAGGGCAAAACATGTGTTTTTATTTATAAGGAATGGAGAATGGGATAGATTATATTATTACTATAATACACACAAACTTGCGCAAAGCTTTTTCCAAAAAAACATCTTATACTACCACCGTTTTTGACAAACAAAGCTAAGCCTAGCACAAAAAAAATATTTCGGACCCAATGGGACAGGTTTCATCAAATTTCGAGGTTGTTTGTGAAAAGTCCTTTATAAATATCGATGAAAAATCAGGCGTTTAAAATTCCTATAATTACAAGAAAATCCAAAAAATATGGGACCTTGACATTTTACTAGACCTCTTCCTAATGGATCCAATGAATCTTGTTTCACTAAATTTGGAGTTTGTTTGACAGTCGTTTATTCGTTAAGAGTTACCCTTGTCTAAATAATCTAAACAGTTAAATAGAAACCGAGACGTTTTTTGCCACCGAAGTCATATACGATATCGGTTTGCCACAAAGTTTGATTTTCTTACAATAATTTAATGATACGGTTCCAACGAAACTAATTTCATCGAAAACTGAGACCATTTGCAAAAATGACTATTTTTAACACTCAAATAATATAAAATAAAATATTATTTAAACTCCAAATCATAATTAATTATTTTTATCATAAATATCCAAACAAAATATATATACAATTCCAAATATAATTTACACAACTCAATATCGTCAATTTTGAGTTAAACGATTTAAATTTTCCTTTTAAATACATTAAATAAAGTTATATTTTAATAACGATTTCCATAGCGACTATTTTAAAATTTGAATTGGACATAATTAACAATCTATAACACGAAATCTGGATTTTACTCTTCCGTATGAAGATTATTATCAACAAGATTCCAATGTTCCTTGTTTCATACAAATCCGACTTATATCGGACCATGCACATTCAATCAAAGTTCAAAACTCCATATTACGAACTGCAGCGCCATTTCAAACTCGTTTTAAATTAAATATAAATTTAACATTCAAACTTCGCTATATAACGAATATTTATATTTTAAATCCATCTAAAATTCTAAATAAATATTTAAAATAATAAATTAAATTAAATATTTGACTACTAAAAATACGGGACATTACAACGACAGTCTATACAAGGACACAAAATCTTTTCCACATCTCCCAATTTTTTTTTTGGCAACAAGCACAAATTTTCGAACACCTAGGCCATACTCTCTACTTGTTCTATAAATAAAATTGAAAACAAGTGTTATTATATATTATCAGAATTCAGAGTATATCAAATCGAATGCTTAATATAAATTAGCAACTAATACGTATGTTTACATAACCAATCTTTGTTCATCATCATATATAATGTGTGACGGCTCGCCCCGCACCAACCGACATTTACTCCAAAAGTGCGCTGTACACATGTCCAGTTAGCACGGAACGGGTCGTGAGAAGGAAAAGGAAGAAGGAAATGAACATACAAAGAACCTGTAGAATGTCTCACAGCGCATAGAACAAAATATAATAATAACATACTTGACATAAAACAGGAGAGACAGTGCATAAGCTGAAAATCAGAACTAAACATCATAGCAGCAGAAATCCAAAATACAGCTTATTACAACTTTCAAACTGTCTCAAAGCAAAAGTAAGGTAAATGAGGTACACTACTAATGCCCAAGTAGTGACCACAACGATACAGGGAGAATGCGTATATATATATAGTATGTGGGAGCCTCCTGCCCGCCTCCGAACCAGCTACTCGCGCACCACCAGCTAACCTGTCTCTAGTCTGCTCGTGTGAGCACCCAGAGTAATAAGAGGAGACATAAAACTCTGGGTCAGACATAAAGCCTGGTATGAGCGATAAGCATCTAAAGTGAACAATAACAGGTAGACTAAAACATACCTGAACCTGGACCTACAACCAAAGAGTTAGCACTACATACTGTACAACACTCTAAGGTATCATATCAATCAATATAAAGATACGGAGGTGGGGGAGGTGTGCATGTCCTAATGATGGAAAACAATCAAACATAGCATCCATCCTCACATCTCTCACTCAGTGCGTAAAGCATACGACATTCACCACTTCGATCACCCAACATACCTTGCTACGATCACTTTGCCCCATGAAGTCATGAATGGCTTCACTGCACTGATAACGTAGCCACTTTCACTTGCTATGTCCACTTTGCCCCATGGAGTCACAAGAACCCCACTGCACTGGCTCATAGCCTTACTAATCCTTACTATGTCCACTTGCCCCATGGAGTTATTCACCCCATCTGCGCTGGCTCATAGTCTTACTACGCATCACCTTGCCCCTCAGGTCATAATGACCATACTGCACTGATAACGTAGTCTTGCTACCATCACTTTGCCCCTCAGGTCATAATGACCCTACTGCACTGATAAGTAGCCCATCATTCATTCTTAGTGGTGAATCGAAGTTATGAACGTCGACAACTCCTTAGCACACGTCCCGCAACAAAGTCCAACCATGAAGTGAACTCCTTGGTTCCCAACTGGTTCCGGGATCCTGAGCTCTAACTTCCCCTATTAGACTACCTTAGCATCTCGGTTTATTGGTCATCACCATCGAATCGGATCGGATCAGCCTTCACATTCTTCATCGGATCGGATCGGCCTTAGGCATTCGGATCGGGTCGCACCTCAAGCATCGGATCGGGTCGTGATCCTCCAGGTGATCGGATCGTCATTGCGGTCCCCTTTCTACTTGCCTCGGATCGTGCTCCCCTCCTTGGTTCGGATCGTGATACCCCATACGGATCGGATCGAACCCCTCCAGCTCGTGGTTCTCTCCTGGTTCGGATCGTCGTCTCGCTGTGCATCAGATCGTGGATGCTGCTTTTCCTCTTGTTCGGATCGTGATATGAAGCACGAGTGGATCGGATCGGGTAGCAGTTCACGATTGTTGCTCGTGAGCCTTGCGCAGATGGTTCGGTTCGGAGGGGATGACTCGACTCGTGGGGATGTCCCACGATCCCATAGGGCGATCCGATCGTCCCTCAATCCCCTATGCGATCTGAATCCCTGCACCTTGTCCAACGAGCTGTTTACGCCATTCGACGGCGTTTTCGACCATTCTAACTATTCTAATCAATCACAAAGCATACCATACAGTCATAGCAACATACATAATCAACCACAAACATCAAAACATCAATATGATAAGTAGAAATGGATCAAACATACCCAAAATCCCATATTTTCTGCTTAAGCATGTTTAGGTGAAACTAATGATAGGACTAACAAAACTTAACCAAATTAACCCAAATTCATATCAGAGGTCTAAAACATCATTCCGAATTTTATAAACATTTTTCCAGAATTTTATCATGTTTAAATTCGCTAATTAACACTAATCACCCCTAATTAGCCATAATTAGTGCAAAACTATGCAAATCACTCACCTTAGCCACAAAATAAACCAAGATCCGAAATAAATATCTGATTTGATGTGAATCTCAATGCCAAACAGCAGCTCCTAAGTTGCTTTAGTGAAGATCTTCCTTGATTAGGGGTTGCTAAGCCAAATCCTTGACCAAAAGATGATTTGGAGGTGATTTAGAGGTTGGAGGCCATTTTTAGGGTTCCTTGGTGATAAGTGGAGGCTAGAAAACTGAAATGGAATGATTCTCCATCTCATTTCAGCCCTCCCATAACCCTAATCCCGAAATGGGTTATGGGCCTACTCACTAATCACCCGATTTGGCCCGGTTAAGCAGTTTTTCACCCTCCAAACCTTGTTTCAGCCATATCTCCCAAACGGCAAGTCCGTTTGACTATTATGACCACTCTACGGAAAGAGAAACCATCAAACGAATCAAATGAAAGTGGTTTCAGGTCAAAATTCCTTTCCAATCAAAAGTTATGGCCAAAACAGTACCAACTAGGGGCAAAATGGTTATTTAAAAATCGACAAAAATCATGAACATGGGAAATGACTCTAATGGATGTTTCCCAAAGTTACATGACCATACAACTTCATACGGGAAAGAAATAAATATTCTATAATCCTATGATGTGTAGAATACGGGTCGTTACACTCTCCCCCCCTTAAGAAATTTTGCCCCCGAAATTCCCTAATCCAAACACACACAAAGGTCCCGCATGCCTATCAATCATAAAACAACAATCAACATGCAAAACAAGTCTACCCTAGCATGCGGAAAACTAAATCGCAAAGTAAACCTTACCAGGCAAAGAGTTCTGGATGTGCCTTCCTAATGCTCTCCTCTGTCTCCCAAGTACAATCATTCTCGTCCTCGCCCCACTGAACCTTGACTAGCTTCACCGACTTCCTTCGAAGTTGCTTTGTATCGTGCCCCACAATACGAATCGGCTTGCGGTTCCCAACCGCCTCGGGTTCTACTTCGAAGTCCTCTAACTGATCAGGTGAAATAGTCACATCTGAGTCGTGAACGAACTTCCTTAGTTGGGAAACATGAAATACATCGTGAACTCCCGCCATTTTCTCTGGTAAGCCAACTTTATACGCCAAATTCCCGACTAATTCAAGAACGGGGAACGGGCCAACAAATCTTGGTGCCAACTTGCCTCTCCTGCCAAATCGTATCACGCTCTTCAACGGAGAGATCTTAACAAACACCAAGTCACCAACGGAGAATTTCAAATCTCTTCTCCTCCTATCAGCATAACTCTTCTGCCTATCTTGGGCAGCTTTCATTCGTTGTTGAATGATCTTAATCTTATCTGAAGTTTCTCTCACCACATCTGGTCCAAGCACAAACTTCTCGCCAGTCTCTATTCAACATGATGGTGAGTTGCACGGTCTTCCGTACAAAGCTTCATATGGAGCCATACCAATACTGGATTGGTAGCTATTATTATATGCAAACTCTACTAGATGCAAATGGTCATCCCATGATCCACCAAAATCCAATATACAAGCTCTCAATCTTCCAATATACGATTCACCCTTTCCGTCTGACCGTCGGTCTGAGGATGATATGCGGTACTGAGATGTAATCCTGACCCTAGAGCCTCTTGTAAGCTCTTCCAAAACCCACTAGTGAACAACGGGTCTCGGTCACTCACAATGCTTTTGGGTACTCCATGAAATCTCACTACCCACTTCATATACAATTCTGCCAACTTGGCTGCCGTTCTGGTCGATTTGACGGGTATAAATCTTGCGCTCTTAGTCAATCGATCCACAATTACCCAAATGCTATCATATCCCGATCTAGTCCTTGGTAAACCATCGATGAAATCCATCGAGACTTGCTCCCATTTCCATTCGGGAATTTCTAATGGTTGCAACAACCCACTAGGCTTCTTTTGCTCGGCTTTAACTAGCTGGCAATTCATGCATTTGGATATAAACTTCCCAACGTCTCTTTTCATCCCTTCCCAGTAGTAAGTCCGTCTCATGTCTCGATACATCTTATTACCACCGGGATGTATAGTCAGTTTTGAGTAATGACATTCTCTAAGCACTTCATCTCTCAAACCATTCACGTTGGGCACAACTAGTCTTCCATTCCTTCGAAGCCATCCATCTCGATCAAGCCCATACACATTCATCTCCTCATCGATACCCATCTCTAACTTGGAGATGATTTCTAATAAATTAGGATCGTCCCTCTGGCTAGAACCAATCCGCTCTATCAAAGTGGGTCTGATCGTCAAACTAGCTAGCATAACTGGATCCAATTCGCACTTTGGTCTGAAATCAAGACCCGCGATATACTCCGGTTGCTTCCATTCAAGAAACATTGCCCCTAAGCTGGCATGTCTCCTACTCAAGGCATCGGCTACCGCATTACCCTTCCCAGGTGTATACGCGATATCAAAATCATACGAAGTCAAGAACTCTAACCATCTCTGCTGACGGAGATTCAGATCTTTCTGAGAGAAGAGATATTTCAACGATTTATGATCGGTAAACAATTCAAATCTTTCTCCCAAGAGATAGTGTCTCCACATCTTCAGCGCAAATACAATCGCTGCCAATTTCAAATCATGGGTAGGATACTTCTTCTCATGCGGCTTTAGCTGTCGACTAGCATAAGCTACAACCATACCTCCTTGCATCAATACAGCACCCAGTCCGGTACCACAAGCATCCGTGTATACCGTCATCTCTTCATTCCCCTTAGGAATGACTAGCACTGGCGCACGCGTCAACTTCTCCTTTAGACTCTTGAAGGCATCCTCACTCACTCCATCCCAGACGAAGGGCTGATTCTTCTTAGTCAACTGAGTCAACGGTGCTGCAATCTTGGAGAAGTCCTGGATAAACTTACGATAATATCCGGCTAATCCCAAGAAACTTCTTACATCTGTAGCATTCTTGGGCGTAGGCCAATCCTGTACCGTAGCCACCTTCGCATGGTCCACGGCAATATCACACTCTGAAACAACATGACCCAAGAATCTTACTTCCCTTCTCCAAAAATGACACTTAGAGAATTTCGCTTTCAATTGGTGTTTCCTCAACACCTCCATCACTATCCTCAAGTGTCCCTTGTGTTCCTCTTCTGTCCTTGAATAAACAAGGATATCATCCACGAACACAAGAACAAACTTATTCAACTGATCTCTGAATACTCGATTCATAAGATCCACAAAATAGGCTGGTGCATTGGTCAACCCAAACGGCATGACCAACCACTCATAAAATCCAGACGGCGTCCTAAATGTCGTTTTCAGAACACTCTCATCTGCTACTCGAAGCTGATGAAATCCTGTCGCGAGGTCCAACTGGGAGAACACTCTTGCTCCTTCCAGCTGATCAAACAAATCATCTATCTGTGGTAGAGGATACTTATTCTTCCTCGTTACCTTATTCAACTCGCGATAGTCCACACACAAACGAAGGGAACCATCTGCCTTAGTGGCAAACACAACTAGTGCTCCCCACTCGGAGACACTTCTTCTAATAAGTCCCTTCTTCAAAAGATTGCTGACTTGCACCCCGAGCTCTCGCTGCTCTCTTGGTGCCATACGACGAAGTGGCATTACTATAGGTCTGGCATCTTTCACTAAATCAATACGGAACTCAATCTCTCGGTGTGGTGGAAGCCCGAACACCTCCTCGAAGACGTCCGGATACGGGCCAACCACGGGCACATCTGACAACTCATCCTGCGGGATGTCGAGGGAATTTACAAAACTAGCCATAACCCCATCACTAGGTAGACTACCAAACACTACCCTCCGCCCATCATCCGCCCTCACTGTCACCAAAAAGCCCTCACAGTCTACCACCACCCCGTATCTTTGGAGCCAATCGACTCCCAATATAATGTCGTACCCAGTAAAGCCCAAAACAAAGCAATCACATACAAACATACATCCATGACTCGATAAGACCAAATTCCTGCAAATCATACTAAGACTAGTCGAACCACCAATCGGGTTCGTCACAACCAATGGTCTATCGACTATCTCGGGTTCCAGTCCCAACCTATCTACCAGGTCACTAGATATGAAGGAACGGGAAGCCCTAGTATCAAACAAAACTCGAACTGGTATATCATAAATAGAAAGCATACCTTGAATAACAACATTCTTCCCTTTCTCCGCCGCAGTTGGGGCATTCGACGAAGAAGGAATAGCATCAAGAGCATATGCTTTCACAATCTGCTTCTCCTTAAGAGGTTGCGGGCACTTATCCTTCTGATGTCCCACTTGACCACAGTTGTAGCACTTCCTTTCCGCTGGCTTGGCCCGACATTCTTTAGCATAATGGCCTTTCTTTCCACAGCTGAAGCACTCAACATCCTTCTTGCTCTTTTTCTGGCCACTCTTAGATTGGTCCTGCTTCCTCTTATTCTGAGAGTTATTCTTGCCTCCACCGCCTACTTGCGGCTTTGGCCCTTCTGCAGATGCAGCCTCAGTCTTTGACTTAGGGTAAAGACTCTCTGATCTCAAAGCCTTCCCCACGATCGATTCAAAAGTCTCATCGATGTGGTTGATAAGCCTTTCCCCCAAGTACCCATCCAAACCAGTAATGAACTTCTCATTCTTCTTCTCAGGAGTATCAATAAGAGACAGTCCATACTTCGACAAAGTGTCGAACTCAGCAATATAATCAGAAACCGCCCTGCCGTTCTGCTTGAGTTCCAAGAACCTCTTGAACAACACTGACTTCTGGGCAGCTGGAATAAACTTCTCGCTAAAGCGAGCCTTGAACTGAACCCAAGTAACCTGGTCCTCTGGAGTAGCTGTTCTAATAGCATTCCACCAATTCATCACTCGCCCTTGCAGCTGACGAGACGCTAGCCTTCTCTTCATCGCATCCTCAAGACCCAAGTCATCGAAGATACGGTCGCAGCTATCCATCCAATCTTGAACATCCGTGGCCGACTCCGTCCCGTGGAACGGTTTCCCACCAAGGTTAGTGTAATCCTTGCACAACTTGGCGAAATCGACCCTAGGCGCCTGCACCACTGGGCCAACACCAGCTCCGGGATTGGGAACTGCCCCTTGCACTTCTCTAAGCATGTCTCTCATGAGGTTGGTAAACATCGCCCTCATGTCAGCGGCATTCCCATTATTGGCCCCTCTACCGGTACCTCTAACATATCGGCTCATCGTCAATCTGTAAAAGGGAAACGATTAACGACCCCATAGTGGTACTAGTGCAGTGCAACTTCATTCTTATACCACTAATAGTATATATATACATAGCTTTTGAAAACCAAAGTAATCACAAATACGCGCCCTCATATACGTACTAACTCTCCCTAGTGTTTTTCCCTAGGTTAACTACGCAACCAAGAGCTCTGATACCAAGTGTGACGGCCCGCCCCGCACCAACCGACATTTACTCCAAAAGTGCGCTGTACACATGTCCAGTTAGCACGGAACGGGTCGTGAGAAGGAAAAGGAAGAAGGAAATGAACATACAAAGAACCTGTAGAATGTCTCACAGCGCATAGAACAAAATATAATAATAACATACTTGACATAAAACAGGAGAGACAGTGCATAAGCTGAAAATCAGAACTAAACATCATAGCAGCGGAAATCCAAAATACAGCTTATTACAACTTTCAAACTGTCTCAAAGCAAAAGTAAGGTAAATGAGGTACACTACTAATGCCCAAGTAGTGACCACAACGATACAGGGAGAATGCGTATATATATATAGTACGTGGAAGCCTCCTGCCCGCCTCCGAACCAGCTACTCGCACACCACCAGCTAACCTGTCTCTAGTCTGCTCGTGTGAGCACCCAGAGTAATAAGAGGAGACATAAAACTCTGGGTCAGACATAAAGCCTGGTATGAGCGATAAGCATCTAAAGTGAACAATAACAGGTAGACTAAAACATACCTGAACCTGGACCTGCAACCAAAGAGTTAGCACTACATACTGTACAACACTCTAAGGTATCATATCAATCAATATAAAGATACGGAGGTGGGGGAGGTGTGCATGTCCTAATGATGGCAAACAATCAAACATAGCATCCATCCTCACATCTCTCACTCAGTGCGTAAAGCATACGACATTCACCACTTCGATCACCCAACATACCTTGCTACGATCACTTTGCCCCATGAAGTCATGAATGGCTTCACTGCACTGATAACGTAGCCACTTTCACTTGCTATGTCCACTTTGCCCCATGGAGTCACAAGAACCCCACTGCACTGGCTCATAGCCTTACTAATCCTTACTATGTCCACTTGCCCCATGGAGTTATTCACCCCATCTGCGTTGGCTCATAGTCTTACTACGCATCACCTTGCCCCTCAGGTCATAATGACCTTACTGCACTGATAACGTAGTCTTGCTACCATCACTTTGCCTCTCAGGTCATAATGACCCTACTGCACTGATAAGTAGCCCATCATTCATTCTTAGTGGTGAATCGAAGTTATGAACGTCGACAACTCCTTAGCACACGTCCCGCAACAAAGTCCAACCATGAAGTGAACTCCTTGGTTCCCAACTGGTTCCGGGATCCTGAGCTCTAACTTCCCCTATTGGACTACCTTTGCATCTTGGTTTATTGGTCATCACCATCGAATCGGATCGGATCAGCCTTCACATTCTTCATCGGATCGGATCGGCCTTAGGCATTCGGATCGGGTCGCACCTCAAGCATCGGATCGGGTCGTGATCCTCCAGGTGATCCGATCGTCATTGCGGTCCCCTTTCTATTTGCCTCGGATCGTGCTCCCCTCCTTGGTTCAGATCGTGATACCCCATACGGATCGGATCGCACCCCTCCAGCTCGTGGTTCTCTCCTGGTTCGGATCGTCGTCTCGCTGTGCATCAGATCGTGGATGCTGCTTTTCCTCTTGTTCGGATCGTGATATGAAGCACGAGTGGATCGGATCGGGTAGCAGTTCACGATTGTTGCTCGTGATCCTTGCGCAGATGGTTCGGTTCGGAGGGGATGACTCGACTCGTGGGGATGTCCCACGATCCCATAGGGCGATCCGATCGTCCCTCAATCCCCTATGCGATCCGAATCCCTGCACCTTGTCCAGCGAGCTGTTTACGCCATTCGACGGCGTTTTCGACCATTATAACTATTCTAATCAATCACAAAGCATACCATACAGTCATAGCAACATACATAATCAACCACAAACACCAAAACATCAATATGATAAGTAGAAATGGATCAAACATACCCAAAATCCCATATTTTCCCCTTAAGCATGTTTAGGTGAAACTAATGATAGGACTAACAAAACTTAACCAAATTAACCCAAATTCATATCAGAGGTCTAAAACATCATTCCGAATTTTATAAACATTTTTCTAGAATTTTATCATGTTTAAATTCGCTAATTAACACTAATCACCCCTAATTAGCCATAATTAGTGCAAAACTATGCAAATCACTCACCTTAGCCACAAAATAAACCAAGATCCGAAATAAATCTCTGATTTGATGTGAATCTCAATGCCAAACAGCAGCTCCTAAGTTGCTTTAGTGAAGATCTTCCTTGATTAGGGGTTGCTAAGCCAAATCCTTGACCAAAAGATGATTTGGAGGTGATTTAGAGGTTGGAGGCCATTTTTAGGGTTCCTTGGTGATAAGTGGAGGCTAGAAAACTGAAATGGAATGATTCTCCATCTCATTTCAGCCCTCCCATAACCCTAATCCCGAAATGGGTTATGGGCCTACTCACTAATCACCCGATTTGGCCCGGTTAAGCAGTTTTTCACCCTCCAAACCTTGTTTCAGCCATATCTCCCAAACGGCAAGTCCGTTTGACTATTATGACCACTCTACGGAAAGAGAAACCATCAAACGAATCAAATGAAAGTAGTTTCAGGTCAAAATTCCTTTCCAATCAAAAGTTATGGCCAAAACAGTACCAACTAGGGGCAAAATGGTCATTTAAAAATCGACAAAAATCATGAACATGGGAAATGACTCTAATGGATGTTTCCCAAAGTTACATGACCATACAACTTCATACGGGAAAGAAATAAATATTCTACAATCCTATGATGTGTAGAATACGGGTCGTTACATAATGTGTATGAAATCAAGTATTTAAATACAAATAGCAAAAAGATTATAAACAAATGGCTAATCACAGCTCATGTGCACAATTCCCTAGTTGCAATTCACACATACTCAAATCATTACTTGCCAATGATGGACGCACTTAAGGCCCAGTGGGATCGCCTGCTTCCACTGGCATTTTCTAAATATGTTTCAAATAGTGGATTTAACCATACATATTGGCATTCTAGTGTTTGTAGACTATATCAAAAATGTTTTCTAACCAACACTAATTTAATTTTGTTCCATTTTAAAATCAGAAGTGGAGATATGGAGTAACAAAACAGTAATGAATGAACATGTTAATGCTGTGATCATTGTTGTTCAAGCAAAATACATCTGGTTAAAGAAAATAAAGACCTATAACATATAACTTAAAATAAAAACCTATAATTCTAAGTTCGTATTGCTAATTACAACCAAAAATAGCTACTGTAGCTATTTAAGATTAGTTTTAGTTATGAAAATACCTAAAATGTTATAATAACCTTAACACTTTCAACTGCATGATGAGAAGTTAAGTGCTTTTTAATTAAATCCACTGCACTAGGTTATTGAATTTTTTTCTCGATGTATGAAACTACAGGAATTTATCCAGAAAATAGAAACAAACTAGTAAATTTGTATTATTGTATATGTTCAATAGGATATTAATATATGCACTTCTGATCCAAAATGAGGAACGAGCATATGAATATGTATATGTACATAGCAATTTTCAACCAGGAAGGTTGTTGCTTCAAATATGTGAAAGAAAGCACATAAAAAACATATTGAGGTATCTATTCTTGATTTTTTTTTAAGTTGCACAACGTATACTATAGATTTCACTAATAAGTGTAAATCGGTCGAACTAAATGTACAAGAACTAAGTAATTAAATCAATCGAATCGAAAGACAAATAATTAAATCAATCAAAAACCAAATCAATTGAACTAAATATATAGAAGATAAATTATAACTAAATCGATCGAAGTACCTAAACAAGAGGAACTGGGGCAAGGAAATAAGGAACGATGAAATGATAAAATTGGGTTTTAGCGCAATATGAAATCGAATACGGGAAATGAAATCGAATGAGGGAAATGAAACTGGAGGAAGAAGGAAAGTAATTTTTTTAGGCAGAGGGAAATGAAAGTGGAGGCGGGATGTTAGCCATATGTGTTAATTAAGGTAAATATTTTATCACATGTGTTGTATCAGCATTTCAGCCAGTGCTAAAATCAACAGAAGCATTTCGTTATGTAGTGAATTTAGGGGGACCAAAATTTGACAGCATTTGCACCCAAAACGTTGTCTTCGATTGCAGTTGAAAGTGGTTTTTCTTGTAGTGAATTATTCTGAAACGACCCGAATTTTCGTACCCTTTGAGTCGACTAATCATACCATATGTCCAACCCAAATTGCACAGAAATACGAATCATTTGTAGAAAGAAGTTAGAGGATGAGAAATAGAAAGAAAGAAAAGTTAGAATAGAAGAGAAACGAAGATCACAAACTTACAGCGGAACGAATAAAATATGTTAGATAACATAAACTTTGAAACACAAACCAGTAACTTCATATACATACCATCATCAAAGCACAACAGCTATCTCTGAAACAGTTATAAACACCTGTTTCCAGATACAACATAGTACACAGCGGAAGATATGATAGTCTATAGTTAACTGGTGAAGCCTTGTGCTTCAAGCTCCTTCAAGTGAATCTGTACAATCCCGACCACTTGACTGCCCATACAAATTTGGGTACCCAAGAGTTTAGGGAAAACAAAATAAACTCTAGGTCAGTCATGGGACTGGTGTGAGTAAACTCCAATCATTTGTTTAACTTTCAAAATCCTTTCGAAAGAAATGATAATCGTAAGACCGATCCACACATAAACACGGACGGTTTTTACCTTACGATAACCAAAAATATTTTTAATATCAAATCCAGTGATATTACAATAGTGTCTAAACCAAATAAATAACAATCTAGCGGAACGCTTGCATCTCACGCTCCATATATAATATTAAATCAAAAACCGTAGGGCGCTTATTGGGGATTGGATTTCCAACATGAAAAGGTATGGGACCACCTGCCGATAGTGTATCTCTAGAGGCGAATTGATCAGCATAGAAATATGTTAATTTATGCACCTATATTTTATCTTTTTTGTATATAAATAAATGTTACGCTGGGTATTTTCTTGTTGTTTTTATAGATATGTTGACCAGACCTCATTCATCCTTAAAAGTGAAGAATAAATGCCATTTACTTGAAGAATTGCATAGGAGCTTCATTGGAGACTAGATGTGTTCACATTGGTCACATTAGAAGAGGATTGGTAGAAAAGATCTCAAAAGATGTCATTGGAAGATCTTTGTCAATCAATTAGCCACATGGAAGATTTGAATGATATGGAAGATATTCACCATGATATGCTCAGATATTCTTAAAAGATCATTTCCAAACAAAGCTTGGTCAAGAAAGGCATGTGATATGATAATAATTCTTGGAAAAGAGGCCCATATATTCATACAAATCTGATTAGCGTTTGGCCAATTTCACCTATAAAAGCACATGTATACCCATTGTAACAAGTATCATATATCTTATTCTATTCTCTTCTCCATTAATAAAACTCATTTTTCTTTTTCTGCATTTTTCTATTTCTTAGCAATCGGTGTTGTCTTCACAATTAGTTTTGGAAGAACACCAATTGTATTATACACTTTTTTTTATAGCGATTAGTCGTTTGATTAGTTTCAACGACAATCCTAATTTTACTTTTTGTTGTTCTTCTTATTCTGCATTTTTTCTGCATTTTATTCCTGTTTTGCTATTTACTTTCATTAGGATTAATCGTTTGATTAGATTCAACAATAATCCTAATTGTTGCAATTTTAATTGTTCTGTTATTCAACAAAATCTCCAAGCTTCGTCTAACTCGCCCAAGAGATTAGATAAATAATTTAATTTTAATTTACCTCCCTGTGTTCGACCTGTATGCTACACACCTGTGCGCTTGCAGAATTTTATTACAAATATCGCGCTTTTCTAATTCATAGATTAGCGACGATCAAGTTTTTGGCGCCGTTGCCGGGGAGGTAACAATTGAATTTTATTATTTATTTAATTTCTGATTCGTGTTAGTTTTTTTTCTTTTTGTTTGATTTTGTAAAAAAAAAATCTTGCCAAATTTTCTTTTATTTTCCTATTGTTTTCTTGTAGATGCATATAGATAAAAATCTTGATTAGTTGATTGTGTATCACATACTGATATCATAATCTCTAAGATAAGGAAAAAATCTTGCCACTTTTTCTTTTAATTTTCCTTCTTTTTTTTCATTTATTTCTTTCCTTTTTTTTTATTTTTCATTTCTTCCAATCTAATTCCTTCAAGAAAAAAAAAATATATACAAAAAAAGAAAGTTGCTAATTTTTCTTCAATTTCTTTCCATCTTTCTACCACCTTGCTGATTTTCACATTTTTCTTTTCCCTTTCCTTTTCTTTTTATTTGTTTCCATCTTTTGTCTACAACTTTCTAAAAAAAAAACTTTGGCAATTTCTTCTCTGTCTACTTTGATTTCTTTCTTGTTTTTGTCTGCTTTTATTTCTTTCCTCAATTTCTTCTACCCTTCCTCTCTACTCAAAAAACCTTACTTTTTTCTCTTATTTCCTTCCTCTTTTATTTTTTTTTTCCTTTTTTGTTTGGGTTTTTACCATTCATTTCTTTCCCTTTCTTCTTGTTCAAATTTTCATTAAAAAAAAACTTGCATTCTTTTTTTTTCTATTTCTTTCCAATTGCATTTCTCATTCACCTCCTACAATCTCTCTTTCCATTTTTTTTTCATTTATTTCTTTCCGGCTCTCTCCTTCATTGAAAAAAAGACAACTTTCAATTTTCCTTTATTTTTCCATCTTTCCACTTTCGTTCCAATCATCTACATTCTTTTTCTTTTTACAAATTTCAAAAAAAAAAAAAAAAATCCTCTTTTGCAAAAAAAATTCCTTTCTTCTTTTGTCTTTCTTGTTCTCAATACATTTGATTTCTTTTCTTCTCTTACAAATTCCCTTTCTTTTCAAAAAAAATCCTCTTCTAATTTTACAACAATAAACAAAAGAAAAAAATTCTTTCTGTTTTTGTCTTCTCTTTTTTTGCTTTTCCTTCTCAATTTCTTTTCCAAATCTTTTACAATTACTTTCCTTCCTTCCTTTACAATTCTCTTTCTTTCCTGAAATCTCTCTTCCCATTTTTTTATTTTTTTTGTCATTTGTTTCTTTCCTATTTGTCCACTTTTTCAACAATAATAAAAAAAAGGGAAGGTCATAAAAAGATTCATTCTTTTTTTTCAATTATTTTTCCCTGCTTCATTTCTTCCCTCTGATCAAATACCCCTTCCTCTCACATAATCTCATTTCACCACAGTTTTTTTTTTCAATTCACACTTCAGCACCATCTTCTCCAAAAAGTTAGCTTTTTTTTTGTTAATTCCTTTGTTTCTTTTTCTTATGTTTTTTTTGTTATTCAATTCATTCAAAAAAAAGTGATTTCGAACTAAGGACAAGGTGACTGGAGTTCAAGCAACAAATCAAGATTTCAGAAATCAAAAGAAATTGCAAATAGTGAGATTTCAATCATTGACGCTACTCATTTTTTCTGGATGGACCGCCATACCCCACTGTAAATTTCTTTTAACTCTACAGGTGCTCTGCTGCAAAGAAAAAAAATATAGACAATTATTGTAAAAAAATTCTGCAGGGGCAGCGGCTTGAATGTAAATTTTTTAATTTTTGCAATTAAATTGTGTGATTGTTGTTATTTCTGCACTTTTTATTCATTCTGTTAAGGGCAATACCCCAATTCACATAAGGTGAGGGATTTTGTCACCCTTTCCTTAGCCCACAAATTGCATTTCATCATAGAATCTAACTAATAATAACGGTTAGACGTTGGACTTAAGGGAGTCACGGGCTCATCTAGGGCTTAATTGTATTGTGATAGTTGATTCATTTGGAACGAATTATTTCTTGGTGTCTAGACTACGGCAGAGAAATAACCGTTTATAAATATTACGGTGATTCGTAAATATTATATCGGTTGTTACTCTGAAGGTACTTAAACCTTCGGCTGCATTGCTAGGGTGATTCCTGGTGCACCGATAACTCCTGTCCGTTAACTGGCTAAGAAATCTTTTGATCTAAGTAATCAAACGTGTCACTATATAATTTTGGGTTAGGAGCTATTAAGGACAGAAAATTTCATTGTAGCTAATTTCTGTGCGTGCATTTAACAACAATGAGTGAAAAAAGTGTGAGCCAACAAAATTCTCCTAGGGGTTCTCGAATCAACCAAAATTTTCCAACCGAATTGGATCAAAATCGAGTGAATCACAACTTTCCAAACTTTGGGGATCAAAATCAAATAAATCAAAATTTTCAAAATCTCAATATCCAAATGGATAGACCCTTGTCTCTTCGTGATCGATGTTATCCAACTAGAACCGTTCAACCTTCTGTCATAGTACTTCCACCAGTTGAAGGAAATTTTGAGCTTAAACATTCTTTTATTCAAGGGGTACCAAAATTTACTGGTTCTGAAAATGCTTATGAATTTTTAAGTGAATTTGAATTGTATTCATCCACAACTCAAATGCAACAATTATCTAATGAATCAATCAAGCTAAGGCTAATTCCATTTTCACTACTTAAAAGCGCTAAAAGATGGCTAAATTCTCTTCCCAAACAGTCAATAAGAAGTTGGGATGAATTCGTCAGCGTATTCCTGAAAAAGATTTTTCCTTTTCACAAAACTCTGAAAATTCGAACTGAAATAAATCAATTTTCTCAAAATGAGGGGGAAACTTTTTCAAAATACTTTGATAGGTTCAACCAATTACTGTATAGTTGTCCTCATCATGGAATCATAAAAGATTACTTATGTCAAATTGTATATGAGGGTCTAAACTATCAGACTAGAACTCAACTAGAATCAATGTGTGGGGGAGATTTTATGTCTAAAACGGCCAATGAAGCTTGGAAATTCTTAGAGGATTATTCTGAAAAGGACATGCAATGGGAATCCATTCGTGTTCCCATCCGTGCTTCCGCTAAAGGAGTGCATGTCGTGGATACAATTCATATTCCCTTAGAGACTCAAACTCCTCAATTCAATGGACTACCCCAAGACCAAGTCAATGTCATAGCTCAAAATGGTCTTTACTCATCCACATCTGACCCTAGTTGGAGAAATCATCCAAATTTCTCATGGTCTAATTCAAATAATGTCGCAAATCTATCTCACATGATACCGAATTCATTATACCAAGCTCCATTTTCTTCTAGTCCTCAAACTTCTCATGTTTCACCTCAACCTGAGCCTTCGAGTGAACCTTATAGGCACCCCAACTTTCAATCATCAAACCAATCCTCCCAATCTTCTCAACCGTCACAAGATATTGTTCGATTAGAAAAACAAATAAATAATCAAGACGTTAAACTCGAACAAATGATGAATATGATGAAGGAACTAATGAAAAGTAATGAGCGAGGAAAGTTGCCTAGTCAACCCGAGGTGAATCCAAAATATAACTCTCGTACTGTGAATTGTTGTGAGGATGGAAATAATTCAGTTAACGTTGTCACCACCCTGAGGTCTAGAAAAATGATTGACAATAATGTTGGCAATCCCGACAACCATTCGATTTCAACCCCAATTGAAAAGCTTGACACTCTTGCGATGGCAACCAATGCCAACTCCTTAGAACCTTATGAAAGCCCATCTTCTTCGAATGTCGGCAACCCCAACATCTCTTCTTCTAATGTCAGCAACCCCGCTAATAATTCCTCCTCTAATGTTGGCAATCCCAGCATCTCACCTTCTATTCCTGTACCTCAATCACTTTCCACATCGAAACCTTCTTCTTCGAACGATCAAATTTCTAAAAGAGTCTATAAACCAATAGCCCCTTATCCTCACAGGCTTAACAATAAGAAGAAGGATGCAAATTTTGAAAAAATTCTTGAAATCTTCAAACAAGTTCGTGTCAATATTCCACTCTTAGACACCATCGAACAAATTCCTCAATATTCCAAGTGTCTCAAAGAGCTATGCACCCGAAAACGAGCCACTAATGTTCCTAAAACTGCCTTTCTAACTGCGAATACAAGCTCCATTCTTTCGAATCCTGACCCAGTCAAGTACAAGGACCCCGGTTGCCCTACAATTGATTGCAAAATAGGAAACATTCACATATCTCGTGCCCTACTTGATCTCGGTGCAAGTGTAAATCTTCTTCCTTACACTGATAATCTGTAACAACCCGAAAATCTGGGCCAGTTTGAAATTTTTATTTTGGCAATTTTAGCGAATTTTGATTATTTAAAATAGATTATTTTAAATAATATTGACGAGAAATTTATTTTGAATATAATTAGAACGTAAATATTATATACGTCGTCGTTAGAATATAAATATTATATATAATTATAAATAGAATTGAAAATGGCGCGGTAGTTCGATAATTCGATTTCAAACTTCAATTGAATGTACCGGGTGCAAAACAATCCGGATTTTAGTGAAACCAAAAATAATGGAATCTAATAGTGAATATCTTTCCAACGAATCCGAAAAATCAAAAGTTCGTAGCGGGAATCAAAAGATATGCCCAGTTGAAAATTCTGAATAGTCGCTATGGAATTCAGGCCCTTAAAAAATGGACATTTTGCAAACGACCTCGGATTTCGACGAAACCAGTTTTGTTGGGTCTGTGATGTCAAGTTATTGCTAGATTCCAAATTTCATAATTTTTCGATTCAATATGTGAGCGTGGCATAGGAAAACGCGTTTGACTGATTTCAGTTGATTTTAATCGACTGGAAATTGACCATTTTTCAAACGGTCTCAGAATTCGACGAAACTAGTTTTGTTAGGACCGTATCGTCAATACGAAGCTAGAAAATATTTTTCTGGAATTTTTCTAGTTAGTATGTGACCCCGGTAATTTGAAATGTGCGTTTAAAATTCAATATAGTGATTTAAATGAAAATTCAAAAGGAAACTGATTGTAACGATCAAATCGGCTTACGATACATATCCCATTGTGTTCGGAATGGGGGTGAAACGCTATGGACGACAGGCGGTGGGCCTCGTTTCGAGGTCGTATGTAAAAGTCAACTTTTTGCTAAATTTAATAATTAAATAATAAAAAAAAAATCTATTTTTCCCTCCTATACCTTGGCCCCCCCCTGTAATTCATTACCGATTCAGTTAAACAGAAATAAAAAAAAACCCTAAAACTATCGCGAGCTCCGCCCAGTTCGACGCCGCCGATCCACCGCCCTCCTCCTCCTTCAATCCGACCCCCCCCCCCCCCGAAGTCAACGCCTCCCCCGTTCGAAACCCCGAGCGCCACCCTCGTAGCCATCGCGACACCCGGTTAGCAGCTCCGCCCAGTTCGAGAAGCCCTCCGACGATCGGCGAAACCCCCCCCCCCCCCCTCTCTCTGTAAGTTTTATTTTATTTATTTATTTTATTTTAATTCTGATTTTTAAAAGCATTGAAAACTGAATTTTAAGTATGATTTAAAAAACTGAAAACTGTTTTTTTTTAAAGTATAAAACTGATTTTTGAAAAAGATTATAAAACTGTTTTTTTTTTAAGAGTATAAAACTGATTTTGAAAAAGATTATAAAACTGTTTTCTTTTTTTTAAGAATTTAAAACTGATTTTTGAAAAAGATTATAAAACTGTTTTTTTTTTTAAGAATTTAAAAACTGATTTTCAAAAGAATTTCAAAAGGATTTTTTTTAAACTGATTTTTTAAAATGATTTATAAACTAATTTATTTTAAGATTTATAATAGAAGGAGATTAGAAATTTAAAAAGAAAGAAAAATCAGATTTTTATATATTGAAAGTCGAAGAAAAATCAGATTTTTATATATTGAAAGTCGAAGTAAAAATCAGATTTTTATATATTGAAAGTCGAAGTAAAAATCAGATTTTTATATATTGAATAGCAAAGTCAAAAATCAGATTTTTATATATTGAATAGCGAAGTCAAAATTCGATTTTTATATATTGAATAGCGAAGTCAAAATTCGATTTTTATATATTGAATAGCGACGTCAAAATTCGATTTTTATATATTGAATAACATAGTAAAAATTCGATTTTTACATATGTAGTGAAAGAGGACAACGAAGGCGAGTTGGCGAAGATTTCCTGCATTAGAAGTGCCGTGGAGCTAGGATAGCTATATGTGAGAACTTCTCACCTTTCAATTTAATTTTTCTAGTTATATATAATATATACTAGGATGCAGACGGTGTTTAGTAGCACCCGACACCCGTCCACAGACCATGGACTTGTTTGTTTGGTTGTGTAGTTGGTTAGATTACTTGATTTGAATTTGGTTGTTTGGTGAACTTGAATTGATTAGAAATTGGTTTGATTGATGTGTGAATGGCGTGGGCCTTCACTAGACCGGGGATAAGGCTAGGCCTTGTCCCGTTTCTAGTATCGTGCCGTTATGCCGCCGAAATTTTCTAAAATATGTTAGAAAAATAAAAATATCATTTTATTTAAAAAAATGAACTGAATAGCAATTCATATGTTGGAATAAAATGTTTTATCGTTAAAAATATAATTTTTAACGTGAATGTGAATAAATAAATATTCATTTACAAACCAGACGGTTTGTTTATGTACACTTATTTGAATGACATTGATTGGGACGATATATTTTACACATCGCCCAACTGCACAACTAAAATCTGTGTTTGATTGTTTGAAACCCCACACGGGTGTTGGGATGAAATATGAATTTCACTCATCCTGATTGATTAAATATGTCGATCGATTGATTGACAGGCTGTTATAAGCGTTGAATATCTATATTTGATGCTTATACAGTGTAGTGCACTTTGGTTGATGGTTGATTATTTTTCAATGCTATTATATACATGTGTTGTATGGAAATCCATATAATTAATTTTATATGGTAATTGATTGGGCCTCATTCCAATTTGAAAAATAAAGAAAATTTGAAAATAGAAATTATGAAGCCGTGTTGATTAGATTGACGCCATTTTGACGTGAACGATATTTATATCGATTTTATTCATTTTAAAATGAATATTGAAAAGTGATTTCGAAATCGACGATTTCGAAATGAATTGAATTGAAAACGATTTCGAAATGAATTGAATTGAAAACGATTTCGAAATGAATTGAATTGAAAACGATTTCGAAATGAATTGAATTGAAAACGATTTCGAAATGAATTGAATTGAAAACGATTTCGAAATGGATTGAAAACGATTTTGAAATGGATTGAAAACGAATTCGAATTGAATTGAAAGCGAATTGAAATGAATTCAAATTGAATTGAAATTTGAATTGAATAGAAATGAATTTTAAAACGAATTTATAAAGAAGAATTCAATTTTGATTTGAATTGAAAAGGAAGTTGAAATTGCTTTTGAAACGAATTTAAAACGATTTATATAATTCGTTTTAAATAGAAATCGACGAAGTATATATTATATATATTATATATATAATATAATGGCCTGAATAGAACGCGCCGCGCCGCGGCAGTTCGTGAATTTCGACCATTTATTTCAAACGGACATTACGGGAGATCCGACCGTCGGATTCTCCTAAAACCGGAACCGTTGGGTTCGTATCGAAAAGAGCTTTCTAACGAATATTAGAAATTTGAAATCTAACGGTTGGATTTGGAATTATGTCCAAATCAAATTTGAAAAAGGTCGCTGTAAGTGCAGTTCGATGGCCATTGGTGGAAATCGACTGTACGGGCCTTGATAAAATTATTAAAAATAGTAATAATTTGTGTAAAATCATAAGAATTGATTTGTGAAGAATTGGGATGAAAAACTCCATATTTGAAAAGATTAAAATAGATTTTTATCGAAATGAACTAGTTTTGAACTAGAAATATAATTCTATTTATTTTTAAATAAATAAATTGAATTTGAAAAGGGTTTTGAAAATAACCAGAATTTCCAATGATTGCATTGGAGTGGATTTGAATCGAAATTGTCTTCGGAATATTTCGATGTTGGAATTCGTGATTATACGGATGTTGTTATGGAAATTTGAAAGATATATATTTATATCGTTATTTCCAATACGACATTTGTTAGTCGTAGAATTTGATATTGAATATAAGCCGGTATATTTTCTATTCAGAGCCTTGTATTGAATATCAAATGTGATTTGGGTTTGTCGTGAATGGTGTCTTCACTAACACTGTTCTTGAAACCAGTTGAGAAAAGATTAAATCTTTTTATTTAGATTTAATGAAGTGTACCAATTAAATGATATTTAATTGGAATTGAATTGGTATTGATTTTTGGGTTTATTGTGAACAGTGTTTTAAATAACACTTGTTCTTTAACCCGATAATTAATGGAAGGTGATTTTGGGTTTATCGTGGATCGTGTTTTAAATGACACTGATTCTTTAACCCAGATAACGATTAAAACTAAGTGGAGTTTTAATGAATCTTTAATTAGATTGAAAAGATCGAGAATGGAGTATCACCAGTTTTACTCCAGGCGATAGTTAAATCTTTAATTAGATTTGAACGTGAAATGGTAATTGAATTACCGATAACACTGTGGTGTTAGATATGAAGTACTACCAGTTTTACTTCATGGGATGAATAGGTTGGGATTGGGAAATAAAATAAATGATTACTTCGGTGTGGTTCGCTAATCCCGACTAGTTTGAATTGATATTCAAAGGAGATTAAAGAATAAATTTAAAGAATTTATCTTGGATAAAATTAATGGGAACTTTTCCCAAAGTATAGGAATATTTGAATAAAAGAATATTCTGGATTGGAATGAGGCGTATGTTGTGTTTGTGTAACACTTTTATAATATATACGCGAGTTATTCAGAAAAACCGGGTTTATCCCATTCTGAATAACTGATTCGACGTGGTGTCGAA
This sequence comes from Allium sativum, assembly GCA_030737875.1. Taxonomy (NCBI): domain Eukaryota; kingdom Viridiplantae; phylum Streptophyta; class Magnoliopsida; order Asparagales; family Amaryllidaceae; genus Allium; species Allium sativum. Next base: position 219,100,077 of record CM060919.1, read on the forward strand.
GATGAAGACGGTGGTCGAAGACCGGAAGTCTTCACGTCGTTTGGGTGATAACTGATGATCTTGATTGGGCTGTACACCCAAGAAGATGGAAACAGTTGGTGATCGTCCAGACGTGCTTGGAGATCGATGGATATGCGGGGTACTAGGTGCCTCCGGTTTCGTTCAGACCCAGAACGGACTTGTAAATGGACTGTGTGTCTGACATTGGATTTTAGTCTGTGTGATTGATTTCTATTAAATATATATCTGTTTGGCGGCGGAGAATTTATTCTCTTGCTTAACGCCCTTCTCTGAGACGTACGAGCTCAGGGGTTATATATTGATGGACATCAAACGCATGGAGTGAATTGCCTGTGTGGCATGCCTAAGTGGCAATTGATCGAGGCTTCTGTTGAAAAGCAAAGTCTTGTGGTGATGATCAAAGCACAGCCTGTGTGGCACAGCTTTGTGTAACGTGAATTCGCGAGTTTCGCACCCCGGTTGTGAACCAAAAACGGGAGAGGACCTCAGGGAGGGCATGCGTTTCTTTCTAGCTAGAAGTGGCGTCAGTGGTTTTACACGCCCTGACGAGTTTGACTTATGTGGTTGTTGCTGTTGCGAGGCGCCTCGGTTATATCGGTTTCGGCCGATGCATTCTGGTCGGCAGACGGACTAGACTTACACCCCATAGGGTGGGGAAACGTAGTGTTCAGGAATTTTAATCCACATCGGTGGACCGGCCCTGACGATCCAAAGGCTTGACTGAGTACTTGCCTGAGACACGGGCTAGAGCGTCTCGAATCGGTTGAGGACTATCTTTTGCCTCGGTTCATAGAAGGAAATCCAATTTCCAAATACGTGACATTTGCGGTTTTATTTGTAAACTTATATATGGTGACATAGTGGGATGGGGCGCTCATGCCGCCTATGATTGATACTTATGATTTGAAGTTGTTTTATACACTATGCACTTATAATAGTATCAAACGATTTGTTTTAACCGTATCAAGCATTCCTTGGCTGTTATAAGGGAAAACCCTATCCTCGGCTGCGTTGCATTGTGTGATGGGACCTGGGTCTTATAACAGCTTCATTTTTCTTTATTTAGCATTGCGCTGTTTGTTTTATGCACTGGTATTCTTGGGAGGAAACCCGTTCCGTGTTATACGGCGTGGTCCCTTGATTTACCTAACTTTAAAATAAAGATTAACTGTTTTAGTTCTCACACCAGTCACATGACTGACCTGGAGTTTATTGTTTTAACCTAAACTCTGGGTGCCCTTATTTTGACACGGGCAGCTAGTAGTTTTGGTTTTGCAGATTTATATTCACAGGATCCTGGTTTACAGCTGGAACGATATCCGGAAAGCTTTGTATCCGTATATCTACTTCTAGTTGTGTATTGTATTATTTTCCGCTGCTATGTATTTAAATGTAATTTAGATATCTGATATTTCTGTGTAATATTCTTTTATACTCTGTATATTCTTGTAATCTGATGCATTGTTGTAATATACAATGAAATGTTCTTCTGTATGCGTTCTGTTGTGGCTTGTTCTCGAACTATCCGACGCTTTCCTTAACGGGGAAGTTAAGGGTCGTTTCATAATCGTCAACTTGGATTAGGGGAGATTAAACCAACAAACATCACTCTTCAGTTAGCTGATCGATCTTTTAAAAAACCATTGGGTATAATTGAAGACATTTTGATTCAAATTGAACAATTTTACTTCCCTGTCGATTTCATAGTTCTAGAAACCGAGCCTGTTTTGAGTCAGGGTAGTCAAATTCCATTGATTTTGGGTCGTCCCTTCTTAGCAACCTCAAATGCTATCATTAATTGTAGGAGCGGCCAACTTCGACTATCGTTTGGGAACTTAACCATTGAATTGAATATTTTTCATCAACCCAAGGAGATCGAAATAGGAGAAGTTGACATAATAGAAACAGTTTTAGATGGCACATCTGAATTATCTCCTCTAAAAACTTCATTTTCCTCAATTGACGTGTGCACTATGTCTTTTGAGGAATTGTTCGAAGATGAGCTTAAACTTTTGAATGACGAGGATGGATATATGGAACGTCTCAAACATAATCGTAATTCTATAGCATCAGAAGAAATCATTGTTAAAAACTCAGGCTTATGGGACTATAATAATCTTCAGTTGAATGATTTAAATCATTGGCACGACAAAAATTTTATAGGAAGGATTTTGATCTTAGATCTCACTGACATGCCTTTTGTACCTCAAAAATCAGATACGAAATCATCATCCATCATTTTCGATAGAGGCAAGTGTGGAGGGAAAGAAAAATCTCATTTTTCACATAAAACTCACCGTCATTATAAATTTCATTTTGTATATAATTGGCATTCGCATATAGTGGTTAAATTGCATTTCATTTTACAAATCATTCTGCATTTGATACACCTTTGGGTACTATCTTTCAATTATAGAAAAAAATTACAGTGTGGACACTGTTTAGTTCTAGTGTGGGGGGAGTCTGCATTTCACTCATTTTTGTTTTTTTTTCTTTATTTTTCTTTCTTTTCATTTTCATCATTTAAATAGGACCATCATGCATTTTAGACTGTAATAACATGCCATTTTTTTTTTTTGAAATACGACTCATTTTCAATTGATACAACAAAAAAAGTTTACAATTTTTAGCCAGTTGATAGTATTTTTCTCTCTCAGCTAAATTCGAATTTGAAATATAATGAAAAGTTTAATTTTGAGGGATAATAGTGTAACCGGTACATAGGGAGATTCTTAGGTGATGGCCATGAAATCTATTCTATATTGTGGACTTTGTTTAAATAAGTGGATGACTTAAAATACTTATATTGGCTTTTCGAATCTTTAAAACTAAGTTGTGTTAAGTTGAATTCGCGTAACTCTCTTTTGTGCTTATATTTTCAATAATAATAACAGTAATCCAAGGGTATCCAACATTGCTTGTATATCAAGCGTTGGTGTGCAAACCCGCCAAGCTCTATCCGACATGTTGTTGACAAAGTCAGCGTTGGAATATCTTGGTCTCATTTTATGAGATTGAACACCTAAGGATTACCGACACGTTGTTGACAAAGTCAAAGTCGGCCTGCACAATCCGCCAAGCTCTTTACCTACTCTCCGTTAGTCCGCGAGGCAGTGCATGGGTGGTAAACCTTGGTCTTCTAAGTTAGGTGTATGTACTTGAACATAAATTTTAAAATTTTATAGAGTAAAGAATAAGCGATGATGCCCAAACACTTCTTGACCTTATTAATTTGACTAGCCATACATGAGAAAATAATAATACCACTTTGCAAACTGTGCCAAGCAAACTAAGAATTTATTTCATGGCTGCACTATGTTATCGACCGAACTAACTGGCCAAACTGGAATTTAACATTTGAAAACTTGATTTATATTGAAATTTTGTGACAAGTTGAGGTATTTAAAGTACAATCAACTGATTAGAAACTGTTAACTTAATTTGTTGTACCACTTTCCTGAAACAGGTCGTGTTTTCAATTTTTGTTTTCAATTGCATAAGTCCTTTGCATTCATATAGTTACATTAGATCCACACATACTGCATTTGGATTTTGTGGGTAGTATCCGCTGAAAACCCTCACGAGACACCACTCGTCCTACTAGGGACACCTAGAGGTTTAACGGCTTCTTGCATACGCTCAATGCAATCGTGTTTCCTACGAAAGTGCGACCTATCTAGTTTTTCATTTCTTGTTTTACTCGAGGACGAGTAAAAGATAAGTGTGGGGGTATTTGATCAGCATAGAAATATGTTAATTTATGCACCTATATTTTATCTTTTTTGTATATAAATAAATGTTACGCTGGGTATTTTCTTGTTGTTTTTATAGATATGTTGACCAGACCTCATTCATCCTTAAAAGTGAAGAATAAATGCCATTTACTTGAAGAATTGCATAGGAGCTTTCATTGGAGACTAGATGTGTTCACATTGGTCACATTAGAAGAGAATTGGTAGAAAAGATCTCAAAAGATGTCATTGGAAGATCTTTGTCAATCAATTAGCCACATGGAAGATTTGAATGATATGGAAGATATTCACCATGATATGCTCAGATATTCTTAAAAGATCATTTCCAAACAAAGCTTGGTCAAGAAAGGCATGTGATATGATAATAATTCTTGGAAAAGAGGCCCATATATTCATACAAATCTGATTAGCGTTTGGCCAATTTCACCTATAAAAGCACATGTATACCCATTGTAACAAGTATCATATATCTTATTTTATTCTCTTCTCCATTAATAAAACTCATTTTTCTTTTTCTGCATTTTTCTATTTCTTAGCAATCGGTGTTGTCTTCACAATTAGTTTTGGAAGAACACCAATTGTATTTTACACTTTTTTTTATAGCGATTAGTCGTTTGATTAGTTTCAACGACAATCCTAATTTTACTTTTTGTTGTTCTTCTTATTCTGCATTTTTTCTGCATTTTATTCCTGTTTTGCTATTTACTTTCATTAGGATTAATCGTTTGATTAGATTCAACAATAATCCTAATTGTTGCAATTTTAATTGTTCTGTTATTCAACAAAATCTCCAGGCTTCGTCTAACTCGCCCAAGAGATTAGATAAATAATTTAATTTTAATTTACCTCCCTGTGTTCGACCTGTATGCTACACACCTGTGCGCTTGCAGAATTTTATTACAAATATCGCGCTTTTCTAATTCATAGATTAGCGACGATCACGAATACACTGGGTTCAACAAGAACATCTTGCAACCCAGCCCACACATGACCGACCACTCATTTCACTTGAGTGTATCGAATGTATATCACCAACGGTTGGGATCAACAACCGTTTCTCGAAAGGGACAACATCGATAGATTTAAAGAAACAAATGGAATTTCTCTAGATAGGTGATTATACATCCTAATGGGTGCGACCCACTTAGCCATGCTGCCTGCCAGATTTTTGTCCATTCCCGGTTGTGAGGCTTGAGGTTTAAATTATCTTCTAGAACATCTAGCCACCATTCACTTTGAACGCCACATCGTCATACCCGCCAAATCACAAATTGATTTCCCCAAAAATACCACGGTATAAAGCTAAGAGAAACGAATTCCTCTGCCACCAAACGTAAGTACGTTTGAAGAGATCAACTTAGCGATCTGTTCGATATACTATGTCAGACATTCGTCCATTCACGTTGTCCTGGTATTAGACAAACCGACGTCACTATTCTATAAACAGGATAGCCCTTGCATAAGTCCGTCTTCAATTTATTTCCATCATATTTGATCGCAACGCTAACACCCATACAGAGTGGTTTCCAGATCATGAATCTGATCCCGGTCTCTCCGTATTGACGACGGAAAATGGTCAAAAAACTTCGATAGTCGGTGATTTAACTATCAAAGAAAAATAAGTGTGCAACCAACGATCTTATTTCCAAGTAGGAATTCGATCGATCAATCATCAATCAACATTGGCCCCTTTAAATCAATTCCTTATTATCATTTACAATTCTCATTTCCCATCTTTTGTATTCTTTTGAAGCTCGATTTCCCCTCTCGATTCTTTGAAAACATTTTCAATATTATAATTCCTTTATTCGAGAAAATATCACTTATTCCAGTTAGAAAACATTTCTAAATATTCATGAATCCTTATTTTCTATATTCAGAAAATATACATTATTAATATTGGAGAATATTTCCGAATTCCCTTTCTTAATTCCTCGTTGACCAATTCATTTCATTTTAACAACAGTGTTACAAGCGCTGTTTCCAAATATTTGATTTATAAAACATTTCTTTTAACAACAGCGTTACAATCGCTGTTTAGAATTATAGAACACTTATTATAACAATAGCGTTAAGATCGCTGTTAAAACAGTTATTATAACGGCAGCGTTAAAATTTCCATTTAGATTTACCAAAACATATATTATAACGGCAGCGTTTAAAATCGCTATTTAAAAATATTTGGTTTATCAAAATGCAACTTGTACTTATTTATTTAAATAAATAAATCAATAAGTAAATAAATAAAGAATTATTAAATTTGATTCAAATGGAAAGTAAACTAAATACTTCCCTAAATTCAAGATAATCCAATTTCAATAAATAACTCTCTTTCGAATAATCTATATTCAATTTATATACTGAACTTTACCATTTGAGGTAGATTCAAATTCCAAATTCACATTTGAATTCATTGTTTCCAAATCACTACCAATTTCCTTTATAACCCCTCCAGTCCACGAAACGTATCACACTTTATTATATAAACTAAACTCATCGTTTTCCATTTTAAAACGATTACCCATTTCCTTTTCATTTAACTTCAAATCTGGATTTCATACTTCCAATCTAAATTCCTTTATAGATATTTCATTCGCAAAATATTTCCTTTAAACCATTATTTACCTAAATCGTGAATATATTTCTTTTATATATAATCAAATCAGTTTGATTTTCATACCAAAAATAATATTTTAAACCAACTTCTATTTATAATGTCTATTCAGAATAATTCATATAAGTCTCATTTCCTTTTATTTAATCATTTAAAATATCTTTCAACATTTCCTTAATAAATTCTAAGTTTACCTCTTATTTCAAATATTGGCTTCAAAACCCATTTCCACTTCGCTATACAAATTCAATGTATCCAATGATAAATAATTCAATTCATATATATTCTCATTCATAAACAAATTCTTGATTCATTCATTCGAACAGGTTTTCTATTTTCAACTTTATTCAAAATTTAAATTTCTATTTTTGAAAATAAAATTCCTTTTTAACACTCAAATTTCCTTTTCTATATTTGAAAATATTGTACGGTATTTAAACACCAAAATTCTAGATCAGGGTAGCTCAACCACAACAAAGTCAATCGCTGACTATATATATCACACCACACATCAAAATCAAGGAAAAACAGTAATATAAATATTGAGGAACCCAGTTGGGTCCCTCCAACCTGTTTCCCTGCATCCATAGATGTTAATCAGCATCAAAAATATTCTTTCACATTACTATGAAATATCAAACTAATAATCGATCAACGATGTAATCCTATCAACCAATTTTATCAACTATTCAACCAAGCAACCATCACACAGTATAAAACTTATTATAAATAAAATTTAAAATTTCGTTTATATAAAAATATAAACGAAGCAAAGTTAGTGAGTTTACTCACCTTATTTTGCAGTTGACGGTTCTGCTTTGTTTTTGTTTTAAAATCAAACGAACATTTGACTTTATCACGAAATTTCCGTAGCTCTATTCCCAGCCACCTCAGTTCCATAACAAAGATCTCATTATTACGAATTCAATGGAACTGATTCCGTCTGATTCTGTTTTCACATGATGTAAAAATCAATGTTATAAGTTTTTGTTATATTTAAATGCCTTAATTATTAAAAATCTTAACTAATTATACCTTGAATATTTTAAGCCCAAATATATGTCATTAGGCCTTGAGCCGGTGATTAACATAACCTGAACGTGATTTATGTTCACCACATCGGTTTCCCCTTCATAACAGAAAAGATGTCTTCCCCAATATTCAAACTCGCACCTTGTAGGAAATAGCACGGCAGCGCCATGAAGCCTTCCTTCACCAACACTGCTTCCACCAATTCTCGTTCCGGCATCACCAGTGATTTCCATCATTATCCCAAAAAGAATTTCAAACTGAAGCACATACTTCCTCCTTAATCTACAGTAACCGAAACCATTTCGATGCCACAGCTCACGCCATGTACCACAAACCTTCATGAAACCACTGCCATACCACTCAATATCCAACTCTCTATGCAACTATACCCTCTATCCTTTCCTTTCCATCCATATCCACTTACGTCCACCGCAAACATGCCCCCCCTGTACAATTAAATTCTCACATGAACCTCCAAACAATACTACACATGTCGTACCCCTCCACAACAACAACTTAAGCCTTCCACTAACCCAACTACACCTTCCTGTACATAGCAAAATGTTGCAGGTCCTTCACAAATGCCAACTACTTCAACTCCTATTTCCTTCCTGACTCTTCTATTCTTGCAATAGCACTTCACAAACACGTCTGTGCTTCAATAAATACACACTCAAAACCCATAATAACCTCTTCCTTCTTAACAAAGTCTCGCCCCTCCCTGTAACTTACAGTGACAAAACGCACTGTTCCTTCTCCATCTCTTCCCCCTAAAACACGAACCAACCATGTTGAATCCACCAACGAATCCCCGTCCGAAAATTCAGCAATTAATGTCGTCACTACCCTTCACCAGAACGGTCCACTCGATGCCTCCTCCCCCGTTCGAACCTCATATTTTTCATATCATCGTGAAGCTTGTGTTGTCAGGAGGTGGACGAACAAAGTAGAATTTAGTTCCATTTTGGTTTGAATTTGATTTATCAATTTGGATGAGAACGATAGGCTGTGGAAGAAAGAAGAAGAGAGGTTTGGGAAATAGGGATTTGATAATGGGTTTGGGAACAATATTTAAGAGGGGTTTATTGTTTTTATATTGATTTTTGCAGTGGTGAGTTTTTGTCTGTCTAAGAACGAGGATGTCCCCAATATTTAAAGGAACAATAGCTTGTGAGGCATGGAAATTGAAATTCCTTGGTATGCACGGATGTAAAATACCTTGGAGCGCACGGTTTATATTTGCTTGGCTTTCACAGTTACGAGACTTGGAGAGAACGGTTTGATAAGTCCTTGGCATGCACGTGGTTTGAAGAATTTGGCCGGTAAGGCTCTAAAAATCTTTGACAGTTACGGCGATTAAAAAGCTTGGACACTACACTACTGAAGTTTACCGGATAAGTGGAATTATTATTTTGTTAGTTAGGTTAAAGATTGCAAGTTAGAACAAATTTATTAATTGAACTTTGTCGTAGTTGGTTTCTACTTGGACTACTTGGATGCTAAGAAGGCACTGCTTAGCTATGGTTTTATTGGAGTTAATTAGCGCTCTTTGATAGGACACTCCTTACTGTATACCATGCGCCATGCACTTGCTATGTTCTTGGAGTTGAGCACAATGATTTCAACTACATGCTACCATTTTGTAAATTTTAATGTTTCTGTATTACATCTTTTCTCTACCTTATCGATCGCTCCGGACAGAAATAAAAATATGATCGTGACAAGCAATACGCCACGATCCCAAAAATATAATAATATTGGTTGTTTAACTTATATTATGAAACCCCAAAATATTGATATAGGGTCTAAAATACTCCAAATAAAAAGTTGCGTATTTAATTAATTAAAAATTACAGTAAAATTCTAAAAATTAAATTATAACTACATCTCCAAAGAACCTTGTCCAAATTCAAAACCGATATTTAAATATATTTAAATAACCGTTATGGCTTATGTACGATTTCACAACGACTTTCCGAAATTTTGATTTGGACATAATTCACAATATATAAGACGAAATCTCAATTTTTCACTTCCACTAGAAAGATACAGTTCCATAGATTCAAACGTTTCTTGTTTTAAAGAAATCCGACTTATAACGAATCCTGTATATTTAATTGAAGCTCAAAACGTTAAATTACGAACTGCCGTGACTTTGCGAGCTCAATTTAAATTATATTATAAATTATACATTTAAATATCATTTTATTAAATAAATTCCTATATATAATTCAATTAAAATATTTAAAAATAAATAAATATTCAGAATTCAATGGCTAAAAATCCCGGTCGTTACATATTCATAATATTTTGGCAATTCAACCAAGCAAATTTCGTAATATTTTCATATAAGTTTGCAAGTATTATGACTAACTGTAAACTAGTTAGCAACATTTCATAATATCATGTAAAATCGAAAGAACTTCATTCACAACATAAAATTCAACGGTAATTCAGTTTAGAAACTACATATTCATATCCCAGTAGTTCAAAAACATAGTATCAGTAAACATATTTACAAGAAATGTAAACATCATCTTTCCCAATTTTAATTAGTTAAGTTTTCATCTGATAGAAGGTAGTTCTGTGTTAGGTTATCGTCTAGAGTCCAACTATGTGGTTTGCAATTGAGAATTTCGTAAGCAAGAACAACTCGTTGTAGATAAACAGCTTCTAGAGTGTAAATTTCATCATTTTTATAGGGTTCTATGTTCTTGCTTCGTTGTTTATAAAATTCATAACAAACATTGCACAATCAACTTTGCAAAAATGGTAAAACATCATCAGTTAGTTTGAATAATTGTTTTTGGTATGAAACTATTTTTAATATCTTCATATAAGTGTGCAACATTTTTTAATAAATGCATAAGAGTATGTAAGTATTCTGAATTTATTTACTTATGTATGGCCTTGTTGTGGGAAATCCGAAAATTCAATTCCATTGTGTTTCTGATAATTCTTCTTTTGCAATTTTTTCAGAACGCATTGATGTAAATTCTTTGTTCAACAAAAAAATACACACACATATTTATGTACAGAAAACTGCTATTAATATTTTGGATACCAATCTATATACCATTTTCCTGGCTGATCTTTGTTGGCATCCTTCACGCCATGGTTTATTTGATTCATAATGTATCCATCTTCTATCTTCTTTTACAAATTCTAAAAATAAAAAATGGTTATCATCATGGATAAGAATGAATATCTTTGTGCTAAAATCATAGCCTTCTTCCACTGGTTTATCCACCAACCCTTTTAGTTGTCCCGTAGAATAATTCATTAGAAATACCAGTAAGTGTTCATCTTAGTGAAAAATTTACAATTTTATAACTAAATTCATGTGCATAATAAATACATACTTATAGAAGCTACAACTTTGATGCATAGAATTTCCGGATGTTCTTTTCGCGGCTCACTTGCAAACCAGTCAATTATCTATTTAAATTAGTAGATTGTATTTGTTACTGATAACTGAATACATGCTGACATTTTAAAATAATAATGGAATTATTGTAACTGTATTATTATTTAATTCTTGTGATACATGTGCATCTATGAATCTTCCAAGTATTAAACCAGCCCATGCAACTCCAACAACGCATATGCCATCATTACCATTTAAGTATGCACTTTTGTTGTAAATTTAAGAAATCCACTTGAAGAATATATAGAATTACAATGCTAGTAATCTATGTAACTAACCTGATTAATTGGATATATGCATGCGAGTTTAGAGAATATTTGAACATATGTATGCAACTGCAAATATTAATTTCAAAATATTTCTACTACTAAACAAAATATTTGTATAGAAGTATGCAAGTATTCTGAATGTTTGCATAAATTTATGCGACTATTCTTAATATGTGTATTCATGATTGCAACTATAACGAATATGTGCATACGAATATGCAACTATTTTGAATATCTGCATACATTTATACAGATTTTCTGAATACTTGCAAAACAAGAATGCATCATTTGTTATTAATTTCATACATTTATGCAGATATTTTCAATTTGTTGCTCGAGCAATATCAGAATTCAATATAAAAAATTTCACAATTTGTTTAAATTTTTCAGTAATTTTACCTTTTGCCAATCAATGTCACAAATTCTTCCATTTTCTTGATCTGATGCTCCTCTAGATTCTTCACATTGTTATACTTTCTAAATTTCAGTTTTGTTCCTATACGTGTTTCTTTACATCTTGGTTCATTGTCATAGTCCTCTACATCCATTGTTTCTGTTTGTTTCATTTTTCTTTTGCCTACAGTTGAGAATAATATCACATATATCAGCAGTGTACTGATGGAAAATAGATATTTGTAAAATTATTACCATCATAAATTATTATTATTATTTACCTTTTTGCTCTTTTAAAGTTTGATATTCTTGCTTCTTTTCATGCACCTTCTTTTCATCCTTAATATGCTCCTTGTCTTGCTCTTGTTCATTCTCCCGCTCCTGGTCCGTCTCCAGCTCTTTTTCGTCTTTAATAGCCTCATTAATTTTATCATCATCAATCCTCTCCTCGGTATCTATTTTCATATATTAGTCTCATTAATATCTGAAAAGATGCACACAAGCATGGAACTATTCTGAAAAGATGCACAAAAACATGCAAATTTTTCGAATAGATGCACACAAGCGTAAAAAGATGCACACAAGCATGCAAATATTCTGAATAGATGCACACAAGCATGCAACAATTCGTAATAGATGCACCAAAGCATGCAATAATTCTAAATATATGCAAACAAATGTGCAACTATTTTTTTTATAATATATTGCTTGAAACTAGAGATTTTGTACATTATTACCTTCATAAATTATTTATTTTTTAAATACCTTTTATCTTTTCTACACTTTGAATTTCCTTCTCCTTTTTCTGATCCTCAACAATCTCCATTTCCTAATCATATTTCTTTTGCAGCGCCTTATCCGTCACCTATTCCTTGTCCTTGTCAATCTCCTTGTCCTCATCTTCCTTTACAACTTCATCTTCTTTTTCATCAACTCATGTATTGTCTTCATTAACTTCATCATCATCATTCTGCTGGTCCTTCTCATGATCCTTGTCCTTCTTTTGTTCATTCTCCAACTCCTGGTCTTTCACTTGCTCTATTTTGTCTTTAATTGCCTCAACAGTTATATCATCGTCATTCTTCTCCTCGTTATCTATTTACATATTATTACTCTCATCAATAATTCTTAATAGATGCACACAACTATGTAATAATTACTAATAGATGCACACAAGCATGCAGTAATTCCTAATAGATTCACACGAACATGCAACAATTTTGAATATATGCATATAAGCATGCAATAATTCTGCATATGTGCATACAAGCGTGATGTTCCTGCACCTTTTCCTTCTTCTTCTATTCCATCTCATGCTCCTTATTATTACGATGTTCTTGCTCCAGCTCCTTCTGCTCTAGGTCCTTCTGTTCCTTCTCATGCTCCTTGTCCTTTTACTATTTCTTGTCCAACTCCTCCTTTCCATGCTTGTGATAACCCCAAACTCCCGTAGTATGAAAGCAAGGATAATCATTGGAATATAACACATAAACAATAACAGTAGAACAGAAATATAGAATTACAGCAGATAACGTACATCAAATTACACTAGAAATAATACAACATCAGAGTTACACAGCACAATAGGATCATACTTGGTACATACAGTTTTCAACTTAATATAAAATGTCTACAGCGGAATCAAACTTAATATCCTAAATGAAGTTTGAACAGCATAATAGGAATGATAGGATCCATCTTCAGCTCCATAGCTATCCAGAATGAGTCTGTTAAAACCTAAATACAAGGCTTCTCGTGTGGAAAAGAGGGCGTCGAGTTTGCAAAGTGAAACAAACTATGAGTCAGTCATGAGACTGGTATGAGAAATCTTACTTAACCTATTTAATAATAAGGCTAATCACAGGACCACGCCGCTAAAGCGGAACGAGTTTACTCCATTGGATTGCCAGTGCATAAATAAAGTAAATCAATTAAAACAACATAATGCTTTTTAGAAAAATGAAACCATTATAAGACTCAAGTCCCATCACACAATGTAATGCAAACCGGACGATAGAGTTTTACCTTATAACGATTAAAAATGTTTGATACGAAAAAACAGATTTGATATTATTATTAGTGTATATATGTTTCAAAAACATTTCAATCATAACGTATCAATCATAGACGGCATAGTTACCATATACTATGTCGCCATACTAGTTTTACAATCAAAACCGCATGGTGTCCTATTGGAAGTTGGATTTCCATCATGAACCAAGGCAAGGGATCGTCCTTACCGAATTGGAGACAATCTAGCCCACGTCTCAGGATCAGTCGCAACTTCACCTTGGATCTTCAGGTTCGGTCCACAAATACCTTAGTGGATTAGTAATTCCTGAACAATACGTTTCCCCGTTATATGGGGCGTAAATAAAGAGCAACTAAAGACTCAAATCCGAGGCGCCTCATTCCATCATCCACATAAGTAAAAATGTCTGGGCTCCATACCATGACAACACTCCTAGCTAAAAAGAAACGTATGTCCTCCCTGCAGTCCTCTCCCGTTTCTGGTTCATACCGGGGTGTGAGGCTCGCGAATCAACGTTATACACAAAGCTATGCTAATTAAAGTTGTGCTTTGATCATCAACCACAAGGCTCTGTCGTTCAACAATAAGCCTTAATCATTTTGCATCTTGGCATGTCACACTACCATGCGACTGATGTCTACCAATATATAACCTCTGAGCTTGTACGTCTCAGAGAAGAGTGTTAAGCAAAAGAATAAATTCTCCGCCACCATGCAGATATATATTTAATAGAAATCGACTAGCACAAAATAAAATCCAATGTCAGACATACATCCATTTACAAGTCCATTCTGGGTCTGAACGAAACCGGATATACATTATTCCTCGTTCCATATGTCCAATACAAAAGAGAGGCTCTCGCATACCCGGACAATCAACAAGTATGTCCGGACAACTACCACAGTAACCCTTTCCTAGGAGCTAACTAATCTAGGACATCAGTAGTCATCCATTCGATGTGAAGATCGTCGGTCTTCAACCACCGTCTTCAATATCTTCGATTTCTAATCGTAGATCAATTATTTGAAATGAGAATTAACTCGGCCTTTTCAAATAATTCGTGAATATATATAATCAAATCATTTCTTTTTATTCCATGTCATTTATAATATTTTATAATGATTTATCGCTATTTTTATTTATATAAAAATAGCCATTTTTAATTAAATGACGCTTCAGGTCACTACACGGCCCTGGCGATGTTTTCATCAAAATTTGATTTACACATTTCTCAAAATCTAACCGTTGGATCTTAGCAAATTTTATATCATTGGAAATATCTTTCCAGAGCAAACCCAACGGTTCCAATTTTGGGAAAATCCGACGGCCGGATCTCTCTTTATAATCATTTAAAGTTACGATTCCAAATCGCAAACTACAGCTGCGCGATTCGTTTTATTTTATAATATATATATATATATATATATATATATATTCGTTCAGCTATTTCAACACCCTTTATTCTTTAATTAATTTTGTACACTTCATACACATACTAAAAAGAATATATTTTTATCTGACAAAACAGATTTTAACACATGGTTCTTTTTAACGACTCATTCATACATTAAAATTGTTGTACTTTTTAATGTTGAAACATTTCCATCAAACAAGAATCTTTTTTAATGATTCATTTTTATTCTTTTTATGAATCCTACTTTACATTAAAAATGTAATCTTTTATGTTAAAACATTTTATCACTTTTGAATCTTTTTAATGATTCATTGTTACATTAAAAGTGTAATCTATAATGTAAACACAATTTATTAACTTGAATCCTTTAATATGATTTATACATGCATTAAAATGTAAATTTTAATGGAAACACCATTTTATTTACTTTTGTATTTGAACAAAGGTTCATTTTTCATATTTTCTCATTTACACTAAAAATGTAACTATTTATTGTTTAACTTTTATTTAAACAAATGAATCATTTTCATGTTTTCTCATTTACAGTAAAAATGTAAACTTTTTATTGTTTAACTTTTTTTATTTAAACAAATGAATAATATTCCATTTACAATGAAAATGTAAATTCTCATGTTAACATAATTTTATCAAAACAAGCATCTTTAAATGAATCATATTTCATTTACAATGAAAATGTAAATTCTCATGTTAACATAATTTTATCAAAACAAGCATCTTTTAAATGAATCATATTTCATTTAAAATGAAAATGTAAATTCTCATGTTAACATAATTTTATCAAAACAAGCATCTTTATATGAATCATATTTCATTAACAATGAAAATGTAAATTCTCATGTTAACATAATTTTATCAAAACAAGCATCTTTTAAATGAATCATATTTCATTTACAATGAAAATGTAAATTATCATGTTAACATAATTTTATCAAAACAAGCATCTTTTAAATGAATCAAATTTTACATTAAAAATGTGATTTTTAACGTAAGGACATATTCCATTTCAAATAATGATAATTTTAAACTACAATAAAAATGTGAATTTTTATGTTAACATATTTTCAATACATATATTGATCATTTTTTTCTTACATACAATAAAAATGTGCATTTTTATTGTTAACAACTTTCATTTCAAATAATGGACATTTTTAATTTACAATATAAAATGTGAATTTATTGTTAAACAATTTTCATTTCAAATAATGGTCATTTTTAATTTAATATATACAATAAAAATCTAATCTTTATTGTTCAACCAATTTTATATCATAACATGAATATTTTACAACGCATAAATATTTCAGAAAATTTCAGCAGCATAACGGCAGGGTAATTAAAAACCGGCACCGTCCCTAGTACGACTCCTCGGCTAACCTAGGCCTCGCGGCGATACAAGGGTTTAATTTTCCTAATACAATTTCTTTTCACTATAGAATGAATTTTCCACAAACACGATCGATTTCGTTTCAACCAAAATCAAACAATCACAATCAAATTCACACCACAATACAATCAAGTCGTTCATGGTCTGTGGATGACGATGTTGGGAGTTTCTGAACTCCGTCTGCAACCTAATACAATTTTATTTATTTATTTTGGATTCAGAAATCTCACTTTGCTTTTTATTTCTTCTAAAATTGTAGAGAGCTCCAAAAATTCTCCGGTCTCTTCTGAAATGTAGATCTCGAATTTATGGTCCCAACGCTTCCTGTTTCATCGAATTCCGTTATCGTGTGATAAAGATACGATTTTTTAGAAATCAATTAAATTAGCAATGTTTATAAAATGTTGTAAATATGTTTATTATCCAATGATTTTCAACTTGATTCAAAACTAGGTTTCACAATTTCTCCCAATCCGTGAAGTGTGAGGTCGATCGGATGGTACCACGTCCTAGGGCTTGGAGGCGCACACAGAAAGGTGGTGGTGCGGTCAGGTGCGACGGAAGATCGGCGGCGCGGCGGCGGTTCAACCGCGTTGACTTCAGAGGTTCGGTTCTCGATCCATACGCAAAGATAAATGGCGAAATCGGTATGGAACAGAAGAGGGAATCGAGATCTACGAAATCCTCTAAAGGGTTGATTGATTTCGTTGAGTGTGGAAGGAGTTATCGAAGGAAAAAATGGATCTATAGCCACCATTCGTTTTGAGCAGATCGGGTTTTATAGAGATAACGACAAGGGTTTAATTTGATTATATATATATATAAAAACTATTTAATTCAGAAAATACCCATTATTCCATATGAACTCCAAATCAAACCCAACGACTGTCGCCCCCAGCTAAATACCCTCATTCTGTACACAATGGAATGTGTTTCGTAGGCCCATTCGACTGTTTCAATCAGTTAATCTTTAAATTAAAATATAAAACATTTAATTTTAAATTTGAACGTACATTTTAATTTACCGGA
Source organism: Allium sativum (assembly GCA_030737875.1). Classification (NCBI taxonomy): domain Eukaryota; kingdom Viridiplantae; phylum Streptophyta; class Magnoliopsida; order Asparagales; family Amaryllidaceae; genus Allium; species Allium sativum. Next base: position 219,117,468 of record CM060919.1, read on the forward strand.
GCCACATACTGACTTCAAAAATTCCCGAAAAATAAATATAGCTATGTTTTGACGATATGGTCCTAACAAAATTAATTTCGTCGAATTTGGAGACCGTTTGAAAAATAACCATTTTCTGGTCGATCCAAATTGACTGAAATTGACAAAACACGTTTTCTTTTACCATGCTCACATATTAATTCCAAAAATTATGAAAATTGGAATCCTGCAATAAATTGACATTCCGGATCCAACCAAAGTGGTTTCATCGAAAACGGAGGTCGTTTGCAAAATGGTTATTTATAAGGGCTATATATTATATTAAATTCCATAGCGACTATTCTGAATATTTAACTGGACATAACTTTTTATTCCCGCTATGAAATTTCAATTTTTTAGAGTCATTGGAAAGATATTTTTAAATAGATTTATATATTTTTGGTTTTACTGAAATCCGGTTTATTTTGAATCCTGTACATTCAATCAAAGTTCAAATTCAAATTTTCAAACTACCGCGCTATTTCTAACTCCTTTTATAATTAAAATAAATATATTCGTTCTAACTTCGATTTAAATAAATTTTTAGTCGTTGTTATTTAAAATAAATTATTTTAAATATTCTGAATTCATTAAAATGGCCAAAATAAAATTTTAAATTGGTTCTGATGTTCCGGGTTGTTACAATCTCCCCCACTTAAAAACTTTTCGTCCCCGAAAAGGAAACAACGGTAAAGTAGGAAACAAAATGGAAAATGGAAAATGAAAAATATTGTAAATGTATCTTGCACCAGAGCTAATCAGAGATATCCACTCTGCACTGGGGATAGGCCTGTTTGATGTTATCCTCGGTCTCCCATGTACAGTCTCTAGGATCTCCGCTCCACTGCACTTTTTCTAAATGAATTCTTTTATTTCTTAGAACTCTGTTTTCCTTGCTAATAATTTTCACTGGCTCTCTTCTCACTGCTAAGCTTGCGGTAATCTCCAAATCTTGTTGTGAAGCATCCTCCACAATCAAGTCTGGATCATGTACATGCTTTCAAAGTTGAGACACATGGAATACATCATGTAGCCCTGGCAACCAGTCAGGCAACTGAACCCTGTATGCGAGAGTTCCAATCCTTTCGAGTATATGAAATGGACCAATGAATCTCGGCGCCAACTTCCCCGTCTTCCCGAAACGAACTACTCCTCTCATTGGGGAGACTCTCAAGTACACATAATCACCAGAAAATTCTAAATCCCTTCTTCTTGAATCTGCATAACTCTTCTTTCGGCTCAGAGCTATTAGCAGTCGCTTCTTAATGAAATCGACCTTGTCTGAAGCTTCTCGAATCATGTCGGGACCCAATACTAGTCTATTGCCTGGTTCCACCCAACATGCGGGAGATCTACACGGCCTGCCATACAATGCTTCGAATGGCGACATTTGTAAGCTGGCTTGGTAACTGTTATTATAAGAAAACTTAACCAAATGCAAATGATCTTCCCATGACCCGCCAAAATCAAGAATACATGCTCTTAACAAGTCTTCCAGTATACGATTCACTCTCTCAGTTTGTCCATCCGTTTGAGGATGATAAGCGGTGCTCAGATTTAACTTTGTCCCCAACTCCTCTTGGAAAGCTTCCTAGAATTAACTAGCGAATATTGGATCACGATCACTAACAATGCTACTGGGAACTCCATGTAGTCTAACGATTTCTTTGAAATAAATTTTCGTTAGACTTTGAGCTATTCTAGTTGATCTGACAGGAATAAAATGGGCAGTCTTCGTGAAAAGGTCTATGATCACCCAAATATTGTCATTACCTTTCCTGGATCGGGGCAAGCCATCAATGAAATCCATGGAGATTTGATTCCACTTCCAATTTGGAACCTCTAGTGGTTGTAATAATCCGGAAGGTTTTTGCTGATCACTCTTGACTTGCTGGCAAGTAGAACACCTGCTGACATAAATGGAAATGTCTCTTTTCATAGATTTCCACCAGAACGTGCGCTTGACATCATGATACACTTTACTCACCCCTGGATGAAAACAAAGCTTGGATTTTTGACATTCATCCATTACTTCTCTCCTGAGTTCGGGAATATTCAAAACACAAATTCGGCCTAATAACCTCAGAACTCCCTTGTTATCAATCTGGAAACTCGAAGGTTCGCCTTCCCGAACTCTTTTACTAATTCTCTGAATAAATTCATCATCCTTCTGAAGAGAAAAGATTTTATCAATCAATGAAGGCGTAATAATGAGATTAGCGATAATAGCATTCTTTCTGTTAAGCGCATCTGCTACAATATTGTTTTCCCTGGACTATACAAAATATCTAGATCGTATGCCGCAAGAAATTATAACCAACATTGCTGCCTCAAATTCAAGTCTTTCTAGGTGAACAGATAATTCAATGACTTATGATCTGTATATAATTCGAACTTCTCACCCAAAAGATAGTGCCTCCATATTTTTTAAAGCAAACATGATAGCTAACAACTCAATATCATGAGTAGGATATCTTTTCTCATGCGGCTTCAACTGACGGCTAGCATAAGCAACTACTTTTCCTCTCTGCATTAATACCGCGCCAATACCTTCAATAGAAGTGTCTGTATAGACTTTCAAATCTTGATTGCCATCAACAATGGTCAGCACTGGAACAATAGTCAACCTTAATTTCAGCTCTTGGAAAACTGCCTCACATTCAGGTGTCCAATTAAACTTTGTATGTTTTTTGGTAAGTTTCGTTAATGGACCAGATAGCTTCAAAAAGTCTTTAACGAATTTCCGATAATAGCCAGCCAATTCTAGAAAACTTCTGATTTCTGTAGGCGTGCTAGGCTGCTTCCAATCTTGAATGGCTTTGATTTTACTTGGATCCACTGAAATTCCTTCCTTCGACACTACATGACCGAGGAACTTCACATCTTTTTGCCAGAATATACATTTAGAAAATTTGGCTTTTAATACATTCTTTCTCAGAATTTCCAAAACTTCTTCCAAATGCTTTTCATGCTCGGTAGAGGACTTAGAGAAGATTAAGATGTCATCAATGAAGACTAGCACAAATTTGTTCAAGGCATCCCGAAATACTCTGTTCATTAAATTGACAAAATAAGCAGGAGAATTGCATAAGCCGAACGGCATTACTAACCACTCATAAAATATGTCTAGATCTCTGAAAGCTGTCAAAGGAACACATTCTTCGGCAATTCGCAGTTGATGGAAACCTGTAGCTAAGTCCATTCTTGAAAACACTTTTGCTCCATTCAAATAATCCAATAAATCATCTACATGGGGCAAAGGATATTTATTCTTAAGCATCTACTTGTTGAGATCTCGGTAATCCACACACAGTCTAAGAGTACCATCTGACTTTGGAACAAATACTACTGCTGCTCCCCAATTCGAAAAGCTAGGCCTGATCAGACCCTTCCATAAAAGTTGTTTAGTTTGATGACCCAATTCTTCTTTCTCTTTCCATGTCATTCTTCTAATAGGATGCTGCACCACTGGCCTTGCATTCGGAACTAGATCGATCCTGAAGTCAATTTCTCTCTGCTGAGGTAAGCTGTCAACTTCTTCAAACACATCCGCATAATTCTTGACGACGGGAATATTTTCAATAGCAGTGGGGGTGACCTCAAGAGCAGCCCAAAATCTTTTTCTATCTGAATCTGAGCCTACGCATGGTATAACAATATTCCCAAGCTTTGTTTTGGCTTTTACAACTCTTTCAACACATTTAACTTCGGCTTCAAATTTGGTTAACCAATCCAACCCGAGAATGATATCAAATTCAGAAAAATTCATAACAATTAAATTGAAAGGAAACCGATAGCAAGAGTAGGAGACGGGCACTCTACAATACAAACCGAGAATGAGAGAGCCCCCTACCGGATTATGAACTCTGATCGATTCTTTAAGATTCCTTAGTTTTAATTTCAACTTCTTAACCGTATTGCTTGAGATAAAGCTTTGTGACGCGCCTATATCAAACAATACTGTAACAGGAATATTGTTGATAGTGAGCGTGCCTTCCAAAACATCTGGCCTTTGTTGACTAGCTGAGGGTATTGCAGCATCTGTCGTGTTATTGACTTGAGCTACCTTGGTCGCTTTCAAAAGCCGGCAATCTCGCTTTATATGACCCGACTTATGGCAAAGATTGCACTCCCTGATCTCTTGAGACTTCTTATCCGATTTTGATCCATCATTCTTCCGTTTCTTCGATGATTTGCAATTCCTTAACAAATGTCCTGGCTTATTACAGTTATTGCATATGGTAGTCGTTAACGGTTCTTTCTTAGATTTAACCCCTTTCTTATTAGCTTTAGGCTTCTTACTGACCTCAGGCTGCGTACTTAACTCATGACCGTCAGTTTCAAACTTCCTTTTGCTACTAGAGTTACCTTCCTCTTCATCTTCCAAAACACCTTGCTTATCAAGATACTCATAGTGATAAGCCATTTGTATCATCTCATAAAAAGGAAGTTTCACATGAGCAAGTACTCTACCTTCGTATTTCTTTTGAAGTCCTTTGATAAATCTCATATTCCTTATAGGATCCTCAATTAGCTTCGGGGCAAAACGAGAAAGTTCATTGAATTTCTTCTGATATTCCTGGATGGTCATATCTCCTTGTTTCAGATTGTAAAATTGATCATATAACCGCTCAGTTACTTCTGGAGGAATAAATTTTTCTGTAAAAATTTCTTTAAAACTTTCCCAGGTAATATCACCTTCTAGATTATCCTCTGTAATAGTTTCCCACCAGATTAGAGCTTCGTCTTTGAGTGCCCAAGATGTTATTAGTCTTTTCTGATCATCTCTCAACTTTAAGCCTTGAAAAATTCTCTCAGAAGAACGCATCCACGCTTGTGTTTCAATAACAGACTCTTTGCCCGAGAATGGTACTCCTCCCAGATTTCGATACTTTTTTAGTAGAGCTTCTTGATCTGGTTCTGGTTGTAGGAGCAGGATTGGCTCATTAGATTGCAGAACCAAAGAATTACTTCTTTTATTTCTACCACTCATTTTCTACTATGTCTGCAAATAGCAGACAATGAGTCAGGCCAATAGAAAAGATATTGTAAAGTATAGAGACATGTATTTAGGTGTAAATGAATCTATTGGGTGAATTTTATTCTGCTCTACTCATTCTAGGACATTACTAGTCCTATCTATGTTGAGTTATTCGTCTTAGAATACCGTTGATTCTATTTCTGATGAGTTTGTTAATATGTTATATTCCAGGGCTAAGTTTAACCATTAGCTCTAATACCAACTGTGATAACCCCAAACTCCCGTAGTACGAAAACAAGGATAATCGTTGGAATATAACACATAAACAATAACAACAGAACATATATATAGAATTACAGCAGATAATGTACATCAAATTACACTGGAAATAATACATCATCAGAGTTACACAGCATAATAGGATCATACTTAGTACATAATACAGTTTTCAACTTAATATCCAATGTCTGCAGCGGAATAGAACATAATATCCTAAATGAAGTCTGAACAGCATAATAGAAATAATGGGATCCATCTTCAGCTCCATAGCTATCCATAGCACCCGAGTTTGCAAAGTGAAACAAACTACGAGTCAATCATGGGACTGGTATAAGAAATCTTACTTAACCTATTTAATAATAAGGCTAATCACAGGACCATGCCGCTAAAGCGGAATGGGTTTACTCCATTGGATTGCCAGTGCATAAATAAAGTAAATCATTTAAAACATCATAATGCTTTTTCGAAAAATGAAACCATTATAAGACTCAAGTTCCATCACACAATACAACGCAAACTGGAGGATAGAGTTTTACCTTATAATGGTCAAAAATGTTTGATACGATAAAACGGATTTGATATTATTATTAGTGTATATATGTTTCAAAAAGATTTCAATCATAACGTATCAATCATACACGGCATAGTTACCATATACTATGTCGCCATACTAGTTTTACAATCAAAACCGCATGGTGTCGTATTGGAAGTTGGATTTCCATCATAAACCAAGGCAAGGGATCGTCCTTACCAAATTCGAGACAATCTAGCCCATATCTTAGGATCAGTCGCAACTGCACCTTGGATCTTCAGGGCCAGTCCACAAATACGTTAGTGGATTAGTAATTCCTGAACAATACGTTTTCCCGCCCTATGGGGCGTAAATAAAGAGCCATTAGGGACTCAAATCCAAGGCACCTCATTCCATCATCCACATAAGTAAAAATGTTTGGGCTCCATACCATGACACCACTCCTAGCTAGAAAGAAACGTATGTCCTTCCTGCAGTCCTCTCCCGTTTCTGGTTCATATCGGGGTGTGAGGCTCGCGAATCAACGCTATACACAAAGCTATGCTAATTAAAGTTGTGCTTTGATCATTAACCACAAGGCTCTGCTTTTTAATAATAAGCCTTGATCATTTACATCTTGGCATGCCACACTGAAAATTCACGCCAAGTGACTGATGTCTACCAATATATAACCACTGAGCTCGTACGTCTCAAAGAAGGGTGTTAAGCAAGAGAATGAATTCTCTGCCACCAAGCAAATATATATTTAATAGAAATTGATCAGCATAGAATAAAATCCAATGTCATACATACATCCATTTACAAGTCCGTTCTGGGTCTGAACGAAACCGGGGACACCTTATTCCTCGTTTCATATGTCCAATACGAAAGAGAGGCTCTCGCATATCCGTACAATCAACAAGTACGTCCGGACAACTACCACTGTAACCCTTTCTTGGGAGCTAACCAATTCAGGGCATCAGTTGTCATCCATTCAATGTGAAGATCGCCGGTCTTCAACCACCGTCTTCAATATCTTCGATTTCAAATAATTCGCGAATATATATAATTCAAATCACTTATTTTCATTCCATATCATTTATAATATTTTATAACGATTTATCGCTATTTTTATTTATATAAAAATAGCCATTTTTAATTAAACGACTCTCCAGGTCATTACACGGCCCTGGCGATGTTTTCATCAAAATTTGATTTACACATTTCTCAAAATCTAACCGTTGGATCTTAGCAAATTTTATATTGTTGGAAAGATCTTTCCAAAGCGAACCTAATGGTTCTAGTTTTGGGAAAATCAGACGGTCGGATCTCTCGGTATAATCGTTTAAAGTTACGATTCCAAATCGCGAACTACAGCTGCGTGATTCATTTTATCATATATATATATATAAATTAATTCGTTCGACGATTTCAACACCATTTATTCTTTAAATAATTTTGTACACTTCATACACATATTACAAAGAATATTTTTTATCTAACAAAATAGATTTTAACACATGTTTCTTTTTAACGACTCATTCATACACTAAAAATGTAATTTTTAATGTAAAAACAGTTTCATCAAACAATGAATATTTTTAATGATTCCCACTTTCATTAAAAATGTTATTTTTAGATGTTTCAACATTTTATCAAATTAAATATTTTTAAGAAATCAATCATACATAAAGAGAAATATACTTTTTATTGTTGAAACATTTCCATCAAACAAGAATCTTTTTTAATGATTCATTTTTATTCTTTTTATGAATCATACTTTACATTAAAAATGTAATCTTTTATGTTAAAACATCTTATCACTTTTGAATCTTTTTGTAGTGTCCCGAAATTTCGGTCCAATTTGAGCTGACCAAATAACACAAGTCCAACCCAAATTACACTGGAAACCAGAGAACTAATAGAAAGAAATTAGAGGGTGAGAATAGATAAGATAGAAACTTAGAATAGAAGAAGAAGAACAACAACACAACATCAGAGTAACACGAACCTCACAGCGGAACAAATAACATATAATATATAACATAACTTTGAAATATAAATTCGTACTTGAATATACATATCATTTCCAAAGTACAATACTTACAACACAGCAGAAATAGCCATAGTTATATAATTCTGAAGCCTCCTGCTCCAGCTCTTCAAGTATCTGTAAATCACAACTACTTGACTGTCCATACAAAATTGGGCACCCAAGAGTTTAGGGAAAACAAAATAAACTATGGGTCAGTCATGTGACTGGTGTGAGTAAACTCAAATCATTTGTATAACTTTAAAAATCCTTTCAAAAGAAAGAATAATCGTAAGACCGATCCACACATAAACACGGATGGTTTTTACCTTACGATAACCTAAATCATTTGTAAAACAATATTATTCTGATATTATAATAATGTCTAACACAAGTAATATCAATCTAGTAGAAACGCTTGCATCTAACGTTCTACATATATAATATACAATCAAAACCGCGGGCTCTTATTTGGGGAATGGATTCCAACAACGACAAGGTATGGATCAAGGTTTTAAATCTCCCTGAGATGAGCCGAGATGAAAATCCGAGATATCAGCCAAAATCCGAGATTTGGTCCCTCGTTTAGTTATAAGTGTTTCAAATATCGCCCAAGACGGCCGAGATATTTTCCCGAGATATCGGCCAAAATCCGAGATTTAAAATATTGGTATGGATACACCTTCCGCTCAGTGTACTCTAGAAGCGATACACTGGAGTTCAACAAGAACATCTTGCAACTCAGCCACACATGACCGACCCCTCATTTCTCTTGAGAGTACCGAATATATTGTCACCGTACAGTTGGTAAACCAACATAACCATTCCCGGGAGATTCAGAATTGAAAGAAGTAACAAATATGAATATTCTCTAGATGGTATACCCTACTTGGGTGCGGCCCACTTAGCCATGCTACCTGCCCGATTTCTGTCATTTCCCAGTTGATGAGGCTGGAGGTCATAACGTATCCTTCAACGGATTACTCATTCATTCACTTTGAATGCCACATCGTCATACCCGTCAAACCACAAATTGATTTCCTCAAAAATACCACGGGTATAACCTAAGAGAAATGAATTCCTCCACCACCGACGTAAATACGTTTGAAACGATCAACTCACGTGATCCACCAGATATACTCTGTCAAACATTCTTCCATATAGGTTGTCCTGGGACTGGACAAACCGAAGGCACTATTCTGTAAACAGGATAGCTCTTGCATAACTCCGTCTTCAATTTGTCTTCGATCTATTTGACTCGAAATGCTAATGCCCATACGGAGTGGTTCTCGGATAATAACTCAACCGGTCTCTCCGTATTAACGACGGAAAAATGGTCAAAACTTTGATAGTCTGTGATTTAACTATCAAAAGAAAACTCGTGTGCAAACAACGGTATTATTTCCAAATGAAAATTTTATCGATCAATCAACATTCAACATTTATCCCTTTAAATTAATTTATCATTTATTTATTTATTTCCTAATTTCCCGTTCTCATATATTCGTAAATCCTTATTTTCTAAACTTAGAAAATATACGTTATTAATCACTGGAAAACGTTTCCATATTTATTCCCATTTCTTATTTTCTATTATCAGAAAACATTTCTGATTCTTATTTGGAAAACATTTCCAAAACTCCTTCATTTGATTTAAACTGATGTTTAAATAAACATCGCTATGCCAACACAAACCATTACGCTCATTAACTAAATTCACTTAACCTACCTTTACTATCAAACTTTACCCATTCCTTAGTTAAGAAGGAAGTCAATCAAGTTGGGGTATAATTACCTCTTAGACCTTAACTGAACAACGTTTTAACTTCGAAATAGACAAAGTTTATCTTTTTAAACCTTTAACAACTTCCTTGCGAACCTCACGGATTCTATTTACGAATCCACTTCTTTTATAAAAACACTGGTTATAACGATAATGTTATAATCACTACTTTCGAAATATCTAACTTCAAATATAACTTTTATTCTATTATTTGAATAAATAAATAAACATCTAATTTATAAATAAATAAATCTTGATTTAAACACCGGAAAGTATAAGTACTTTCCGGAATTGGATAAAATCGAATTCAACGATTAACTCTCTTCAAATAACTAATATTCGATTAACTCAATTCGAATAACTAATATTCGATTAACTCACTTCGAATAGCTTATATTCGATTACTCTCGTCGAATAACTAATATTCGATAACTCCATTCGAATAACTTATATTCGATTTAACTCCTTTTGAATAACTTATATTCGATTTAACTCCTTTTGAATGAACTATATTTGATAACCCCTTCGAATAACTAATATTCGATAGCCCCTTTTGAATAACTAATTCGATAACTCCTTTCGAATAACTAATATTCGATAACCCCTTTCGAATAACTAATATTCGATTAACTCATTTCGAATAACTCTATTCGATAAATTCTTATCTTCGATTAATCAAAACTCGACGAACTCTAACTCGATTAACTAATAATCGACTAACTCTAACTCGATTAACTCAAATTCGATTAACTCATTTCGATTAACTTCTTTTGATAAACTCCTTCATTTTATTCGAATAAACTATATTCGATTAACTCTTTTAATTCTATTCGAATAAACTATGTCTGTTTTAACTTTATTTCGAATAGCTAATACTCGATTTAACTCCATTCGCTTGACTCTAGATCGCAGCAATCACAATGGTTACGCCTGATTCCCTCAGGAAACATCCGACCGGCGTAGGCTATCTGCAGCCCTGCGAATTACGCTAGCAGTCGTACGAAATGGCAACTCATCCTAAATAACTATGTTTGACTAACTCTATCTCAAATAACTATATTCGATCAACTCTAATTGAATAACTAATATTCAATTAAATCCTAATTCGGTTAACTATGTTCAATTAACTCTATCTGGTTAACTCTTTATTCGAATAACTAATATTTGATTAACTCTAATTGAATAACTAATATTCAGTTAACTCTACTGATTAACTCTAACTGGTTAACTCTAACTGGTTAACTCTAATTGATTAACTCTAACTGATTAACCCTATCCAATTTACTCTTCATCCAAATTTAGTTTCAAATATCGATGTTGAAATCGATTCTTACTTCTCTATATAAGTCCTGACTTATATATTCTATTTATCCAATGATAAATATTTCAATTAATTTATAAACCTTATTTATAAATTAATCTTCTTACTTTATCTGTTAAAACGGATTTCTCTTAAATATTCGTTTTTCAAGTGTTTCCTTTTATAATCTATTTATTTTCGAAATAAATATTTCCTTTATAATTCTATTTATTTTCTAAATACATATTTCTTTTATAATTCTATCTATTTCATAAATAAATATTTTCATTTATAATCTATTTGTAAATGTTTTACATATATTTCCTTTTTAATTCTATTTGTAAATGGTTTACAAATATTCCCTTTTCAATTCTATTTGTAAATAGTTTACAAATATTACCTTTTCTATTTGTTTCACAAATATTTCCTTTTATAACTTTATTTATTTCATAAATAAATATTTCCTTTATCTCTATTTATTTTCTAAACAAATATTTCCTTTCCTATTTGTTTCACAAATATTTTCCTTTTATATATAAAATCCATTGATTTTATATAAATAATTCAATTTCAAAATACACTTTGAAAATCCCCTATTCTACATCCTAATATCTCTTACGGTATTTAAAATACCCAAATAACAACGATCGATACCATTCAACACACGTAATCAACACAGATTATATATCACATCATATATTACAATATATGAAAAACAGTAAAATAAATGTTGAGGAATCCAGTTTGATTCCTCCGACCTGTTTCCCTGCATCCACAGATGTTACACAATATAATCAACATCAATTTCAGTTCAATATGAATTATTCTGATAAACAAAATCAATATATATATATATATATATTTAACGGTTTATAAATATATATATATATTTATTTATTTATTTATATTTATATTTATATATATATATAATTTCAACTAACTGACTGGCAGTTCAATCAACCAAATCAACACATAACAATCAACCAATATTTTAGTTCTAAAAATACGTTATAAAAATATAAACTGATCAGAGTTAGTGAGATTTACTCACATTGGACGATCATCGTTAAAGAACGATACTGTTGTTTGATTCAGATTAAACAATTTATTTCACCATAAATTCAAACAAGCTCCAATCCGCTCCCAATTAGTTCCATGGTGTAGCCACCGTCCATATGGTCTCAACGGATCCGACCGTTCGTGATTCTGATATCGTATGGATAAGAAATTCATTTTACAAGTTAATACATTGTTTTAATTTTAAAATAAAACTAAATTATTTAACTATGGGCCTTAACCTTTATTTCCCGGCCCGACATCCAAACAAAAGCCCACCGACCCATACCCGCTTAAAATGCTTCTTCCCCAAACAGAGAATCCCGATCCCAACGATGCTCCCTTACCATTTCCCGTTGCTTTCTCCACTGAGTTCATCCACCTTACTTCTCAAATCAACAAATGAAATTTACCAAAGTCCTTCTCATCCAACTCTCTTCCCTCCCATACCCCGTTTGCCCAACTCGAGCTCTATCTGTACTCGCTTCGAACCCCAAGTACCAGAAACCATCGACAGTTTTTTGTTCTAGTTTCAACCCAAAAACCATCACAACGATCTACACGATCCCATAAACAATAAACTGATATCGAATTTCAGCATTAACGCATTACTTCCCCAAAATCTCGAACCCTAGAAACTGCTGTACATACGTCGAACCTCCAAGGCTTGCGTCGCACTCACCAAAGGCACTACCAGATCGAAGAGGCTGCCATGAGGATCACAATTATATTTACTTTGTGATTTATTGAATTTTATTTCAATAGTTTTGATTTGTTTCTCTCACTATTTTTTTCTCTCCGTGAAATGAAGAACACGGCGGAACAAACATTGACTAGAGAGAAGTGAGATTAGGTTATGGAAGTTAAAAGATTATTTATAGAGTTATTTTATTATTATTTTTATTAGATTATTCTATTAGATTATAATCAACTACTATTTTTATTTGTGTTTTAAAATTCCTGTAATCACACATGACATCTAAAAATCACGAAAATGGACATGCAGCTATAGTTCGACATTACGGTCCCAACGAAACTGGTTTCGTCGAATTCCGACTCTGTTTGCTCACACAGCGTATTTTTAAAGGTCCAATTATCGACTGTTTTTCACATTAAAATCGCCCACGACCACATACTGACTTCAAAAATCACGAAAATTGGAATCTAACAATAATTTGACATTGCGGATCCAACAAAATTAGTTTCATCGAAAGAAGAGGTCGTTTGCAAAACTGGCTATTTTTAAAGCTCTAAATAAACCCTTTTTAAATATAAATATATTTGAAAATAATTAAATTAAATATTAATAAATTAATATTATCGTACATATTCACAATAGAATATCATACAGCTCCACTGGGATTTACAACTCGATATTCAAATCCGGTTGAATCGATATTAAAATTTATATTGAAATTCCTTATATATATCGTTATAAATTTTAAAGGAATTCCATAGCGACTTTTCTAAAATTTGATTTGGACATAAATCAAAATCTACGTAATGAAATCCCAATTTTTTTCTTCCACTAGAAACATATACTTCACCCGCTCCGAACATTTCTTATTTCACGGAAATCTGATTTAAAACGGACCCTGTATATTCAGTTGAAGTTCGAATCGCCAAACAGCGAACTACCGCACCATTTGGTGCTCGATTTTAATTATAATATAATTATATGTTCAAACTGTCGTTCAAATAATATATTCGTCATTCTAATTCAATTCTAAGCTGAATTAAATACTTTGAATTGTCCAATTCACATTATATTGTCAATTCACTATTTCTGATTATTTTAAAAATTAAATATATTATTCTATTATTTTTATTAATTAAATATTCAATAAAATTTAATTAAACAACCATTTTCACTATTTAAATAATTAAGTAAATTAGTTATTATCCATATAAATACGGGTCATTACACTTTGTAATCTTTAATGTAAACACATAACTTGAATCTTTTAATATGATTCATACATGCATTAAAATGTAAATTTTAATGTAAACACCATTTTATTTACTTTTCTATTTAAACAAAGGTTCATTTTTCATATTTTCTCATTTACACTAAAAATGTACCTTTTTATTGTTTAACTTCTATTTAAACAAATGAATCATTTTCATGTTTTTCATTTACAGTAAAAATGTAAACTTTTTATTGTTTAACTTTTTTTATTTAAACAAATGAATCATATCCCATTTACAATGAAAATGTAAATTCTCATGTTAACATAATTTTATCAAAAAAAGCATCTTTAAATGAATCATATTTCATTTACAATGAAAATGTAAATTCTAATGTTAACATAATTTTATCAAAACAAGCATCTTTTAAATGAATCATATTTCATTTACAATGAAAATTTAAATTCTCGTGTTAACATAATTTAATCAAAATAAGCATCTTTAAATGAATCATATTTCATTTACAATGAAAACCTGAATTCTCATGTTAACATAATTTTATCAAAACAAGCATCTTTTAAATGAATCATATTTCATTTACAATGGAAATGTAAATTCTCATGTTAACATAATTTTATCAGAACAAGCATCTTTTCAATGAATCATATTTTACATTAAAAATGTGATTTTTAATGTAAGGACATATTCCATTTCAAATAATGATCATTTTTAATCTACAATAAAAATGTGAATGTTTATGTTAACATATTCTCATCACATATATAGATCATTTTTTTTTCTTACATACAATAAAAAAGTGCATTTTTATTATTAACAAACTTTCATTTCAAATAATGGACATTTTTAACTTACAATAAAAAATGTGAATTTATTATTAAACAATTTTCATTCCAAATAATGATCAATTTTAATTTAATATATACAATAAAAATCTAATCTTTATTGTTTAACCAATTTTATATCATAACATGAATATTTTACAGCACATAAATATTTCAGAAAATTTCGGCAGCATAATGGCAGGGTAATTAAAAACCGACACTGTCCCTAGTACGGATCCTCTGCTAACCTAGGCATCACGGTGATACAAGGGTTTAATTTTCCTAATACAATTTCTTTTCATTATACAATGAATTTTCCACAAACACGATCAATTTCGTTTCAACCGAAATCAAACAACCACAATCACAATCAAATTCACACCACAATACAATCAAGTCGTCAATGGTCTGTGGACGACGGCGTCGGGAGTTTCTAAACTCCGTCTGCAACCTAATACAATTTTATTTATTTCTTTTGGATTCAGAAATCTCACTTTGCTTTTTATTTCTTCTAAAATTGTAGAGAGCTCCAAAAATTCTTCGGTCTCTTCTGAATGTAGATCTCAAATTTACGGTCCCAACGCTTCCTGTTTCATCGAATTTCGTTACCATATGATAAAGATACGATTTTTTTAGAAATCAATTAAATTAGCAACGCTTGTAAAATGTTATAAATACTTTAATTATTTACCTTTTGTTTATCAGCCGATGATTTTCAACTTGATTCAAAACTAGGTTTCACAATTTCTCCCAATCTGTGAAGTGTGAGGTCGATCGGGTGGTACCACGTCCTAAGTTTTGGAGGCACGCACAGAATGGTGGTGGTGCGGTCAGGTGCGATGGCAGATCGGCGGCGCGGCGACGGTTCAACCGCGTTGACTTCAGGGGTTCGGTTCTCGATCCACACGCAAAAAAATGGCGAAATCGGTATGGAATTGAAGAGGGAATCGAGATCTACGAAATCCTCTAAAGGGTTGATTGATTTCGTTGAGTGTGGAAGGAGTTATCGAAGGAAGAAAAATGGAGCTATAGCCACCATTCGTTTTGAGCAGATCGGGTTTTATAGAAATAACGACAAGGGTTTAATTTGATAATATAAATATATTTAAATTATTTAATTTATTTAATTCAGAAAATACCCATAATTCCATACGAACTCCAAATCAAACCCAACGACAGTCGCCCCCAGCTAAATACCCCCATTCCGGACATAATGGAATATGTTTCGTAGGCCTATTCGACTGTTTAAGTCAGTTATTCTTTAAATTCAAATATAAAACATTTAATTTAAAATTTGAACGTACATTTAATTTACCGGGGCCACAATCTGACTTCAAAAATTCCCAAAAAATAAATCGAGCTATGTTTTGACGATATGGTCCTAACAAAATTAATTTCATTGAGTTTGGAGACCGTTTGAAAAATAACCATTTTTTGGTCGATCCAAATTGATTGAAATTGATAAAACACAATTTCTTTTGCCACGCTCACATATTAATTCCATAAATTATGAAAATTGGAATCCTGCAATAAGTTGACATTCCGGATCCAACCAAAGTGGTTTCGTCGAAATTGGAGGTCGTTTGCAAAATGGCTATTTATAAGGGCTATATATTATATTAAATTCCATAGCGGTTATTCTGAATATTTAAATGGACATAACTTTTTATTCCCGCTATGAAATTTCAATTTTTCAAAGTCGTTGGAAAGACTTTTTTAAACAGATTTAAATATTTTTGTTTTTACTGAAATCCGATTTATTTTGAATCATGTACATTCAGTCAAAGTTCGAATTCAAATTTTCAAACTACCGCGCTATTTCTTACTCCTTTTATAATTAAAATAAATATATTCGTTCTAACTTCAATTTAAATAAATTTTTAGTCGTTATTATTTAAAATAAATTATTTTAAATATTCTGAATTCATCAAAATAGGCAAAATAAAATTTTAAATTGGTTCTGATTTTCCGGGTTGTTATAATGCTCATTAACTTTTTCACCATCATTTTTCTCCTTATTATCTAACATTAGTCTTAAAACGTATTTCTCCTGCTCCTTCTTCTTTTTCTTCTCCTTGTCCTGCTTATCTTTCTTCTCCACTTGCTTATCATTCACCTGTTCCTTCTGCTTCTCTTTTTATTAATCCTTCTTCTCCTCGTCTTCTTCCTCTCCACTTTCAGTTTCCTCGCTATCTTCGTCAACATTCATTTCATCGTGCTCTTGGTCTTCATCCTCTGCACTATCATCGTTATCTTCAACGTCTATATAATCTTACCTTCATCATCTTTTAATCTAAGTTGTCCTTCTACACTATCTTCTGATGATGTGTCAGCCTCAAGTTCATCAATTCTTTTTTTAATCTTAAATTCTCCTCTTTCAACTACGTATTCTCCAATTTTAATTTTGCTATCAACTCCTTGAATTTTTTCCCTTTTCTTATAAAATGCTTCATATTCTTCATCCTTTTCGTTGCGCAATTTCATTTCCTTTCCTTTGTAAATCCTAAAAACAAAAGCAATAATCCATGTTTTATTCATATTGTAAATAGTTGCACTTACGTATGCAACTATCTGAAAAAATTGCATAAATGTATGGAAGTATACTGGAAGTGTGTAAATATTCAGAATATCTGCATATATGTATGCAACTTTTAAAAAATACTTGCATAGAAGTATGCGATTATTTAGATTTTTTTTGCAATTCAAATGTTCAATATTTCAGATTACTTGCACATAAATAAACAAGTATTCTGAATGTTTGCACACAAGAAAGCAACATTTTTAATATATTAGAACTATTCCAAATATATGCAGCTATGTATGCAAATATTTTTTATATTTGCACATACTCATGCAACTGTTCTGAAAAAATTAATATGCACTACAAAAAAATACCATATTGCAACTAGCTATTTGCAACAGGCGACACATGACAGTTGCAGTAAATGATATTTTGCAACAGACGTATTATAGCACTTGCAGTAGATGAGATTTAGCAACATGTCTTTTCTTTCTGTTGCAAAAAAATATTTTTAGCAACTGCACTTCCTTTCCTGTTGCAAAAACATACTTTTAGCAACTATGCTTCCAAGCCAGTTGCGAATAAATATCTTTAGCAATTGTTTTCGCCACTTGCAATAAATGTATTATTTTACAACTGGTAAAGCCAGTTGCGAAAAACATATTATTAAAAATAAGTATAAGCTTTTAATGATTAACTTTTAAAAACTAATTTTAAATAGTTACTATTAAATGATTAACTACTAGTAATTATATAGTAATTAAGGTTAATATTTAATAATTATTAATTAATAATAAAATTTAAGTATTATTAATTAATAATAAATTTTAAGTATTATAAAGTGATATTTATAACTGATAATTATATAATAATAATTAACATTTAAAATTTCATAATAAAATAATTATTAAATAATATTAAATTAATAATAAAAACTAATGGATAATAATTAATAATTAATAATTAACAAATACGAAACTACATTTTTATAATTAATAATTACTACTAAGCAATAAATAATTGATATGTAATAGGTAATAATCAAAACTAATAACTAATGAATTCAATAATTAATAATTTAATTATTGTAATAATTATTAGTACAATATAATTAATTAACAATTTTACTAATAAGGTATAAAACATATTTTGTAAATATACATAAAATTGATTAAGAATTACGGTATGCTTATGAATTAAATTTGATAATTGAATATAATTAGTGATTAATACTAAATAACCAATAATTATTATTTTAATAATTAATCACTAATAATTTTTAATGTTTAGCCTTTAATAAATATTGTTTGAAGTTTACCATTTTGTTATAAGCATGCTTATTTTGTTGAACTTGCTAAAACGACTTGATTTCATGCTAACAGAAATCTCAATCTAGATTGAACTTATGCAACTCAAATAAGTGGATTATACATTTACACTGCCGGCTGTAATAGTTCGATATTTTTTCTTCTGGGCGAGTCCAAACTTTTACCAATCCCGCTTCCTTTTTTGTTTCCCACTTCACAATTGCGATCCCAAAAATCTAAATCGGATTATTCTTCTTCCAGATCCCTCATTTCTCAAAAATCCTAATTTCTAAAAAAGACCCAAAGTATAAAACCCGATTCATTTCCTCACCTAAACTGACCACGAAACGAACACCCTCTTCCCTTCGCTCGACCCATTCATCCTTTGGAAGCCACGAATCGATGACGAAACTGTAGATAAACAAGATTATCAAAGGCGGTTGTTCTTTAATCCTCTGAACTCTACTTCACAGCGCTCGAGAAATCCTGATTGTGATTTTTCTTCTCGTTCTATTTCGGTTCCTACAAACAAGATAAGTGATTTCTCTTTGAGTAAGTTTCGATTTTCGTATTTTATCAGTGTTTAGATTTCGTAGCATACGATTATTCATCTCTTAGATTTTTGAGCATACGATTATTCACCTCTTATTGTTCTTCTCGTTCTATCCGCGTTTTATTTTCTCATTGATATGGTAACTGGAAGTTGTTCTATTTCGTATTTTATCAACGTTTCGATTTTCCTTATTGTGGTTTTTCCTTTTCATACTATTTGCTGTTGGTGAAAATTTAACTCGAAGATGTAAGTTTTTTTTCTTTCATTTTAGTTGGTTCTTTTATGTTATTACATGACCTTTAGCAGAATTTATTATAATATAAAAGTGCAAAATAACTCTTTTTCCCTGCACTGTGATGTTACCGCTCAATTTTCTGTTGGCATAAGTGAATTGGTATATTGTCCACCAAAGGGATAATGTATGAGTGAATTTAGTTGTGCAAATTAGCAGTTCTTTTCAGTGGGATAAAACTGAGTGATTGATTCACCTAACAAGGCGCAAATATATTTTGAAGTTGGTCACATTTTAGTATTAATCACCACGAGACTGTAGCATTTACATCAACTTTAATTCACCTCCATATGAATCGTGATTGTCACTCGAACAAAAATTATATGTAAGCTATTATCATTTGTATTTTGTACTTGTTTCTAACTTTCTTATTATGTTTAAAATAATATCCTGTCTTCATTCCAGTGTACGACTCTACGGCTTAGTACTCTATTTCATTAAAGTACATTTACAATGCAAGTTTATGCTAAAGTCAGGCCAAGAACCAATAGTGCACATATGCGCCTGTCAAATTTCAGTAATTTACGTATTTATAATGCATTCATTTGCTTATTTTCATTTGTAAATATCCAAACTAATGCCATATTTTGAATTTAACGGTCATTGTCCTTTAACCTATGGATTATATCTTCCAGTATGGTCCTCAACCTCCTATTTTTTATTACAGACTGAAGACTTATTCATTGATGCCTATGTTCAGTAATATAAAGTTGTATGGAAATTTAACAAGTTGGGTCACTGTGTTTAAGTGATATCAATGAACCAGGTTGCCTAACTTTTTCATCATACAAACCAGGTTAATGTATTATTTTCATATTTGGCATTCATTTAGATCACTTTAGTAGTATAATTGTATAGTGTATGTATTTCTGTGCTTGCAACTTTTATTATTAGAAACTCTAACAATGAATAACTCTCATGCTTGTGTACAGCTTCTCTAATACATGCGCTTTATTAATAAAACTGAATGTGTTTTTATGTGATGTACTGAGTTATGTACCTGGAGCCCGGTTTTTTGGTTGGAAGTTAGGCTATTGTGTTTCATGCTTTGTGTTGAACTGGTCTGGGCTTGCACTTTTGGTTGCTGGAGCCTGGATCTTATGTGAAATCTTAAATGAATGTGTTTTCATGGTCTGCTTTGATCAGACAATGTAAAATCGTAAAACTGAGCACTGCTAGCCTTTCATTAGCCTGTTTTTTCTTTGTTGCACTGCGTGTTTTTATTAATATGGCCTATGCATATATATGTGCAAATCTTAAATAGTTTTAATTGAATATTGCTTATCTTTGTTGTAACAGGGCCAATTGTGCTTATGTTGTGGAGATTATGTCAGAAGCATGGCAAGATTAAATCAATCGTTTGATTGCCTTGTAAGTAAACTGTATAAGATGGAAATGATGATAAAACAATATGACCATTTCCTTTCGGTGCTCCTAGTGTAAGCAAAACAAAAATTACAAAATCACGTTTTATTTTATCAAAATTTGTTTATAATATCAGTTGTTTGTTGTTGTAATGCAGCCATGTCAACCTGTGATATGTTCATATGCCAGTGCAATTGCAGTTTGGATGACCGTTGGCAATTCATAAATACCTCATGCTGCTTTAGTTCAAGGGCCACTTGGTCCTGTTCAATCCTCCAGTACAGGTGCACCTTAAATATTATGCTAGCTTGTATTTCTATTATCTATCATATGCATTCTATGTTCTTCTCGGTTCAACTTCAATTCGTCTTTTTTTTGTTCCATTGTTTGCAACAGATTTTCTTCCTTGTTTTCAACTTCCAATTTTTTCATTCCTTTCTATATTTGTATCAAAGAAATTGCACCTGAAGCATCAAGCATCATTTACAGGTGCCTGATTTGAAATGTTAATAAGCACAGTGCCTTTACAGGTGCTTTTCTCTTTCAGTACCTATTCTTTACATGTTCTTATTTAGATGATATCCACTTGATGTTTATTTTTATGTTTAAGCCATAAAATTATAACAACAGTTTCATCCTCTTGTTTTACCTGTGAAGGAACACGTTATTTTTGAAGGAACACAAAACAAAAAAGCTAGTTCATTGAAATGGAGAAAAAGTCACAATAACAACTAAAGATTCAAGAGCAACAGAAAGAAAAGAGAAGGCTTTAAATGTTTCACATCAAGTGGCACATCTAGAGTGACCTCCATGTTTATTGGTTTGTCTTGATTATATGAGTGTAATGTTCTTATTTGGTGATGTTATTTGGATATTGTATGTTTTTTAATTTGGATTATTAGATTGTATTTTGGAATTTGTTATTGCTTCAATTATAATCAATGATAATTATTGTTGTGTATATTATTTCACGTTGTAATAGTAAATTATGATATATAAGTAGAATCTTGATATATAAATGGTGGTAGTCGAGTCATATGCAACAATCATGTATTTTTGCAAATAATCAAATTGCAAATGTATAAGACTCTTCTGCAACTGTCATTTGTTGTTGTAAAAGAATCAGTTGCAACAGCAAAGACATGTTGCAAAAAATTATACTGCAACATCTTATTGCAACAGGCGGAAAATGTTGCAAGACTTTTTGCAACTTCGGCTATACCAACAGGCGTGGGCCTGTTGCAATTGGTCTACTGCAACAGATATTGTCTGTTGCGAAAAGTGTTTTTTGTTGTAGTGATGTCAACTAAAAATGCTATAGATTTATATGATTCTTATAGTGTTGTATGTGACATTTAGTAGCATTGATGGCTTCAGCATTGTTTTGTCCCATTTTCCAGCCAATGAGTATATTTTACTGTATTATGGCTTTGAGGTCTTTAATACAAAGGTTTTTTCACAAATCCACCACTACAAAAAAAACATTTACGAACAAAATGAAAAATTATTTAATAAGAAATTTACAAATAAGTTTGAAAATATTGCCAAAAATAGTGTCATGCATGCATTAATCTTGTGTGGTGTCTAATAGAATTTGTCCACTTGGCTAAAGAGATAACGACGTATGGTTTTCGGCCAAGATATTATCGTTAATTTTTGGTTACACACACAATACGGTATCAGCATTCAAGGTAAGGTGTAGTTAGGGCTGGATACAAGGAAAGTAGCCACTAAATGGAAAAGTAAAAAATTTAACTGTATCATAACAAGCTTACACTGACTTTTCTTTAATTGTAGAAAAAATCTCTCTCTATATATTCTTTTTTTTTACTGCAGCTTCATCTTTAAAATTTCACTCTATGAATGATTTAAATTCTTCATCATTCTTATCTTCCTTTTTTAAATGGCCACTGGTTTTTATCATCTCCCATTCCATTGTAGCGGCCAACAACTGTGCAACATCTTCTTCCGTAAATGTTATTATCAAATCCCCAAATTGGAAGTATTTCAGATTTTCTTGTAGGTTTTGATTATGATATCTAAAGTGGTAGAATTATTTGTGGTCTCTGATGGGGAAATGACTCCGTCAAATATCATGTCGATAAATCCACCAAGAGGCACTTTTCCAAGATATAAAGTATGCTTTCCTGTAAATAGATCCTCAGCCTTCAGTTTCTCTACCAAATCTATGAACAACTTCAGGTTATTTCTGTAAACTTCTTCTTTTTTGCAATCTTTGGTTGCTCTTCTATTTTCTGTTTTTTCGTTATATGTACAGAAGTTTATGGCTGTTCTGTGGTTACCAATGCTTTTTCTTGTTCACTTTCTATTGCATCATCTTCTTCCACGTTAGATCTCTGTAATAAGAGATAGAAGATTTTTAAATAACGTTAATTAAGTCCATATAATTATGAAACAATCAGTTGATAAATGCACACTTGCATGCAACAGTTCTTACTGAATGCAAAGAATCATGCAACAATCAGGTGATAAATTCACACTTGCATGCAACAATTCTGATTAAATGCATACAATTATGCAACAATCAGTTGATATTTGCACACTTGCCTGCAACAGTTCTGATTAACTACATAGAATTATGCAACAATCAGTTGATAGTTGCACACTTGCATGCAACAGTTCTTATTAAATGCATAGAATAATGCAACAATCAGGTGATAGATGCACACTTGCATTAACATTTCTATTAAAATGCATAGAATCATGCAACATTCTGTTGATAATTGCACACTTGCATGCAACAGTTCTTATTAAATTCATAGAATCATGCAACAATCAGGTGATAAATGCACATTTGCATGCAACAGTTCTAATTAAATGCATAGAATCATGCAATATTTTGTTGATAGTTGCACATTTGCATGCAACAGTTCTGATTAAATGCATAGATTCATGTAACAAATCAGTTAATAAATGCACACTTGCATGCATCAATTCTATTTAAATTCATAGATTCATGCAACAATCTGTTGACAGATGCATGCAACATGCAACAGTTCTTATTAAATTCATAGAATAATGCAGCAATCAGGTAATATATGCATACAATCATGCAACAATTTTGAAAAAACGCCTACAAGGATGCAAAAATTCTGATTAATTTCATTTATGTATAAAAATATTTTGTATAAATTATTGGATATATGCAACTGTGTCGAATATATACATTCATGTATGCAAAAGTTTTGAATATATGGATGCATGTTTGCAACAGTACTGAATATATGCATACAATTATGAAATTAATCTAAATACTTCCATAATTGCATGGAACATTTCTTATTAAATTCATTTATTTAGGTATAAATGTATTTATTCAGGTGATAAATGCAACAGTATTCTGAATACATGAATAAAAATATCAGCTGATAAATGCATATAATCATGCAATATTTCTTTTAAAATCATAGAATCATGCAACAATTCTGAATAAAAGCCTACAATCAAGCAACAAATCTGAATAAAAGCATACAATAATGATACATTCTGAATAAGTTCACAATAACGTCCAATAATTCTTAATAAAAGCTTTCAAGACCGCAACAACTCTGAATAAAAACAAACTACGGAAGTTTTGGGAAACCTATGAAATTTTTTCAACAACTATGTATAATATTTGCTACAACCTTACCAGTTTACTCTTATCTTTGTATATAATATGCATAGAATATTAATTGTAGAAGGTAACATAAAGAAATCCAAATTAAACCTTCATTCTCGCCATTTTGTCCAAATTTTCTGAAGAAATTGACAACGATTTTGCTGATTTTTGTCCGATCAATAGTAAAATGATGATAATCGGCTGTGAATTTTTTATTTTCTTCTTCGATCGACTGAGGTAATAGAACGATATGATTGATGAAATGATAACGATTTGTGGAATAAGGGTTTTGAACGGTTTAAAGGCTAAAAATGGAATTTCATCGGCCGCATTTCAAAAAAAGGGATGTAATTTGTATTACTTTTACGGCCGAACTTTTTTTTAATTTTGAAAGTTAATAAAGATGTGTGCCTAACGCGTGGTTTACAACGACGTTTTACTAACATGTAATGCAAACATGAATTAGCCAATACGTTTTACTCTCATGTGTCAAAACCAGTAACTGCCAGTTATAGTTACCTGCACCTTTTTCATTCATACATTTACTCCTACCACGCTGCTGACAACAATATTTTAATTCCCCTCCACCTGCTACCTTCAATTATTGTGTTCGAAACCATTCCCACTCAGTTTCATCACTGCTGTCATTTTAAATTTTAACCATTTGGCATACAAGAAACATTTTTAACCCCGCCATCATTTACTTAATTATTTGATGTCGGTCTCAAGCCCGAAAAAGAAGAGAAAATGTTTTCCTTGCCTTCATGTTGGTTTAAATAATTCTCAACCCACAAAAATAGAGGAAAAAACTTACATTTGTCCACTTAGTGTTCTGCTATTCTTACGTAACTAACTTTGTTTATTTTGTTGTAAATCAGGATGAAGGAGGTGGGGAAGGTTAAGGAGTATGTTTTTAGTACATAACATATTTCACTATCAACAAAAAAATAATTGGATACACACCTGATTGGTTTTATGATTACAAGACTGTTTGGATGTCTATATTCCCTTTTATTTTTTTCAATAATCTAACATACTTTGGTTGACATTTCTCCACGTTTGTTAAGATGAGCATGTGCATATTACTGACTCAAAGCTGCAGGTTTGTCACGATTTATTATTTGTTACCAAATAATTTTAGGTAAACAATTTTCATACTCCATATACTTCATGCTATTTCGAATTAACCCTTTATTGTTTAATTTGTTCAATGACCATATACGCATCTCCTATTTTCTTCTGATTTGCGAGGATTTCATTCCATAAAGTATTGTAACAATATGAAAGATAAAAATATGAAAAACATGAATATACAAAAAAATTACACATGCAAGTTGGACACTTACACGAATTTTTTTGACTTTACTCTATGTTGATGCAATATCAGAAAATGTGTGATGTAAAATTGGAAAACAATATAATGTATTTGCATACATCAAGAAAATAAACACACAAGAATGTAGGAGATTTTATTTGGATATAGCAATTATGTTAGGCAATTAAGTTCTTAAATGTTAAAAGTAAATAGTAAATTATTAATGTAACATTAGCTTTTAATTGCAACAATTTGATTTTCGTTCAGCTTTTAAGATTTTGGATTAGATTTGAGTTCGTTGTTCTCATATTGCGAATATTTGTGGACTTGGGAAGGAGGTGAACATATAACATTTTTGCAAACACAACTGGATTAATTGCTGGGCTCAGAACTGAAATAAGCTAGGCATTTAGTAGATGAGTTTTTCTTCAATTCTTGTATTGTTGATATAGATCTTAGTATCGTTGCTTTAAATTCATTCTTATGAGACTAATTTTCTAGCATTTAACAACTACTGACATGTTTCATATTATGCTTATCTCAATATACAGTAATCGTGTTATTATCAATATTCATGTTATATATGCCCAACAACATATATTTCAGTTTTCATGGTGGGATGAGGGACTCAGCAACTTAACGGGACAACAAGAAACAAAAAATAGAGAAAATATATAATGCCCATTTTTAAGTTTGCTTTCTTCATTTGTGTAACACCCCACCTCCGCCAGGGTAACTCTTGCAAGCACACTGGCTTTGGAGGGGCGTTAAACAAGGTAAACATGCATGCAGATATCACAAGACAGAACATATAAGTAAAACAGAGTAAATAAAGCAGCGGATCAAACTAGCATTTCAAAACCATAGTCATATTACAACAAAGTACTTGATCATTATTTTCCAACAAAACAAAGTCTAGCATAAACTGAAAAACTGAAATACATAAAGTACTATCCCCAAAGTGAAGTGATAAACCACAGCTAGCTCAATGTCCAAGACCGTACATGAGCAAATCCAGTAAGCAAGCTATAAAGATCCAAGCTAAGCTCCAATGTTCCCACCCTGAGAACCTGAGGGGGGGGGAACGGAAGAAAAAGAGGCGAAAGAAAACAGGTCAGTCAAAAAGACTGGTAAGCCCTAACTACTATCTGTCCATGAACTAGTAAAGTTAACTGGCATGAGAAGCTGAGATGAACATAAGGATAACAACATACTGGCATGATGATTAACTAACAAGATAGATAAAGGTGTCATCGCATAATCAAGGTTAAGTTTTGCACCACGGGTGTACTAGCATTCTAACATGTCAAGTAAAACAAGAATTGATCCCTTGGCCCAAGCTTGGCCCAACATCATGAGATGACCTAAATCAAGGTCCAACTACACGGTCTAGTTGATCGGCTCCCTATAAGCCTAACTCGTCAAGTGTCGGTGTCATACGGCCCAAACATGCAAAGTAGTTAAACTGCGCTAGGTACACCCTAGGGTGTATCAAGTCCTAGGGTGTCAACCTCGGACACCAATCAAGTATGCACAGTCTAGATCTACTGGTACCCGTGCCTGATTCTCCAACTCCGGACTATGTGCACGACCATAGTCCGCCTGGACCTACACCGGCGTACCTACTCAGCCGTCGTTTTGGTCGCTTACATGTCGGCCCAGTAATCGTGCCCCACCCTAGCCTAGTCCTAGGGTCTTATGATACTATCAAGAGGGTTACTGCTGAAAAGGACCACACAACTAGGGTTTCATAACGGGTTAAATGTGGTTAACCCGATCCAAACGTGGATTAAATTGGTTAAGTGTACCCAAGGTTCATGACTTAACCCCGATTAACCCATCAAGCCCAAATTGGTTAAGTATTAAGTGGACCATGACTTAACCCTAATCAGGAGGCATTAATTAACTTAATGTGCTTTAACCTCTCACATTAGACCTTGTTGTGGTTACTAGTTAAGTCGGGCGGGTCCGGGTAGCTTTACACCACAACTTGGTCTAACCTCGGGTTCGAGCACAACACGACCAACTTCTCACATTGGGTCCTATTGTTTGTAGCCACTAGTTAAGCCGGGCGGGTCCGGGTAGATTTATGCTACAAACTCAACCCAACCTCGAGTTGGCCACACTCATATTTTCTAAGTGTCATGTCCATTATGTTTCCAAAACATAATTACAAGTTAACATATCACGTCATGTTATAAAAACCATGTTTATGTCATAATGTTACCCAACCCCAACGTAATCCCATCGTTTACATAATCGCATCAACGCATAAAGGATAAAATAGGGAACTTGGCATAATCATGACAAAAATGTGTTGAAGCCACAAGTTTATCATGATGGCATATGAAATGTACATATGTTCATATACTTGCATATTGCATTATTAGGCTTCAAAAGCATGCATAAAACCAAACTTAGCATATGAGTGATACATGGTGATAAATGACATGTAGAAGTTGCTAGAAGTTCGCATTTAGCCTCACATGCAAGTTATCATAAGGGATATGATGACTTCCATGTTGCCAAAATGCAACCTTTAACATAAAGCCTGAAGCTTTAAGCTCACAATCTCAAGTTTAACTTGCATAACATGATAACATGTGTATAATGATCAACCCAAACTTGCATAACATAGCAACATGTGTCATACATAATGATTGAACCAACTTGCATAACATAATGATCAACCAAACTTGCATATCATAATGATCAACCCAAACTTGCATAACATAGCAACATGTGTCATACATAATGATTGAACCAACTTGCATAACATAATGATCAACCAAACTTGCATATCATAATGATCAACCCAAACTTGCATCATTCATTTAACTTTAGAGTTCAAATAAAAAGAAAGTAGAAAAGGGCTTACAATGCTATGAAGACACAAATGAATATTTATTATAAAGATTGAGACGAAGCCCTTATGCAATCACCAAAAAAACCCAAATATGCAAGCTCCAAATGAAAAACCCTTGAGCCAAATCAATAAAAATCCTTGCTTTGTAATAGAAATGTTGCAACTTGACTTGAATGCAAACTAAGAATACTCATACAAGCTTGAAAACACTTGTATGCACTCAAAATCTCTCATATAAATAAACTTAGAAATTTTAGCATGAGAGTGGAGGCCATGAGAGGAACAAATTTGACATAGTTTAGTTGTAGGATTGAATAATGGTGATTTAGGCTAGGTTTAGGGGTCCTTTTATAGAAGATTAGGATAGTATTAGCCATAAGATTAACCCTAGATTCAATCAGAGCCTTCAAATCCCGTCACTAGCCAACAAAACAGGTCAAAACAGCCAAAATGGTGCACCAGGTTGCCTGGGTCCGACCAGGCAGGTCGACCCCCAGGTCGACCCTGGGGTCGACTCCCCAGTCGACCTGGTCCCACCCAGGTCGACTCCCAGGTCGACCCCCAGGTCGACCTGGTCTGGGCGGGATATTTCCCGCCTACCCCGATTTTCTGAAATTTGAATCTGTTTTGAATTTGAATTTTTCGTGAAACTTCGCGAGGCCATATCTCGGTCATACGGACTCCGATTTTCGAAAACTCGGACTCTATTTCGCGTATTTTTCCGAGACGAACGCAATGGCACAGCTCGTTTCCCTTGATTCAGATTTTACAGTTTAAATCTGCCTTGATTTATGTTATAACATGTTATTCAAAAATACGGGTTGTTACATTCTCCCTTCCTCAAAGGATTTCGTCCCCGAAATCTCCAAGTTAGGAAGAACGTATCCTACCATCCATCATCCATCTACTCAAAACATCATCCACGTGCAGTCATTGTCCTTAAAGGATTCTAAATGTTGTATGATCATATGCAAAGGTGTGTGTATATGTACATATCTAATGCAAAAATCAGGCGGTTACTGATACAGTAAACCTCCTTAATGCAAGGTATGTTAGTGAAATGAGTCCATATGTATGCAAATTCCTAACATAACTCATAGTCTCTACATGAGTGCACATAACATTCATCCATATGCAACATCCACGTGATAGCATAACAAGTTTCATCCATGAATAAGTATAAGCACTCATGCATATGCAACATGAAAGTGTGTGAGCCGATCTTAGTGCCTAATGTGTATCATGCATCCACGAGTATCCACGTGCAAACACTTGCAACCACTTGCAACCATCAAGCATAACATGTTTCAACTACATGTTTAATCCAAAGGGTTTCTACCTAAGGTTCTCATGACACGATTAACGAGATAACAAGATAAACATGGATAGCAAAAAGAAAGATATGCTAATTAGGAAAGAGGTCGAGAATGTACCCTCAAAAAGGAATGGATAAAGCCCACGCATCTTCTCCTCGGTTTCCCAAGTTGCGTCTTCATCGGCTTCACTCCACTGAACTTTCACCAACTTGACTTCTCGATTCCTTAACTTCTTGATCTCTGTTCCCAAAATACGAATCGGAGCTCTTCTCAGGGTTGCCTCTTTCTCTACCTCCACGTCTTCAAGAATGCTTGGTTCAACCACCTCAGCGGACTCATGCAGGCACTTTCGGAGATGCGAGACATGAAAGACATTATGCACTCCGGCTAGCTTTTCGGGCAATTCCACCTTATAGGCCATCTTTCCAATTCTCTCTATGATAGGGAAGGGTCCTACGAACCTTGGTGCCAGCTTCCCAACTGCTCCAAAACGTACCACATTACGCAAAGGAGAAACCTTCACGAAAACCATGTCTCCCACTTCGAATTCCAACTCTTCCCTTCGCTTGTCAGCATAGGATTTCTGTCTATCTTGGGCCGCTTTCATCCTTCTTCTCACTAATTCAACTTTCTCGGATGTATCCTGTATCATATCGGGCCCAAGTATAAGTCTATCTGTTGTCTCCCACCAACAAGATGGTGACCTACACGGCCTCCCATACAAAGCTTCAAATGGTGCCATCCCTATGCTGGCTTGATAGCTATTATTATAAGCAAACTCTACAAGAGGAAGGTGGTCTTCCCAAGTACCACCTAAGTCGAGAACACAAAGCCTCAAGAGATCTTCTAGCACTTTATTCACCCTTTCGGTTTGGCCATCCGTCTGGGGGTGATAGGCTGTACTCAGATTCAATCGCGTACCCATCGCTTCTTGCAAACTATTCCAGAACTGGCTAGTGAAAATTGGGTCACGATCGCTAACTATGCTAGAAGGAACTCCATGCAACCGCACTATCTCTCGGAGATAAATAGATGCCAGCCCTGATGCGGTCCTCTTGCTTTTTACTGGAATGAAGTAAGCACTCTTCGTAAGTCTGTCAACTATGACCCATATGCTTGTGTTCCCTCTCCTTGACCTAGGCAATCCATCCACAAAATCCATAGAAATACTCTCCCACTTCCATTGCGGGACCTCCAATGGATGTAATAGCCCACCTGGTTTCTTTGATTCGGCTTTCACTTGTTGGCACACCATGCACTTTGAAACATACTCTGCCACATCCTTCTTCATTCCGGCCCAAAAGAAAATGCGCTTCATATCTCTATACGTCTTATCTCCTCCCGGATGTATAGTCATCTTTGAGTGATGTGCTTCTTCAAGAACTTTATGCACCAAGTCTCCTACTTGTGGAACGCATAGCCTTCCATCACGCCTTAGCCAACCTTTATCATCAATAGTATATCTAGCAAGGTGACTAGACGTCTCACCACGAATCAACTTGTCCATGACCTCGACTATCTGTGGATCTTCCTTCTGCGAAGCCCCAACTTGATCAAGAAGTGTGGGTCTAAGCTCAAGGGATGCTAATGAATCCGTCATCGACTCAACAGCCGTCGTGAAATCAAAGGTTGCCAAGAATTCTAAGTTCTTCATCTCAATGAACAAGGGGCTCAAAGTCAATCTCCTTCTGCTTAGTGCATCCGCCACAACATTACCCTTGCCAGGGGTATAAGCTATCTCGAAGTCATAAGATGCCAAGAATTCCATCCACCTCTGCTGCCTCAGATTCAGATCTTTTTGCGAGAAGAGGTACTTGAGTGACTTGTGATCAGTATACAACTCAAACCTTTCGCCTAAAAGATAGTGGCGCCAGGATTTGAGTGCAAAGACGATCGCCGCCAACTCCAAATCATGAGTAGGATAGTTCTTCTCATGAACTTTAAGTTGCCTACCCCCATAACATATCACTCTTCCCTCTTGCATCAGAACAGCACCTAACCCCGTGCCACATGCATCTGTGTACACGGTAAACATCTTACCACTATCGGGTAATGCCAAAACTGGAGCTGAGGTAAGGGCCCTTTTGAGCTTTTGAAAAGCAAGCTCACACTCCAAGTCCCATGCGAAGACTAAGTTCTTCTTCGTCAACTTAGTAAGAGGGGCTGAAATCTTAGCGAAGTCCCTGATGAACTTCCTATAGTAGCCTGCCAGACCGAGAAAGCTTCTTACTTCGGTTGCATTCCTAGGAGTCTTCCAGTCCTGAACCACAACCACTTTCGCGGGATCCACCGCTATGCCTTGCTTAGAAACTATATGTCCAAGAAACCGAACTTCCCTTCTCCAGAAATGACATTTGGAGAACTTCGCTTTCAACTGATGCACCCTAAGTGTATCCATCACTTCCTTGAGATGCCTAGCATGCTCTTCCTCATCCTTTGAGAAGATCAGAATATCATCCACGAAGACAACAACAAACTTGTTAAGGAACTCCCTGAACACCCTACTCATCAAATCTACAAAGTAGGCGGGTGCATTAGTCAAACCGAATGGCATGACAAGCCATTCAAAGAATCCGTCTGGAGTCCTAAACGCAGTCTTATCGATACTATCCTCAGCCACTCTAAGCTGATGGAATCCGGTGGCTAGATCGAGTTGAGAGAAAACAGAAGCACCTACAAGCTGGTCGAAGAGATCATCAATCCTCGGTAACGGGTGCCTATTCTTCTTTGTCAGCTTGTTCAACTCTCGATAATCAACACATAGACGAAGCGAACCATCCGCCTTAGTAGCGAATACCACCGGAGCACCCCATTCAGAAATGCTTCGTCTAATAAAATTCTTCTCGAGCAGCTCCTTGATTTGCTTACTGAGCTCCCTTCTTTCACGAGGGGCCATGTGCCTAACGGGCAATGACACTGGCTTGGCATTATCGACTAGATAAATGTGGAAATCTATCTCTCGTTTAGGGGGTAACCCCTTAACTTCTTCAAAGACATCAGGATAGTCTCGGACCACCCTTACAGATTGCAGATCATCGATGGACGAGTCGAGAGATTCAAGATAACATAACATGACGGGACCTCTAGGGTTACAAGAAATTTCTAGGGAATTACCGAGGCGAGTCATGAGCCTCACCACCCTATGTTCACAATCGAGAATGGCTCCATAACTGGACAACCAATCCATGCCCAAGATCAACCCATATCCCGTGAACCCGAGAACATAAGCATTACACGTGAATTCTACGGTCAAGATAGAAATCTTCAAATCCACACAAATCATAGATAGATGGGCGGAACCCCCAATTGGATTTGAAACACAAACGGAATCCTCAACTAGGCTAGTACTTAGGTGCAAACTTTCAACAATGTCAGACGAAATAAAACTATGCGATGCGCCAGAATCAAATAAGGTGCGAACAGGATAATCAGAAATATAAACAAGACTTTCTACAGAAATACTACCTCGGTCCTGAGCTGGAGCAGCATTGAGAGCATGCACTTGCCCTCCAGAAGGTCCTGCACGCTGATTCTGCCCTTGCTTCTTGGGGTAATCCTTGCTAAAATGTCCGGTCTCTCCACAATGAAAGCATTCGCCCGACTTCCTCTTCTTACAGTCTTTAGCTATGTGCCCCACATTCCTACAGTAGTGGCATTTTCTTGGATCCTTTGCCTTGGTCTTGTTGTTCTTGTTGTTTTTGTTGTTCTGATTGCTCTGATTTCTTCCCCACTTGGTGTCTATCTTCTTGGCTTGAGTCTCATTAGCCTTGACTTCCTTCTTGCCATTCTTATCGTCTCCTTGAAGCAATGCCATGTCTACTAGTCCCTCAAAAGTGGCCCCTATGGGTATATGAGATAGGGATAAACCTTGTAATGGCTCGTCCAACCCTCGTGCAAAGCGTAAAGCCTTCTTCTGGGGGGTATTAACCATGTCCAAACCGAATCGGGCAAGCTTGTTAAACTCATTCACATACTCCCTCACTGTCATGTCCCCTTGCTTCAAAGATATAAACTTCTCCAATTGCAAATTCGCCTCAGCTGATGATAGAAACTTAAGCCCAAATCTTGTCCTAAAGTCGGCCCAAGTCTCTATAGGCCTCGTAGCATTGGTGACCTCCCACCAATAAGCAGCTTCTTCTTTTAATAACCATGCTGCCAATAAAACCTTTCTATGATCTTGCACATCAAAGATGGCGAAGAGATCTTCAGTTTCTTTCAACCAATTTCTTGCCTAAACAAAAGTTTCCGTCCCAATAAAGTTCTTGCCACCCATCGCCTTAAAGTCTTTGCAAATCTAAGCGAAATCTACTTGCGGATTCTGAGGAGGAGGAGGAGGAGGAGGAGGAACCTCAGTTATATTGGGGGTATTTGCTGGGCCCACATCGTTGGCCCTAGCTTCCAAGTACCTCCGGAACCATCCGGGAATGGTCACTCCCTCGGGAAGGTAAAGATCAGCCATTCTGAAACGAAGAAAAAAGATAGATAGATTCAGAACGAAGAAACGAAGGATAGTGCTATGGCTTTTGGGGAATAGCCTTTTTAAAATACTAGACTTTTCTTGGAAAATACTTAATTGGTTTTGAAAATAGTTTTTCAAAAGGTAAGTTTTAAAAAAACACTTTTGCTCAAATCTTGTAAACCTTATGCTCTGATACCAAATGTAACACCCCACCTCCGCCAGGGTAACTCTTGCAAGCACACCGGCTTTGGAGGGGCGTTAAACAAGGTAAACATGCATGTAGATATCACAAGACAGAACATATAAGTAAAACAGAGTAAATAAAGCAGCGGATCAAACTAGCATTTCAAAACCATAGTCATATTACAACAAAGTACTTGATCATTATTTTCCAACAAAACAAAGTCTAGCATAAACTGAAAAACTGAAATACATAAAGTACTATCCCCAAAGTGAAGTGATAAACCACAGCTAGCTCAATGTCCAAGACCGTACATGAGCAAATCCAGTAAGCAAGCTATAAAGATCCAAGCTAAGCTCCAATGTTCCCACCCTGAGAACCTGAGGGGGGGAAACGGAAGAAAAAGAGGTGAAAGAAAACAGGTCAGTCAAAAAGACTGGTAAGCCCTAACTACTATCTGTCCATGAACTAGTAAAGTTAACTGGCATGAGAAGCTGAAATGAACATAAGGATAACAACATACTGGCATGATGATTAACTAACAAGATAGATAAAGGTGTCATCGCATAATCAAGGTTAAGTTTTGCACCACCGGTGTACTAGCATTCTAACATGTCAAGTAAAACAAGAATTGATCCCTTGGCCCAAGCTTGGCCCAACATCATGAGATGACCTAAATCAAGGTCCAACTACACGGTCTAGTTGATCGGCTCCCTATAAGCCTAACTCGTCAAGTGTCGGTGTCATACGGCCCAAACATGCAATGTAGTTAAACTGCGCTAGGTACACCCTAGGGTGTATCAAGTCCTAGGGTGTCAACCTCGGACACCAATCAAGTATGCACAGTCTAGATCTACTGGTACCCGTGCCTGATTCTCCAACTCCGGACTATGTGCACGACCATAGTCCGCCTGGACCTACACCGGCGTACCTACTCAGCCGTCGTTTTGGTCGCTTACATGTCAGCCCAGTAATCGTGCCCCACCCTAGCCTAGTCCTAGGGTCTTATGATACTATCAAGAGGGTTACTGCTGAAAAGAACCACGCAACTAGGGTTTCATAACGGGTTAAATGTGGTTAACCCGATCCAAACGTGGATTAAATTGGTTAAGTATACCCAAGGTTCATGACTTAACCCCGATTAACCCATCAAGCCCAAATTGGTTAAGTATTAAGTGGACCATGACTTAACCCTAATAAGGAGGCATTAATTAACTTAATGTGCTTTAACCTCTCACATTAGACCTTGTTGTGGTTACTAGTTAAGCCGGGCGGGTCCGGGTAGCTTTACACCACAACTTGGTCTAACCTCGGGTTCGAGCACAACATGACCAACTTCTCACATTGGGTCCTATTGTTTGTAGCCACTAGTTAAGCCGGGCGGGTCCGGGTAGATTTATGCTACAAACTCAACCCAACCTCGAGTTGGCCACACTCATATTTTCTAAGTGTCATGTCCATTATGTTTCCAAAACATAATTACAAGTTAACATATCACGTCATGTTATAAAAACCATGTTTATGTCATAATGTTACCCAACCCTAACGTAATCCCATCGTTTACATAATCGCATCAACGCATAAAGGATAAAATAGGGAACTTGGCATAATCATGACAAAAAGGTGTTGAAGCCACAAGTTTATCATGGTGGCATATGAAATGTACATATGTTCATATACTTGCATATTGCATTATTAGGCTTCAAAAGCATGCATAAAACCAAACTTAGCATATGAGTGATACATGGTGATAAATGACATGTAGAAGTTGCTAGAAGTTCGCATTTAGCCTCACATGCAAGTTATCATAAGGGATATGATGACTTCCATGTTGCCAAAATGCAACCTTTAACATAAAGCTTGAAGCTTTAAGCTCACAATCTCAAGTTTAACTTGCATAACATGATAACATGTGTATAATGATCAACCCAAACTTGCATAACATAGCAACATGTGTCATACATAATGATTGAACCAACTTGCATAACATAATGATCAACCAAACTTGCATATCATAATGATCAACCCAAACTTGCATAACATAGCAACATGTGTCATACATAATGATTGAACCAACTTGCATAACATAATGATCAACCAAACTTGCATATCATAATGATCAACCCAAACTTGCATCATTCATTTAACTTTAGAGTTCAAATAAAAAGAAAGTAGAAAAGGGCTTACAATGCTATGAAGACACAAATGAATATTTATTATAAAGATTGAGACGAAACCCTTATGCAATCACCAAAAAAACCCAAATATGCAAGCTCCAAATGAAAAACCCTTGAGCCAAATCAATAAAAATCCTTGCTTTGTAATAGAAATGTTGCAACTTGACTTGAATGCAAACTAAGAATACTCATACAAGCTTGAAAACACTTGTATGCACTCAAAATCTCTCATATAAATAAACTTAGAAATTTTAGAATGAGAGTGGAGGCCATGAGAGGAACAAATTTGACATAGTTTAGTTGTAGGATTGAATAATAGTGATTTAGGCTAGGTTTAGGGGTCCTTTTATAGAAGATTAGGATAGTATTAGCCATAGGATTAACCCTAGATTCAATCAGAGCCTTCAAATCCCGTCACTAGCCAACAAAACAGGTCAAAACAGCCAAAATGGTGCACCAGGTTGCCTGGGTCCGACCAGGCAGGTCGACCCCCAGGTCGACCCTGGGGTCGACTCCCCAGTCGACCTTTTCCCACCCAAGTCGACTCCCAGGTCGACCCCCAGGTCGACCTGGTCTGGGCGGGATTTTTCCCGCCTACCCCGGTTTTCTGAAATTTGAATCTGTTTTGAATTTGAATTTTTCGTGAAACTTCGCGAGGCCATATCTCGGTCATACGGACTCCGATTTTCGAAAACTCGGACTCTATTTCGCGTATTTTTCCGAGACGAACGCAATGGCACAGCCCGTTTCCCTTGATTCAGATTTTACAGTTTAATTCTGCCTTGATTTATGTTATAACATGTTATTCAAAAATACGGTTGTTACAATTTGTTTAAAGAGTAGACATGAGCCACATAGATATATGAGTTAATTTATAACTGACACCTTCAACTTTGTTCGCAAATTTATCCTTCACAATTTGAGCTTCAATCATCACATATTCAATTTTCGATAATTCTTCAGGGAATGCATTCAACACCATCCTCATCTGAGGTTTAATTGGGCAGCAACACATGTTCAAACTGCTACAAATACAAGTATATTCTCGACTATAATGCAGTGAAAACACAATTGAAGTAGATGTTACCTTTTTAGTGTGAGTTTCTTTGTCAATTGAGAGAACTGAGTTAGTGTGTGCATTTTTCGGTTCCATCTTAATTGTTTCGTTGGTTTTATACGGTTAGGCTTTATTTAGACTTTGCACTTTTCCTATTTGAAGATATATTTTCATATTTGACTCATTTTGTTAAGTTCTCTTCCTCATATTTTACCCTTGCAAGAATAACCATACCTTTATTTTGTTCCCTATTTTCGTTATCAAAAATCCAAATTTTACAAATTATCAAATTTTATGTTGTTATCATAACAAGTTTATTTTGTTTTGGTGAATTAAATTCCCTGATTTAGGTTTTCATGGTGGGATGAGGAGCACAGTTACTTAACGGGACAACAAAAAATGAAAAATAGAGAAAATATGTAATGCCACATCTTCAAGTTTGCTTTCTTCATTTGTTTAAAGAGTAGACATGAGCCATGTAAATATATGAGTTAATTTTTAACTGGCATCTTCAACTTCTTCGTAGATCTCTCCTTCACAATATGAGCTTCAATCATCACATGTTCAATCTTTGGTAATTCTTCAGGGAATGCATTCAACACCGTCCTCATCTGAGGATTAATTGAGCAGCAATATGTGTTTACAGTGCTTACAAATACAAGAATATTCTTGACTACAACGCAGCGGAAACTCAATGGAAGTAGATGATACCTTTTCAATGCGAGTTTCTTTGTCAATTGAGAGAGTTGAGTTAGTGTGTTTCTTCTTAATCATTTCATTGGTTTTCTAGTTAGGATTTATTTAGACTTTGCCCTTTTCCTATTTGAAGATTTATGTTCATACCTGACCCATTTTTTTCAGTTCTCTTTCTTAAATTTTACTCCTGCAAGAATAACTACCTTTATTATGCCAAATTTCATAAATTATCAAATTTTATATTATCACAATAAGTTTATTTTATTTTATTTTGGTGAATTAAATTCCCTGATTAACGTAATTGAGTTGTTTCTTTCTTCACTGGGCGGTTACTTATAGTTAGCGGTTTTTATACATAATTACAAAACATAAAATTTGCAACAACCGAAGTATTGAAATGATTGGTTGAAATGGAGAAGATAACCATATGGATTATTTTTTACAGCTTCAGCTTTTGTCTATTAAACTTTACTAATAAAATTAATCTACATAGTGCAAAATATATATTATCAATCAAACATTTTTGCGTGTAGTTATAACTGTACTTATAAGTATTTTATCCACACGCTACATTGAAGAAGTCATATTTTATAGGCAGCGGGATAAATTATTATTCCAATTGATATTGTGACACGACCCAAACTTCCCCGTAAAGGAAAACCCGGATTGTCTTAGAACACGACAAATCAGAACACAAACAGAAGAACATTACATTGCTTTTTACAACAATTTACATCAGAGTACAAGAATATACAGAGTATGAATAATTTACACATTTTGAAATATCAGAGATTAAAATACATTACATAGCAGCGGAAAATAATTCAAAACACAACTGAAAGAGATAAATGGATACAGAGCTTTTCGAATATCATTTCAGCTGTAAAACAGGATCCTGTGAATATAAATCCGCAAAGCCAAAACGACTAGCTTCCCGTGTGGAAAATAGGGCACCCAGAGTTTTGGTTAAAATAATAAACTCCAAGTCAGTCATGTGACTGGTGTGAGAACTAAAACAGTTATTTAAAACTTTACTTTAAAATATAGTATATCAAGGGGCCACACCATATAACACGGAATAGGTTTCCTCCCAAGAATACCAATGCATAGAATAAACAACGCAATGCTTTTTGGAAAAAATGAAGCTATTATAAGACCCAGGTCCCATCACACAATGCAACGCAAGCCGGAGGATAGGGTTTTACCTTATAATAGCCAAACATTCTTGGTACGTTTAAAACAAATCATCTTGATACTATTATAGTGTAAAGTGTATGAAAACAACTTCAAATATAAATGTATCAATCGTAGACGGCATGGGTACCATATATCATGTCGCTAATACTAGGCTCTACAATTAAAACCGCAATATCAAGTATTGGAAATTGGATTTCCGTCATGAGTCGAGGCAAGGGATGTACTCCTTGCTGGCTTCGAGACACTCTAGCACATGCCTCGGGATCTCCCGCAGTAGACCCTTGGATCCTCCAAGACCGGTCCACACTTACATTAGTGGATTAGTATACCTGAACAAACATTTCTCGGTCCTATAGGACCTATATCCATCGGCTCCGTAGAGACCTATATAGCCGAGGCGTCTCGCATTCCAACAACCATAAGGTAAAAATAATATAAATGTCTGGGCTTGCAAAACCGCGACACCACCCATAGCTAGAAAGAAACGTCATGTCCTCTTTGGGTCCCTTATCCCGTTTCTAACTCATACCGAGGTGTGAGGCTCGCGAATTAATGCTATACACAAAGCTATGCCATTTAAGGTCGTGCTTTGATCATCAACCACAAAACTCTGCTTTTCAACAGAAGCCTTGATCATTTGCCACTCAGGCATGCCACATAGGCAATTTACGCCATGCGACTGATGTCTATCGATATATAACCTTTGAGCTCGTACGTCTCAGAGAAGGGCATTAAGCAAGAGAATAAATTCTCCGCCGCCAAACAGATATATATTTAATAGAGATCAATCAACACAGAGTAAAATCCAATGTCAGACACACAATCCATTTACAAGTTCGTTCTGGGTCTGAACGAAACCGGAGGCACCTTATTCCTCGTCCCATATGTCCAATACAGGAGAGAGGCCCTCGCATACCCGGTCGATCTCCAAGTACGTCTGGACGATCACCACTTATTACCTTGTCTTGGGTGTACAGCCCAATCAAGACATCGGTAATCATCCAAACGGTGTGAAGACCTCCGGTCTTCAACCATCGTCTTCATCGTCGACTTATCGTCGAATCAGTTATTCAGAATGGGTATAAACCCGGCCTTTCCGAATAACTCGTGTATATAATAACCAAGTGCTATAAAACACAACATACGCCTTATTCCAATTCTGAATATTCTTTTATTTAAATATTCATATCCTTTGGGAAAGGTTCTTATTAATTTTATCACGGATAAATTCCTTAAATTTATTCTTTAATCTTCCTTTGGATATCAATTCAAACCAAATTAAGGTTTATCCAATTAGTCGGGATTAACACACCTTACCGAAGTAATCATTTGTTTAATTTCACAATCCCAACCTATTCATCCCATGGAGCAAAACTGGTCATACTTCATATCTAACATCATGGTGTTATTGGTAAATTTAATTACCATTTCCCGTTCAAATCTAATTAAAGATTTAACTATCGCTTTGGAGCAAAACTAAGATACTCCATTCTCGATAATTTCCATCTAATTATAGATTCATTAAAACTCAAATTAGTTTTAATCTTCCCAAAAATCAATATTAATGATTATTTAACTTTGGAAACACAAACATGCTGCATCGACAATCGACACCGTACTATTGATTTCTACCGATATACAACCTGTAAGCTCGTATGTCTTAGAGAAGGGTGTTAAGCAAGAGAATAAATTCTCCGCCACCAAACAAATATATATTTAGCAGAGATCAACCATACAGTTCGAAATACAATGTTAAACATGTAATCCTGCATTTAACTGGGTAAAAGAACTAATGTCAATTAAAACATAGTTTACGATAAACCCAAATCACATTCCATTAATTATGGAATCTTCATGGAAAAACAAATCAATCTATAATCGTTACAATTTCTGTATTCGACTAATAATATAAATGGAATAACGGAAAAGCCTTTTAAATTCCATATGTATTAACAGTCTTCCTCCACAGAAGCTCATTTCGATTATTATCAAATCAAATTCCATTCAATTCCAATTTAATATATTAAATTGGAAAACTTTACTTTGGAAAATTCTCGTTAAATCTTAATAAAAAGATTTATAAATTCCAAATCACATTTCACTGTAAATCGGGTTGAAGAACGAATGTCGTTAAAAAAAAAATTCACAATAAACACAATTCACATTCCATTTTCAATTCCAATTAAATGTTAATTAATTGAAAATTCTTCTTTAAATCTTAATTAAAATATTTATTCTTTTCACACTGGGTTTAAGAACGGTGTGAATAAAGACACCATTCATGACAAACCCAAAATCCAATTCTATACAATTCCAATTAAATATTACTTAATTGGTAAACTCTTCTAGATATTATTTAAAAGATTTAATCTTTTCTCAACTAGGTTTAAGAATGGTGTCATTTAAAACATAGATCACGACAAATCCAAAATCCAATTCAATATTAAATACAAGGCTCTAAATAGAAATTATGTTGGCTTGTATTCAATATCAAATTCTAAAATCAACAAATATCGTATTAGGAATAACGATATATGTATCTTCCAAATTCCTCCACAATATTTGTATAATCACGGAATCCAATATCGAAATATTCCGAAGATAATTTCGATTCAAATCCATTTCAATTCATATATTGGAAATTTTGGTTATTTTTAAAACCATTTCAAATCCAATTTATTTATTTAAAAATATTGGATTATAATTCTAGTTCATAACTAGTTCATCTCGATAAAAATATTTTTATCTTTTCAAATATGGAATTTTTCATCCCAATTCTTTCCAAATCATTTATTATGATTTTACACAAATTATTGATATTTTTAATAATTTTATCAAGGCCCATACGCTCGATTTCCATAAACGCTCATTGAACTGCACTTACAGCAACCTTTTCCAAATTTGATTTGGACATAATACCAAATCCAACCAATAGATTTCAAATCTCTTGTATTCGTTGGAAAGCTCTTTTCGATACGAACCCAGCGGTTCCGGTTTTAGGAGAATCCGACGGTCGGATCTCCAATAATGTCCATTCGAAGTCAATGGTCGAAACCGCGAACTGCCGCGGCGTGGCGCGTTCTAATCAGGCCATTAAATATATATAATTTATATATTATATACATTTCGTCGATTTCCATTTTAATACATTTTATAATCGTTTTAAATTCGTTTTCAAAACGATTTCAACTTCATATTCAATTTCAAATCAAAATTGAATATTCCATATCATTAATATATAAATGATCGTATTTTCAAAACATTAGATTTTGAAATCACTTCCTTTTTTATATTCATTATAAGAATGAATAAAATCGATATAAATATCATTCACTTCAAAATGGCGTTAATCTAATCAACACGACTTTATGTATTTCAATATTTTCGTGTCCATCCCAAATCAGACATCAAAATCATATTTTGATCCATTACCGAATATTATTTTAAAATATTCCTTATTTTAAAATATTCATTATTATAAAATATTTGCTCCTTCTGAATTGGAATCAGACACAGTCACTTACCATATAATTTTATTTATATGGATTTCATACACACATGTACACAACAATAATCAAACACAGTCAACCATCATCCAGAGTGTATTACACAACTGCATAAGCGTTAAATATGAATAATCAACGCTTATGACAGCCTG
The DNA here is from genome assembly GCA_030737875.1 of Allium sativum. NCBI lineage: Eukaryota > Viridiplantae > Streptophyta > Magnoliopsida > Asparagales > Amaryllidaceae > Allium > Allium sativum. The sequence continues at coordinate 219,160,760 of CM060919.1, forward strand.
TCAACCAATCGATCGACATACAACTAAATACTGGGATTAGTGTATGTCCAATATCATCCCAATACTCATGTGGGGTTTTCAAACAACAAACACTGATTATTATTTGTGCAGTTGGGCGATGTGTAAAATATATCGTCTCAATCAATATCAGTCAAATGAGTGTACATAAACAAATCGTCCGATTTGTAAATGAATATTTATTTTGTTCATTACACGTTAAAAATTATATTTTAACACATGAATATTTTATACAGTCCATTTCACATCACAAACAATTTCACAACACAATCAAATAAGTCGTCCATGGTCTGTGGACGACAGGGAGCAGTTCATATTTGCAGTTATAAAATAAATAACTGAACAAGAAATTATAGTGAGGAGTTCTCACCTTGGGAATCCACTCCGCCAACCTTTATTTCTAAATGGTTTGGATTTGGACTTAATTCCAGTCGTTTCCATCGCTATCTGTTACACGCGGTATATGTTAATAATTACACTTTTACTTTGCTACTTTCTTTGAAAACTGAACGGGAGAGACAAAGGTAAAGGGGGGAGAAAAGAAATATATATTATTATTTTATTTCCCTCCATAAAGGTTGACTTTCCATTTGAACTCCGTTCGAGGCACAACGATTGTCGTCCCTAGCGTAATACCCTCATTCCGGACGCAATGGGATATGTCTCATAAGCCAATCCTATTGTTTCAATCAGTTTTCATTTAAATTAAAATATAAATTAATATAACGTTCAAAATTGATTTCAACGTACATTTTAATTTACCGGGGCCACAGACTGACTCCAAAAATTCTAGAAAAATAAATCTGGCTATGTTTTGAGGATATGGTCCTAACAAAACTAATTTTATCGAATTTGGAGACCGTTTGAAAAATGGCCATTTTCCAGTTGATTAAATTCAAACTGAAATTGCAAACACGTTAAAATTCACCACGCTCACATATTGATTCCAAAAATTATGAAAACTGGAATCTAGCAATAATTTGAAATTCCGAATCCAACAAAAGTGGTCTCATCGAAAACGGAGGTCGTTTGCAAAGTTGCTATTTTTAAGGGCTATATTTCCATAGCGATTATTCTGAATTTTCAATTGGGAATAACTTTTTATTCCCGCTATGAAATTTCAATTTTTCGGATTCGTTGGAAAGATATTGTAACAACCCGAATTTTTATAACATGTTAAAACCATAAATCAAGGCAGAATTAAATTTTAAAATAAGAATCAAGGGAAACGGGTTACGCCATTGCGTTCGTATTGAAATTTTACATGAAATAGAGTCCAAGTTTTCGAAAATCGGAGTCCGGATGAAGAAGTTATGGCCTGTAGAAGATTCAGCAGATTTTAGGCAACACAGGACCAGGCAGGTCGACCTGGGGGTCGACCTGGGGACCAGGTCGACCATGTGATCGACCCTAGGGTCGACCTACCCCCAGGTGGACCATGTGGTCGACCTCCCCCCTTACAGGTCGACCTGGTCGGCCTATTTTGACCCAGAACACATTTTTGAAGCCTGAGACGTGTTTTGATGGTCCGGATTGATTCTAGGGTTAATCTAAGGGCCTAAACTAGTTGCTATACCTATAAAAACACCCTTAGACCTAACCTAATTCATATCAAATCATTCTTACACCATTATACTGCTAAAATACCTCTTAAACCATGGCCGCCATCTCCAAATCAAAGTACAAACATTCAAACTCAAATCAATTCAAAGAACAAGGCCTCTACAATGATTCAAGACAATAAATCAACAACGCCGCGACATTTTTACAACAAATTCAGTTCTTAATTCATTAGCCATGCTCTGTAAGTTCTAGTTATTTTTAGATTTAAACATTTAATTATAATATGGTCATGGAATAAAGTGGAATTGGATTTAAGTATGTTCATTGATTCAGATCTATTTCTGTTGCTTCTTGAATCTTGAGTTTTGGGACTTTTCTATGTTCATTCTCATGTCAAGTTTATGATCTATTCAGCCTGTTGAAAATCAGTTTTTCTTGATTCATGTTGATATTATTATCAAGATCTATCTTTTATGCCAGAGATGATGTTTTTATGCCAGTTTTCTCTCTATGTTGATTTTTATACAAATTCTACCTTCCCCTATTTATTTTCTTTCGATGAACCTAGGTCAATTTCGGACCTACGCCTAAACCGCGATTTGCGTACGATTGAATATGGGAAATGTGGGAATGTTGTCTATATTGGATATACATGTTTGGTAAAAATTGATGGCTTAACATGAAATTGGAAATTTGGGGTATTGTCAATATAATTGAAATTGCAAGTTTGGCCATTGGCATAATTAAATTGGCATGAAGTGGGCATAATGAAATAGCATGTAAATCAAATCACGAGTATGGGCCTAGTTAAATTAAATCAAAAGATTGGGTTTATGATTGGGCATAAGTAGAATTGGGACTTTGAACCTAAAAGCAATATTAAACTTGATCATTGGCATAAATATGTATTATGAGCTTGGGTAGTTGGCGTGTGTTGTAATAAAAAGATTATAGTTTGGGATAACTACATCATGAATCATGATTTGGGTTTATTTGGACATGAAACTTGATACATGCAATCTTGGCTAGAACTTGATATGGATAAAATGGCATAAACCTGGCATACATGTAATAGGAAAGAATTGGGTATATGTAAACTGACTAGAATTGGGTATATGTATATATATATATATATATATATATATATATATATATATTGGCATGTAATTTTGGAACTTGGGCATATGTTTATTAATATGTAAAGTTGGGAATTTGAAACATGAAAATGACTGTGTATTGGATAATTGACTTGAACACGAACATGAACATTTCTATATGTTAAACACATGAACTGATATTGGGGTTTTGGGGGAAATACGACCATTAATGAACCTTTGACACGAGGTTAGACTCGGTTTGTGGTGTAAATCTGCCCCTAACCGCCCGGCAAATCCAGTAGCCACAAAGTGTCAGTCTAATGTGGGAGGTCAAAGGTCGAATTGTAGGCGTAACAATTTATGACACGAGGTTAGACTCAGTTTGTGGTGTAAATCTGCCCGGAACCGCCCGGCAAATCTAGTGGCCACAAAGTGCACGGTCTAATGTGAGAGGTCATGATTCGTCCGTCATAATGAATGAATTAAGGTATACTAACCATAATAAGATGTGGGTACGGTTAGAGGGTTAGGTGGGATGACATGGAAATTTGACATGTAAATGTGGACCAAACCGGTATGAGTTAAGAACATGGAAAACTTATAAACGTGGGCTTAACCAACATTACTGTTAATCAGACCAATGGGTGGGTTAAGTAACATGACTAGACTAATGACACTTAACCAATATAACATGACACGTGGCAGGGTTAAGTCAACTTGAACATATAGATAATACTTAACCAACTTAGCATGATACGCGGGCGGGTTAAGCCATGAATTATTTGAATATACTTAACCAATTTGACACGATGATTTGATAGGGTTAAGTCATGAACCGCTTGAATATACTTAATCAATTTGACACGATGATTTGATAGGGTTAAGTCATGAACTGCTTGAATATACTTAACCAATTTGACACGATGATTTGATAGGGTTAAGTCATGAACCGCTTGAATATACATAACCAATTGGACACGATGATTTGATAGGGTTAAGTCATGAACCGCTTGAATATACATAACCAATTGGACACGATGATTTGATAGGGTTAAGTCATGAACCGCTTGAATATACTTAACCAATTGAACACGATGATTTGATAGGGTTAAGTCATGAACCGCTTGAATATACTTAACCAATTTGACACGATGATTTGATAGGGTTAAGTAATGAACCGATTGAATATACTTAACCAACTTGACAGATGATTCGTAGGGCTAAGTCATGAACTTGAACGACAACACTTAGCCAATTTGACATGACATGTAGGTGGGTTAAGTCACGAACTTGAATGACAACACTTAACCAACTTGACATGCTAGACTAATGGGGTTAAGTCTCGAATTTAAATGACAAAACTTAACCTACTGGATGGAAACCCTAGTTACGCGGTCCTTTTCAGCAGTAACCCACTAGATGTATCATGGTACCCTGGAACTAGGTAGGGTGGGGCACGATTACTGGGCTGATTGTAAGCGACCAGAACGACGGCTGAGTTGGTGCGCCATTGTAGGTTCAGGCGGACTATGGTCGTGCACGTAGTCCGGAGATGAAAAAGCAGGCATTGGGCACTGGTAGGTTTACATTGTGCGTGCTTGATTTGTGTCGGTGGTTGGCACCCTAGGGCTCGATACACCCTATGGTGGACCTAGCATAGGTAACTACATTCGTGATAGGGCCGTATGACACAGACACATGAACGAGCTAGGACTTGTAGGGAGCCGATCGATTAATAGATCGTATCGTGGGACCAAGTAATGGGTCATTTCATGATATTGGGCAAGGGATCATTTTATAGTCAACACATCACACGGGATTGGATCACCTTATTATATAACATGGGCCACTAGTTGGGACACTAGTAGGGGGTAAGGATCCTTGTTACACAGGACACTAGTTGGAACACTAGTAGGAATACAAAACATTCCATGTAAGACACTTGTGAGATGCTAGTATGGGTGGTGCAGGGCAAATGGATATCATCGAAATATTTTAATGATGAAACTTAGAAATCTTGCGATGCTATACTTGATAGAAACCTTGCGATGTGATACTTGGTAGGAACCTTGTGATGCTACTCTTGATAGGAATTATGGGATGTTATTCTTAGTTATCGTGCCTGTAGCTTATCTTGTCATCATGCTTATGTTTACTTTCAGTTTATTCATGTCATGTTATCTTTACCTGTTTTTATGCTGAAAGCCACTAGGACTTACTCAATCTTTATGACTGACCCAGTTTGTTTCGCCTCTTTTTCTTTCGTCCCCCCCCCCCCGGTTCGTAGGGTGGGAATACAGCTTAGCTCGGATCTTACCAAGCTCCAAGGCTCTTTCATGTACTGCTTGGATTTCTCTTGGCTATGGCTTGCTTTGCTTTATTGGGGAATACTACAATTTATTTTCATGCTTCTTTGTTTTTGAGCAAGACAGATATTTTAGCTATGTAATTGTGTATTTGAAAGTGATGGGGTTTTATTGTAAACAATTATATTTAATAAATGATTTGAAGACCTTCTGCTGTTTTATATATGTCTGTCTTGTAATATTTCTGTTCTAGTACCCATAATGCTCCATTGAATTTAAGGCATTCCCTTTGTGAGTGACCTTAATGGATGTGGGCTGTTACAGATATTTTCAAACAGATTCTATTATTTTTGGTTTCAATAAAATCCGGTTTATTTTGAATCTTGTACATGCATTTGAAATTTGAAATCGAAATTTCAAACTACCGTGCCATTTTCAATTCCTTTTATAATTAGAATAAATATTTATACTCTAACTTCGATTTAAATAAATATATATGTTCCAATTCTTTTCAAAATAAATTTCTCATCGTTATTATTTAAAATAAATCATTTTAAATATTCAAAATTCATTAAAATTGCCAAAATAAAAAATTTAAATTGGTTCTGCTTTTCCGGGTTGTTACATATTGGCAACAATTAAAATTTCTGAAGCTTCTTTTCTTTTTTTACTTTGCAGTTGAAATATTGCATGTTGAATCTATCCACCGCCATGACATGCATGACAAATTTGACGCATTTCTGACTTCTACCAGCTATTGAGCTGGCCAGGCTGAGGTACGATATGCTAATGAGTGAGGCTAGCAACATTCATACAGTAATGCAAACATTTTTAACGGTGACACTAGTACAAAACTGCTTATTTGCGTCACCTTATTTGCGACGGTTTAGCTAAAAACAGTAGCACATATGGTTATGTGCAACTGTTTTAGTTACAAACCGTAGCAGGTTGTCAGGAAAATGTTGTAAAAGTCAAATTTGCGACTGTTTTGTTTAAAAACAGTAGCAAATATTTACAATTTGCGACCGTTAAATTTAAATCTGTGGCAAATAAAAAGGGGTTGGAATGGGTGAACTTTTGTTTTGTGATGAACAGTCGCACATACTCACAAACCTTTTTATTTGGTCCGTTCCTTTGCACCAGCCTTCTCCTCTCATTAACCTATATTATTAATATAATAATATAATACAATATTTTCAATCAAACAAATTAAATCTCCAACTATTTCCATCGAACGAAATCTCCTCCATTTTGATTCCAAAAACGCAATGGCCGCTCATATTGTTTCAATCGCAATTAAAGATCGGTTGATTGAACCCATAAAAATGTTGAGTAGCAAGACTGGTTTCTAATTCCTAATTACACGGTAAGTATGTATTACTGTCAAGTATATGAATTATTGCACCCGTCTTCTTAAGTAATTCTACTGTTATTATGTATGGAGTTTGTTTCTCGCAATTTGTATGCATTTTATAATGAATTGTGGTGTACAAAGCAGCTTCGATTGATGCTTGGCGGCTGGATTATTTAAATTTTGTAAATCTGAATCTACGTTGTAGGAAGAACGCTTCCATTTTATCTAATTACATTTGGGATATAAAAAGGGAGAAAGGTAAAGGGAAAGTGCTTTGAAATTTAATTTTTGAAGAAATTAGGGTTTTGAAAAGGTTCTAGTTAGAAAAGAGGGAGAATGGAAGGGAGCCATAAAGATCTGAGCAAGCCAATTGACGTCGCCTTGCTTGATGCGACTGTTGCTGCTTTTTATGGTACTGGATCAAAAGAGGAGAGAGCAGCTGCAGATCAAATATTGAGGGGAATGCAGAGCAACCCTGACACGTGGTTGCAGGCGGTTCATATACTACAAAACTCTCAAAATCTGAATACCAAGTTCTTTGCCCTTCAGGTTTTATAAGGTGTCATCAAATATAGATGGAATGCATTGCCAGTTGAACAAAGAGATGGAATGAAAAATTACATATCTGGCATTATTGTACAGCTTTCAAGCAATGAAGCCTCTTTCCGCCGGGAAAAGCTTTATGTCAACAAGCTAAATATTTTCCTAGTTTATATTTGAAACATGAATGGTTAGTTAGATGGAAAAGTTTTATTCCAGATCTTGTTTTGGCGGCTAAGACCAGTGAGACTATATGTGAGAGTTGTATGTCTATATTAAAGCTTCTTAGCGAGGAATTTTTTTATTTTTCAAGAGGAGAGACGGCCCAGCAAAAAATCAAAGAACTCAACCAGTCTTTTAATAGTGAGTTACATTTTATCCATGAGTTTTGCTTATATGTACCGTCGGCTTCTAAAAGAACTGAGCTTATACGGGCAACATTGGAAACTTTACATGCTTTTCTGTGTTGGATTCCCCTGGTATACGTATTTGAGTCGGCTCTACTGGAAACACTATTGAGATTTTTTTCCCCATGCCATTTTATAGAAATCATACTCTTCAGTGTTTAACAGAGGTTGCAGCCCTGTAGTTTGGTGATTTCTATGACATGCAATACGTGAAGATGTATAACATCTTTATGGCACAGGTACAAGTGATTTTGCCTCCTGGAGCAAATATCCCAGATGCTTATGAAAATGGTTCAAGTGAAGAACAAGCCTTCATCCAAAACCTTGCACTCTTTTTTTACTTCCTTTTACAAGTCTCATACCCACATATTGGAGGCCGCTACTGAAAACAATGATACATTGCTCTTGGGTCTTGACATCTCCTATGTACACGACACAAGTTTTCAAGGTTTGTTTGGACTACTGGAATATATTATTACTTAAGCTTTTTGAGGGGTCTCACCAGAACTTGGATAACCCAGCTACAATTGTAGGCATGATTAGTTTTTAGACTCAATTGATGCAAGGGATGGTTAATGGTCTTGGCTATCCAATATCACAACGTCGACAACTTTATGCTGGTGTAATGTCCAAGTTAAGAACATTCATGATATATCGAATGGCAAAGCCCGAAGAAATTTTAATCGTGGAAGATGAAAATGGAAACATCGTTCATGAAACTATGAGAGACAATGATGCCCTGGTTCAGTATTAGGTCTGAACTGTATTCTCTGATAGGTTTTTAAATGCTTTCAAGCATGGATAATTCGATGTCTTTATATTAAAAAGGAGTTCAACATGGTGCTCCTTATCTGCTATTTTATTATTGTCTAACATACCTCCAAAAAAATAAAAAAATAAAAATTCTCATGAATATACCTTTGTGCACCATGTTACTATTCTGTTTGAGACTGGTACATATATCAAGTTTGCTGATTAACACATTCTACGTTTTAACATTGGGTGCTTCCACTGTCTATTAGGGATTGTAGATACATGCGAAATACCTTTCTTTGTTATGTCCACACTATCACTGTGATTTTCATTTATTATTTTGATAATCATAATGATCTCACTTAGTTTTTGTTATCTTAACAACACATCTGAATAATTTACTGTGTCAATATGCTAAACTGTTGCAGATAATGAAAGAGACACTGATTTACTTGTTACACCTTGATCACGATGATACAGAACAACATGCACTCACTAATTCGAACTTTCATCAATGTGCATTCCAGTTATCTTCAACAAATGAATCTATGGAAATGAAGGTTTCATAATTATGCATTTGTGTGTATTTTAACTAGTTTCATTATCAAAATGTATGTGCAATCCTTGAAAATCATTAATTTAGAAGTAGTTTTTACAGCTTAAATACATTACCTAATGGATGGATGTTTTACGACTCAGCACAACAAACTTCTGCAAAATATAATGAATGATTCCATCTGCTTCCATACTCAATTGTTCTTTTTCACGAGTAAACTTAGTATTGTAACAATACTAAGTTTTGTTTCTTTGCAAAATATGCTAATTTCAGTATGCATAGAGTATTTACGTCTTAATCTTGAGCACATTATTATTTTAAACTTAAAAACTTGAGTTCATGCTTTTGAATTCATATTGTTAATAGGTTTTTCACGTATTACAGTCTTTAGAGTTAATATTTATTTTGTGCTCGAGGAAAAACAAGTTTACACACTGCATTCTGCCCTTCTTTTATTTTAGATGTTGAAGAAATTAAGCAAACAGTTGAAAGGCGAAGACCGGACATGGAACAACTTAAACACTCTATGTTGGGCGATTGGATCAATCTCGGGATCTATGATGGAAGACCAGGTTTCTATCCATTATCATTCTCTTGCTCTCTGTTACACTCTCGCTGCATATGGTTGTCAGTTTGTTCTTCATGATTTTCAACTCTCAGCTATCATTTGGAAGAAAGTCGATTTCTTCTAAAATCTGCTATGAAGTTCTATGAATTTTGATTTGCAAATTAGCATCTTTTAGTAATCTTTCTCAATGAAAATTGATCATGCTATTGATACACCTTAGTAGGAGAACCTACATCATGTTAACTCTTCTTTAGATGCTGAACCGTACTTGACAACTACATATATTCAGAATGCATTGATATCGTAACTTCTCTAATGTCAAAGTTCATGTAACTAAATTAACTTGTCTATGGTGTACTTAGTAAGAGTAAACGACGCTTTCTGGTTGCTACCACATTCAGTGTTGATGCCCCAATGTTTTGTGGGCGGTCAACAAGTTACAAAATACGATATATTGTTTTAGAGGATCTTATTTAGACCTATCTTCTTCAGGCACATGATTATAAATAAGATGTAAACACTTTTCTAAGTTGATTAGGACATTTGGATTCTTTTTTAGTTTTCAGAACTTCCTCTGCAGTGAAATTAAGCCAGTGTGATTATTTGTTTTGAGTTGATGCTTGAATTGAATTTCAAACTAGTGCCTATTAACCGGTTCTATTTCATAATGATAGCCAATGCAAACGTCATATGTTATCACTGTTATTTTAGTTTTTGGTAAGAACTTGCTGTACAATGAAATCAAGCTAGAGCAATAATTTATTTCTGAACTGAACTTCAAATGTTATACATTTTAAACTATTCCGGATTTTAAAAAAACACTAACCATAAATTCCAGTAAACTTTAAAAATTAAAATATTTGTTGTATGTTATGATAACAGTTGGTGCAAATTTACCTTTTATTAGCATATGCTTCCACTGTGGTCGCATTTAAATCTCACAACTTTCTGCTAATGCTCCTGCTTGCACTCATGTGTTTTTGGCTTCTAAAATTTAGTGTTATCATAAATAGCATTGTTTTGTAATCTGGAAATTTAATCTTTTATAGGAAAATAGATTTCTTGTAATGGTCATACGGGATCTGCTGTCATTATGTGAACTTACTAAAGGGAAAGATAACAAAGCTGTCATTGCCAGCAATATCATGTACATTTCAAATGTCAGATATTTCTTGGCTTTTGGTCTTAGCTATTATAACTATCTGATTTTTCTGTACCTTTGAAGGTATGTAGTTGGTCAGTATCAAAGAATTCTGCGGGCACACTGGAAGTTTCTGAAAACAGTTGTGAATAAGCTGTTTGAGTTCATGCATGAAACACATCCAGGAGTTCAGGATATGGCATGTGATACTTTCTTGAAAATCGTTCAATAATGCAAGCGGAAATTTGTAATTACACAGGTAGCTTATATTCTCTTGTTTACATTCCTGTGTAGATTTAAAAAAAATACATTGTAGGAATTTATTGTGCTGTCTAATATTTTAGTCAACTTTTGATATAATTTATGTGATTGTTTATTTCTTTGTATAATTCATCTTTAGTTTCCATGTTTGGAAATTGTATCACTACAAAAGAGTTGATTTTATTGATAGTTTGTCTAGTTGATACTGCAGTTACGCATAATCATAATACATGAATATTAAATAAAGACATTCTGCTTGTAAATAGTTTGAAACAATAAGGTTATCACTTATTAAGTTGGGATGTTGTTGTTTTGGGGGGGGTGAGGGCACTTGGATCACTGCAACTATATATAGGTGTGGAGGAAACTCTTATGGAACTTGGGTCACTGGTTAAAAAATATACAGTCGAGTTTCTCATAATAGTTTAAAGAACATAGTCCCAGGGGGGAGGGGTTGCCTTTGCACTTTCTATTCTACCTTCGTGCATTTGATTTTGTCAGTTTGCATTTCCAAATTTCATTTTCTGTTTTACAAATCTACATTTCACATTGCAGCCATATTTGCATTTGTTATAAACTATTTTTGCATTACATTCATATTTGTGTTACATTTCAGTGGCATCACCTACTTAACGACCAAGTTCACTCACTGCCACTCCAGATCATCCTCTTTCTCTCTTATACACCATTATAACCACGCACTAAAACCAAAGACATAAGCAGCAACTTCATCTGATCACACCATTCTTCATACTTCAACTTGAACATAGCCACCATCCCTGAGTTGTTACATTTGCTAAAGGTTGTGTACAAATGGGGACCTTTTCCAGCACTTCCTTATCCTATACCTTGGCGCGATAGCATTGTTCAATTTTTAATAATATATTTTGGAAATAAATATGGCTAGCATTAAGGTTCAATAAAAAGAAACTTATCTGACCTCCAAACCAAATAAAATCGTCAGTCATTTTTTGGCATCAAAACCAATTTTAGAGGTTTCGACCAATGTTAAAGTCTCCAGTTTAGAAGAAGATGAAGAAAACCGTTGATGGTGATAGTGCTGGTCCATGCAAAGATAATGGTTCGTTCAAAACTGTTGAATTCAGTAAGGTATATATACAAATGTACCATCTTTTTTATAATTGCACATGTTATAGATGCAAAAATTTTAACTTACAGGCATTACTTGTGTAAATGGTTACTATAATATTGTCGCTTACTATTTTATGGCCTCATTCCAATCCCATTTTCTTCTTTGTGGCATCCATTAAGCATGGTAACTACTTAAACTATTAACTATTTTATGGGTACTATTACATTATGCATCAATACCAGGAGTAATTACTTTCTGCATCAATACCAGGAGTGATTAACAATCTTGGTTATTCCCTTCCTTACCTCATTTCAGTAATGCCTCTGTAATAGCTTCTGAGTACCTAACCATGCATATATGTCCAATCTCTCTCAAGAGCATTTTTCACGCAGCAGCTCTTTTTTAATAAGCCTTCCTACCTACCTATCCTTGACTTCTGTAACAAGCAATAGCTCAACAATACAGCCGTGCATTTTTTGGCATTTAATACGTCTTCCTTTCGAGCTTCACCGTGCATGTTATCAGCCCGTAATCTGGTATTTATCTTACTTCATTTGCTTACAGAACAGTTTTACATGTTATGAGCACAAATTCCGGTCCCCTTCATGCTCAGTCAGTCTGCATTAAACTTGTATGTGTATTTTTGCTCTATCAAGCAAAAATGGCCCGATAAATATTTTTTTGGAAAATTTCAAATAAAAATTTATGATGCAAATATATGTCCATCTTATCCGTAGATTGGGCCTCGTTTTTTAACATTCGTTTCTTACTTGGATGCAAATGCTTTCCTGCATATTTAAGACAGTTGAGTTATTATCATGAAGGTGTCACGATACATATGAACTTACGAAGAAAAGTGATGTATACAGCTTTGGAGTAATTCTACTTGAGCTTACCACTGGTCAATCTGCCATTGTATCGAATCCAGAACCACAACATGTACGTGAGTATGTGGAAGAGAAGTTGTCTGATATAAATGAACCTGTGGATCCAAATCTGAAGATGAACTTTGACAAGCTCTCTGTCGATAAAATGTTAGATCTAGGCATCAGATGCATAGCTACGGACTCTGGTCAGAGGCCAACCATGGCTGCTGTTGTAAGAGAGCTCAAAGAGGCAGCAGGTGTAGAAGTTGAATGGGCAAGTAATGCATTTGAGATGCCTGCTCCCTCTCTCAGCTCTCTTTCAATCAGCAGTAACTATGCCAAACCTGATCGTATGTAGTTGCTTCTGCAACTCAGCTCCAACAGGACCGTCTTGCAGGAAAGGTGCCATGTGGTGATACTAAGAAAATGGATGCTAGAATCATTTCCATTATAGTGCTTTCCTCATATTTACTTGTTTTTCTATGCATAGCGATAATCATCTTTGTGTTGCAGTCCAAAAAAACATGGAAAATGGTATCATTCTATTTTTGGATCCCTTATCAATTGCAAGAAAATCAGGTATGTTATTTTTTTGAAAACTAAGTAAATAAATCTGTAGGTATCATTTCATATTATTATGTGATGTAGTACATATTGTTTCATGTAGTCGTATTTGGAGTGATATCATTTCATATTATTACGTGATTCAGGACGAACAAGCACAAGGATTGCATCATTTCGTTCCATGATAGCTACTCGTCGGCTCTCAGTGAAATTTTTTGCACTCTCGGAGATTGAAAAGGCAACAAATTATTTTGATAATGGAAGAAAAATAGGAGAAGGTGGTCCTGGGTGCGTATCATGGTACATTGGATGGAAGCGATGTGGCTATTAAATAATTGAAGATAGTGGACCGGAATCATGACAGAGAGCGTGAATTTGTTACAGAAGTGAATATGCTTAGCCGACTACATCATCGTAACTTAGTCAAATTAATTGGTTTATGCTTTGAAGGAAGGCCCTGCCTTCTGTATGAACTTGTCCGCAACGGTGGTGTTCAACTACATCTACATGGTACGCATCACTGTAGTTTTTTGTTAAAATGCTTAATGTACTAGACACCATCTAGGTACTATAAATTAAATATTCATTGATATCGGATTGTATATATTTCAGACTGTTCAATGGAATTTACGTTAACATTGAGGATTAACCCTTGCATTTCTCATTCGACTGCACCTTTCTATGAACTATCCTTCACATGAGTGATATATTTTTCAATTGCAGTCAAAATAATGCTATGTTGGTTTTTTTGGCAGATGCTGATTCAAGTCAACCATCACGAAGACAAATTGTGCTATTTTTAGTTTGAAGCTGGATGATCCATTTTGTTCTTTTGTAGTCATGTGAAGATTGTTAATTTCTGATTAAATAAGTATTATGTAAGTATTTACATGTATTGGTTGGATCTTAGCATATGATTAGTTATGACTCATGCAAACGAATTATGTTGTATGGTTATCAGTGTTACAAATGATATAAGATTTAGTGAATTGTGTATGTATTTCTTGTTTCATATATTTTGTGAATTGCTTATAAGCTAGGAAATGTTGAACTGTATTGACAGCTGACAATCATAATGGCTGATGAAATGCGGTTGCATTAGACCTTTTGAATTCAGAAGTTATTTGCTACTGTTGTAAATAAAATACAGTCGCAAATGCTAAACTTATCGCGACAGTTACTTTAAAACCTGTCGCACAAGGTCAAGGTTTTGAAGTTAAATATCGATTTCTTGCTACTGGTGTAAAACAAACCGTCACTAATGAATTAGTCTACAGCGACTGTTATTATAGAATACTCGTCGCAAGAACTTATATATTGCGACAGTGTTAAAACCGTCGCAATAAGTTTACACCTGTTGCGACGGTCGCATATGCGACGGTCGCATATGCGACGGTTATAAAACAGTCGCAAATAAGCCTAAACAACCGTCCCAAAATCCAATTCTATACAATTCCAATTAAATATTACTTAATTGGTAAACTCTTCTAGATCTTATTTAAAAGATTTAATCTTTTCTCAACTGGGTTTAAGAATGGTGCCATTTAAAACATAGTTCACGACAAACCCAAAATCCAATTCAATATTAAATACAAGGCTCTAAATAGAAATTATGTTGGCTTATATTCAATATCAAATTCTAAAATCAACAAATATCGTATTAGGAATAACGATATATGTATCTTCCAAATTCCTCCACGATATTTGTATAATCACGGAATCCAATATCGAAATATTCCGAAGATAATTTCGATTCAAATCCATTCCAATTCATATATTGGAAATATTGGTTATTTTAAAAACCATTTCAAATCCAATTTATTTATTTAAAAATATTGGATTATAATTCTAGTTCATAACTAGTTCATCTCGATAAAAATATTTTTATCTTTTCAAATATGGAATTTTTCATCTCAATTCTTTCCAAATCATTTATTATGATTTTACACAAATTATTGATATTTTTAATAATTTTATCAAGGCCCGTACAGTCGATTTCCATAAACGCTCATTGAACTGCACTTACAGCAACCTTTTCCAAATTTGATTTGGACATAATACCAAATCCAACCATTAGATTTCAAATCTCTTGTATTCGTTGGAAAGCTCTTTTCGATACGAACCCAAAGGTTCCGGTTTTAGGAGAATCCGACGGTCGGATCTCCCACAATGTCCATTCGAAGTCAATGGTCGAAATCGCGAACTGCCGCGGCGTGGCGCATTCTAATCAGGCCATTAAATATATATAATTTATATATTATATATATTTCGTCGATTTCCATTTAAAAATATTTTATAATCGTTTTCAAAACGATTTCAACTTCATATTCAATTTCAAATCAAAATTGAATATTCCATATCATTAATATATAAATGATCGTATTTTCAAAACATTAGATTTTGAAATCACTTCCTTTTCGATATTCATTATAAGAATGAATAAAATCGATATAAATATCATTCACGTCAAAATGGCGTTAATCTAATCAACACGACTTTATGTATTTCAATATTTTTGTGTCCATCCCAAATCAGACATCAAAATCATATTTTGATCCATTACCGAATATTATTTTAAAATATTCCTCATTTTAAAATATTCATAATTATAAAATATTTGCTCCTTCTGAATTGGAATTAGACACAGTCACTTACCATATAATTTTATTTATATGGATTTCATAAACACAGGTACACAACAATAATCAAACACAGTCAACCATCATCCAGAGTGTATTACACAACTGCATAAGCGTTAAATATGAATAATCAACGCTTATGACAGCCTGTCAACCAATCGATCGACATACAAATAAATAATGGGATTAGTGTATGTCCAATATCATCCCAATACTCATGTGGGGTTTTCAAACAACAAACACTGATTATTATTTGTGCAGTTGGGCGATGTGTAAAATATATCGTCTCAATCAATATCAGTCAAATGAGTGTACATAAACAAATCGTCCGATTTGTAAATGAATATTTATTTTGTTCATTACACGTTAAAAATTATATTTTAACACATGAATATTTTATACAGTCCATCTCACATCACAAACAATTTCACAACACAATCAAATCAAATAAGTCGACCATGGTCTGTGGACGACAGGGAGCAGTTCATATTTGCAGTTATAAAATAAATAACTGAACAAGAAATTATAGTGAGGAGTTCTCACCTTGGGAATCCACTCCGCCAACCTTTATTTCTAAATGGTTTGGATTTGGACTTAATTCCAGTCATTTCCATCGCTATCTGTTACACGCGGTATATGTTAATAATTACACTTTTACTCTGCTACTTTCTTTGAAAACTGAACGGGAGAGACAAAGGTAAAGGGGGGAGAAAAGAAATATATATTATTATTTTATTATTTTATTTCCCTCCATAAAGGTTGACTTTCCATTTGAACTCCATTCGAGGCACAACGACTGTCGTCCCTAGCGTAATACCCTCATTCTGGACGCAATGGGATATGTCTCATAAGCCAATCCTATTGTTTCAATCAGTTTTCATTTAAATTAAAATATAAATTAATATAACGTTCAAAATTGATTTCAACGTACATTTTAATTTACCGGGGCCACAGACTGACTCCAAAAATTCCAGAAAAATAAATCTGGCTATGTTTTGAGGATATGGTCCTAACAAAACTAATTTCGTCGAATTTGGAGACCGTTTGAAAAATGGTCATTTTCCAGTCGATTAAATTCAAACTGAAATTGCAAACATGTTAAAATTCACCACGCTCACATATTGATTCCAAAAATTATGAAAACTGGAATCTAGCAATAATTTGAAATTCCGAATCCAACAAAAGTGGTCTCATCGAAAACGGAGGTCATTTGCAAAGTTGCTATTTTTAAGGGCTATATTTCCATAGCGATTATTCTGAATTTTCAATTGGGAATAATTTTTTATTCCCGCTATGAAATTTCAAATTTTCGGATTCGTTGGAAAGATATTGTAACAACCCGAATTTTTATAACATGTTAAAACCATAAATCAAGGCAGAATTAAATGTTAAAATAAGAATCAAGGGAAACGGGTTACCCCATTGCGTTCATCTTGAAATTTTACATGAAATAGAGTCCAAGTTTTCGAAAATCGGAGTCCGGATGAAGAAGTTATGGCCTGTAGAAGATTCCGCAGATTTTAGGCAGCACATAACCAGGCAGGTCGACCTGGGGACCAGGTCGACCATGTGGTCGACCCTAGGGTCGACCTACCCCCCAGGTGGACCATGTGGTCGACCTCCCCCCCTTACAGGTTGACCTGGTCGGCCTGTTTTGAACCAGAACTCATTTTTGAAGCTTGAGACGTGTTCTGATGGTCCGGATTGATTCTAGGGTTAATCTAAGGGCCTAAACTAGTTGCTACACCTATAAAGACACCCTTAGACCTAACCTAATTCATATCAAATCATTCTTACACCATTACGCTGCTAAAATACCTCTTGAACCATGGCCGCCATCTCCAAATCAAAGTACAAACATTCAAACTCAAATCAATTCAAAGAACAAGGCCTCTACAATGATTCAAGACAATAAATCAACAACGCCGCGACATTTTTACAACAAATTCAGTTCTTAATTCATTAGCCATGCTCTGTAAGTTCTAATTGTTTTTAGATTTAAACATTTAATTATAATATGGTCATGGAATAAAGTGGAATTTGATTTAAGTATGTTTATTGATTCAGATCTATTTCTGTTGCTTCTTGAATCTTGAGTTTTGGGACTTTTCTATGTTCATTCTCATGTCAAGTTTATGATTTATTCAGCCTGTTGAAAATCAGTTTTTCTTGATTCATATTGATATTATTATCAAGATCTATCTTTTATGCCAGAGATGATGTTTTTATGCCAGTTTTCTCTCTATGCTGATTTTTATACAAATTCTACCTTCCCCTATTTATTTTCTTTCGATGAACCTAGGTCAATTTCGGACCTAGGCCTAAACCGCGATTTGCGTACGATTGAATATGGGAAATGTGGGAATGTTGTCTATATTGGATATACATGCTTGGTAAAAATTGATGGCATAACATGAAACTGGAAATTTGGGGTATTGTCAATATAATTGAAATTGCAAGTTTGGCCATTGGCATAATTAAATTGGCATGAAGTGGGCATAATGAATTAGCATGTAAATCAAATCACGAGTATGGGCATATTTAAATTAAATCAAAAGATTGGGTTTATGATTGGGCATAAGTAGAATTGGGACTTTGAACCTAAAAGCAATTGTAAACTTGATAATTGGCATAAATATGTATTATGAACTTGGGTAGTTGGCGTGTGTTGTAATAAAAAGATTATAGTTTGGGATAACTACATCATGAATCATGATTTGGGTTTATTTGGACATGAAACTTGATACATGTAATCTTGGCTAGAACTTGATATGGGTAAAATGGCATAAACCTGGCATACATGTAATAGGCAAGAATTGGGTATATGTAAACTGACTAGAATTGGGTACATATATATATATATATATATATATATATATATATATATATATATATGTAAATTGGCATGTAATTTTGGAACTTGGGCATATGTTTATTAATATGTAAAGTTGGGAATTTGAAACACGAAAATGACTGTGTATTGGATAATTGACTTGAACACGAACATGAACATTTCTATATGTTAAACACATGAACTGATATTGGGGTTTTGCGGGAAATACGACCATTAATGAACCTTTGACACGAGGTTAGACTCGGTTTGTGGTGTAAATCTGCCCGGAACCGCCCGGCAAATCCAGTAGCCACAAAGTGTCAGTCTAATGTGGGAGGTCAAAGATCGAATTGTAGGCGTAACAATTTATGACACGAGGTTAGACTCAGTTTGTGGTGTAAATCAGCCCGGAACCGCCCGGCAAATCTAGTGGCCACAAAGTGCACGGTCTAATGTGAGAGGTCATGATTCGTTCGTCATAATGAATGAATTAAGGAATACTAACCATAATAAGATGTGGGTATGGTTAGAGGGTTAAGTGGGATGACATGGAAATTTGACATGTAAATGTGGACCTAACCGGTATGAGTTAAGAACATGGAAAACTTATAAACGTGGGCTTAACCAACATTACTGTTAATCAGACCAATGGGTGGGTTAAGTAATATGACTAGACTAATGACACTTAACCAATATAACATGACACGTGGCAGGGTTAAGTCAACTTGAACATATAGATAATACTTAACCAACTTAGCATGATACGTGGGCGGGTTAAGCCATGAATTATTTGAATATACTTAACCAATTTGACACGATGATTTGATAGGGTTAAGTCATGAACTGCTTGAATATACTTAATCAATTTGACACGATGATTTGATAGGGTTAAGTCATGAACTGCTTGAATATACTTAACCAATTTGACACGATGATTTGATAGGGTTAAGTCATGAACCGCTTGAATATACATAACCAATTGGACACGATGATTTGATAGGGTTAAGTCATGAACCTCTTGAATATACATAACCAATTGGACACGATGATTTGATAGGGTTAAGTCATGAACCGCTTGAATATACTTAACCAATTGAACACGATGATTTGATAGGGTTAAGTCATGAACCGCTTGAATATACTTAACCAATTTGACACGATGATTTGATAGGGTTAAGTAATGAACCTATTGAATATACTTAACCAAGTTGACAGATGATTCGTAGGGCTAAGTCATGAACTTGAACGACAACACTTAGCCAATTTGACATGACACGTAGGCGGGTTAAGTCACGAACTTGAATGACAACACTTAACCAACTTGACATGCTAGACTGATGGGGTTAAGTCTCGAATTTAAATGACAACACTTAACCTACTGGACGGAAAACCTAGTTACGTGGTCCTTTTCAGCAGTAACCCACTAGATGTATCATGGTACCCTGGAACTAGGCAGGGTGGGGCACGATTACTGGGCTGATTGTAAGCGACCAGAACGACGGCTGAGTTGGTGCGCCATTGTAGGTTCAGGCGGACTATGGTCGTGCACGTAGTCCGGAGTTGAAAAAGCAGGCATTGGGCACTGGTAGGTTTACATTGTGCGTGCTTGATTCGTGTCGGTGGTTGGCACCCTAGGGCTCAATACACCCTATGGTGGACCTAGCACAGGTAACTACATTCGTGATAGGGCCGTATGACACAGACACATGAACGAGCTAGGACTTGTAGGGAGCCAATCGATTAATAGATCGTATCGTGGGACCAAGTAATGGGTCATTTCATGATATTGGACAAGGGATCATTTTATAGTCAACACATCACACGGGTTGGGATCACCTTATTATATAACATGGGCCACTAGTTGGGACACTAGTAGGGGGTAAGGATCCTTATTACACAGGACACTAGTTGGAACACTAGTAGGAATACAAAACATTCCATGTAAGACACTTGTGAGATGCTAGTATGGGTGGTGCAGGGCAAATGGATATCATCGAAATATTTTAATGATGAAACTTAGAAATCTTGCGATGCTATACTTGATAGAAACCTTGCGATGTGATACTTGGTAGGAATCTTGTGATGCTACTCTTGATAGGAATTATGGGATGTTATTCTTAGTTATCGTGCCTGTAGCTTATCTTGTCATCATGCTTATGTTTACTTTCAGTTTATTCATGTCATGTTATCTTTACCCGTTTTTATGCTGAAAGCCCCTAGGACTTACTCAGTCTTTATGACTGACCCAGTTTGTTTCGCCTCTTTTTCTTTCGTCCCCCCCTGGTTCGTAGGGTGGGAATACAGCTTAGCTCAGATCTTACCAAGCTCCAAGGCTCTTTCATGTACTGCTTGGATTTCTCTTGGCTATGGCTTGCTTTGCTTTATTGGGGAATACTACAATTTATTTTCATGCTTCTTTGTTTTTGAGCAAGACAGATATTTTAGCTATGTAATTGGGTATTTGAAAGTGATGGGATTTTATTGTAAACAATTATATTTAATTAATGATTTGAAGACCTTCTGCTGTTTTATATATGTCTGTCTTGTAATATTTCTGTTCCAATACCCATAATGCTCCATTGAAGTTAAGACATTCCCTTTGTGAGTGACCTTAATGGATGTGGGGTGTTACAGATATTTTCAAACAGATTCTAATATTTTTGGTTTCACTAAAATCCGGTTTATTTTGAATCTTGTACATGCATTTGAAATCAAAATTTCAAACTACCGTGCCATTTTCAATTCCTTTTATAATTAGAATAAATATTTATATTCTAACTTCGATTTAAATAAATATATATGTTCCAATTCTATTCAAAATAAATTTCTCATCATTATTATTTAAAATAAATCATTTTAAATATTCAAAATTCATTAAAATTGCCAAAATATAAAATTTAAATTGGTTCTGTTTCTCCGGGTTGTTACATATTGGCAACAATTAAAATTTCTGAAGCTTCTTTTCTTTTTTTACTTTGCAGTTGAAATATTGCATGTTGAATCTATCCACCGTCATGACATGCATGACAAATTTGACGCATTTCTGACTTCTACCAGCTATTGAGCTGGCCTGGCTGAGGTACGATATGCTAATGAGTGTGGCTATCAACATTCATACAGTAATGCAAACATTTTTAACAGTGACATATAACCTGATAGTGCAGCTAGACAGAGTAGCCATTCTGGCTTCAAACAGTGGGTGGTGATGTAGTAATACAGCAAGAAAAAGTGCAGACCTTCCTTATTTGGCAAGATTTGTGTGCGCCATCTTCGTTTATACTACTTTCCAGTATGTTGCATTTTTAATGTATGCTACTCATTTTCAACTACGTGTTGTTTTGCCAGTACTCTACACACTGAGTCATTTGATAGTGCAACTTTTTATTTGCCGAAATATTTATACGATAATATTATTTTGTTAATTTTCAAGGTTTGTACTCGATTACTGCTGTTGGATGTTTCTTTCCACAATGCAGCATGGAGCATTCTACAGTTGCTATTAATCTAAGTTCAGCAATACGATGCAACTCCTGCTATCTCATGCCAATGGTAAACTAATACTCTATTTGTTTTACATATTTTCATTTATATAAACGTGTTTTTTTGTCAATGTGCTTTTGAGTACAAAAATTATTGGAGTTAATTGTTTACAAATTTTTACATTTTCTATTATTGGCTAGTTACACCAATGCACTAATTAACAAAACTGTGTATAAACCCTTTTTTGCTACCAACTGCCAATAGCAAGCGTACTCATCATACACATTCAAACCATAAAAAACCGTGCCACATATTACTTTACCACGTTTTCATTCTGTATTTTCTCTTTAAATTACCAATTCATCATCTCTTACCCTTTTTATCTCCTATTTTATCTCCATTTATACTGCTTCATTTACCAACCTCAATGCACTTAACCATAATTTATTTCAGTTGTTTTACTACTGTAAATGACTATACCCACACTTCTTTGTTTTAATCTTTTCTCCTTTCTCCCCTATCCATTCATACTTTTCTACACTTCTTAACTAGCAATGACAAATGTACTTCTTTTCTCTCACTGCCACTGCTAACCTTTTTTTTCACTCTACTCATCTGTTATTCTGCACGAAACAACTGCTAAATAATTTATTTATTCATGTGGTCCAAAATTTCATTGCAAACTAAGGAGGCAACATTACCTTCTTCCGTTGAAAAGCTGAAACGTAAAGGCACCCATCTGACAAAACACCACCACCCAATGAGCTATGAAACATCCAATAATGTAACTGATTTCTTGCTACTACTCTTTAGTTTCAACCAAAAAATGTTAACAACTTAAGCCAATTGGTCAATCTTTCACCTACTTCTGCTAATAACGATAGTTTTGAGAAGAACGACGATTTTGATTTGGATGCTTTTTTTTCTTTGCCTGAAGTGGTTAGTTACGAATTGTGTAGTTACTTAACTACCCTTTTACCCATCGTATTTATACTTTACAAATTGCTGCGTAACCGTCATTTTTCTTCTTCATATATTGGAGAATGTGATAAGGTTGCTGTTGAGCTTTTAGCTAGACGTTCACATTAATACTCTTGTCGTATGACCCTTCTCCTTTCACTTTGTGTTTTTTTTACTGTTTGT
This sequence comes from Allium sativum, assembly GCA_030737875.1. NCBI lineage: Eukaryota > Viridiplantae > Streptophyta > Magnoliopsida > Asparagales > Amaryllidaceae > Allium > Allium sativum. Next base: position 219,183,942 of record CM060919.1, read on the forward strand.
TCAATAATTTATGTATTCGAAGTAGGAAATAACAACTATTATGGATATGTATATGTATTTGAAAAAAAACATACTTTGCAGTCTTTTTTTGTGCATGCAATATCTTAAGTAACCCTGGGACACTTCAGAACATACACGTACAAAACTTGTGTGTTCAGACTGTACCGCACATAGTTTTTCATTTTTTTAATAACTTCATCTACCTGCTACATAAATTTTCACATGTAACTTGATTGGAAGTAAACATGAAACTGTTTTGTTTACAAAATAACTTGGTTGCAACTATTCTTACATTTCCACATGCTTCCGCACAAAACGAAGCTTTAGTTTTCTTTCAACTTTTGCACAAAATCAAGTTTTGCTTCAATTGTCTACGCACACGTTCAACGGATGTGCCTAAGTACTGATATTTATAGAGGAAAATTTTGAGTTTTAAAAGAAGTTATCCAAATTTCAAGAGGAATTTTGAATTTGTGAAAGAAGTCATATTCAAAATTTTAGGGGGTAGTTTTCGAATTTGTAAAAGAAACAAGATCCACTTTTAAAGTATTTTAAGATATATGGTCGTTTTTTTACGTTGATTGGAAAAAAGCGTGATACTAAACAAATAATAACATGGCCATGTCTACTAACACCTCATAGTTCTCCTTTCCCACCCCAGTATTTAGTAAAAAAGAATCTCACCCCACGATTTTTCTTTTCTATCTCATTTTATACTAGATTTGTCCTTTCTTTTTCCTATTGTTTCTTTTTTTCCTTCTTCTTTTTGCATTTAATTCTTTCTCTCTATCATCACATCTTATTTAGTTCATGAAAGTTAAATAAAGACTTAATCAAAATTTTATCATTGTCTACAAATTGAATTTAGAAAGGCTAAAAAACACTAATTAATTGTTCAACTTATTTGTAAATTGGATTGTATAATATATTTGTTTTTAGATTTCAATATGTTAAAATACATTTTTTGAGTTTGGGAAACTGAATCTTTATTTTCTTTATGGTAGATTATTGAATAAATGTAGATGTAAACATTTAACTTTAGTGAGAAGGAAAATGAATATCTGACATATTGTTCAGGGTTTGTAAGGGCAAACAATATACTTCATCATTTTAATTGCAACTGGGGTAGGAAAGGAAAATAACCGGGGACAAATAAGGTACTTCGCCCCCTTTGCATTATTTATTTATACTATCAGATAATGAGAATGCTACTGTATTAATGCATCCGTCTATCACATGTGCTATTCAGATTTACAAATTTAATTTTGTTGTTTACAATCACATACAGTTGTTCATTGTCGTTATTTTATTTTATTTTATCATATAATTTTTTTTAATACAATTTTTCTATGTGCAATTCGAAAAATGTTGAACATTGCTAAGCTTGAATTCAAAGCATTGGACATTTCTGGAGACGATTATTTGTCATGGATACTGGACGCCGAGATCCATTTTCAATCTCAGTGTTTAGAGAATGCCATTAAAAATGGAAATAATATGTCCCAACAGAACAAAGCAAATGCTCTGATATTTTTAAGACGCCACATTCACGATGATCTAAAATCAGAATATTTAACTGAAAAAGATCCACTCCACTTATGAAACTCCCTGCAGGAGCGTTATGACCACCAGAAGACGGTATTACTTCCAAACACAAGGCAAGAGTGGTTGAACATGAGGTTTCAAAACTTTAAAACCGTAAGGGAGTACAATTCCGCTATGTTTAAAATTACTTCTAAACTAAAATTATGTGGAGAAAAGGTAGATGATGCGCAAAGGTTGGAAAAGACCTTCTCAACATTTCATGCCTCTAATGTGCTCCTGCAGCAGCAATATCGAGAGCGCCATTTTACAAAATATTCTGAACTCATTGAATGTTTGTTGATTGTTGAACAAAACAATGAATTGCTTTTTAAAAATCACTCATCAAGGCCAACTAGTTCAACCGCGTTACCAGAAGTTAATGCTATTTTTTCCCACTCCGGAAAAGGTCGTGGCAGAGGTAGAGGACGTGGTCGTGGACTTGGATACAACCCCAGCAGAGGTGGTTACAGTGGTTTTGGAGGCAACAAAACTACTGATTTTAAAAAGCAGCAAAAGAAAAATGAGCCTGAAAATAATAATAATTCAGCTGTAGAAAATAAAAAGCATTATGAGGAAATTTGCTGTAGGTGCGGGCGCACTGGTCACTAGTCACATACTTGTAGATCATCAAAGAAAACAGTGGAAGAATATCATAAATCAAAAAATATCGAGACAAACAATACTGAGGGATTGTCCGATAATATTGACCTGAAGTTAGATGATTTCTTTGAAGATTATGATGGAAATTTGTTCATCGATGAAAATTTGAATGCAATATTCGAAGATATGACCGAACCAACCAATAAGTAGCCTGAAGTTTATTATGTGATTTTTATTTTGTTTCATTTCCTTTCAGCATGTATTAGTTTGAAACTTTTACTTATTTGTTTTTCTTTAAGTTTATTCTTATAGAATTGCAGAAATAATGTGTAATGTTGGGTACGATAATTTGTTTATTCTCGTGGACATTTATTTATATTTATAAGTTTTTTCAGTTATTGACTAGCTGTATTGTTTTTAATTCTTAAGGTATGGATCGACAATGTTTAAATGATGATATATGTCTGGTTGATAGTAGAACTACTCATACGATATTGAAAAACCCAAAGTTTTTCTCTGAATTATCTGAAAATATTTCATATAAATTTTCAACTATAGTTGGTTCAGCCAATATAATTGAAGGGTCCGGAAGAGCCGATATAGTGTTACCAATGGCACACATATATTCATTCAAAATGCGCTATATTCAAGCAATTCTAAAAGAAATCTGCTTAGCTTCAAAGGTATAAGAATGAATGGATATCATATTGTGACTATAAATGAAAATAACAAAGAATATCTTTATGTTATTTCTAAAATTGAAAGTCAGAAGCTTATTTTAGAAAAATTTGGTACAATTTCAAGTGGATTATACTTTACCAAAATTGGCATAGTTGAATCTCATTTTATAAACATGAGCCAGAAGCTCATGGATACAAAGAAATTGATTCTTTGGCATGATCATTTAGGTCATCCTGGATCAAATATGATGCGTAAAATTGCTAAAAACTCAATTGGCCATGATTTATCAAATCAGTTGAATTTACCAAGTGATTACATGTGCACCTCGTGTGCACAAGGAAAATTAATTACTCGACCTTCATACAGTAAAATCACTTCTGAATCTCCAGCATTTTTGCAAAGAATTCAAGGTGATATATGTGGTCCGATTCATCCCGCTTGCGGGCCATTTAGATAATTTATGATGTTAATTGATTCATCAACTCGTTGGTCACATGTATGTTTGCTATCTACTAGAAACATGGCATTTGCCAAATTACTTGCTCAAATAATTAAATTAAGAGCACATTTCCCCGATCATCAAATCAAATCAATACGGTGCGTATAATGCAGGAGAATTCACTTCTCAAGTATTTGATGATTATTGTTTATCACTGGGAATTGAGGTTGAACATCCAGTAGCTCATGTTCATACTCAAAATGGTCTGGCAGAATCATTAATTAAGCGTTTGCAACTTATGGCAAGACATTTACTTATGCAAACAAAGTTCCCTGTTACAGCTTGGGGACATGCAATTTTGCATGCATCCAAATTGATTAAAATTAGACCAACGGCTTATTATTAGTTTACACCATCACAACTTTTAACTGGATCCCAACCAAATATTTCACATCTACGAAAATTTGGTTGCGTTGTGCATGTACCCATTAGTTCCCCACTTCGTACTAAAATGGGTCCTTAAAGAAGGTTGGGAATTTATGTGGGATTTGACTCACCTTCGGTAACTCATTATCTTGAACCTCTTACGAGTGATGTCTTTACTGCAAGATTTGCAGATTGCAAATTTGATGTGTCAAATTTCCCGCCGTTAGGGGGAGAAAAGACCGTTCCAGTAGAACGGCGTGAAATTTCATGGAATAATCCTTTATGTTTCATTTGGATCCACACACCAAACAATGTCAATACGAGGTACAAAGAATTTTGCATATTCAAAATATTGCAAATCAAATGACAGATGCATTTAATGATGCTGCAAAAATAACTAAATCTCATATTCCAACAGTAAATACACCAGCTAGAATTGAAATATGTGAAGGAACAATAGCAGCAAAATGAATCTAAAGCTAGAAAAAAACGTGAAAAAACGATAGGTTCAAAAGACTTGGCGCCTAGAAAAAGAAAGTCTATTGAAAAATCATCAATTATCAAACCTCCTGAAGAGGTTATAAATGATCCAAAGGATAACTTAAAAGAAAATTCCAATTCTCCAAAAATCAGTGAAGGAACTATTTGTTGTATATAACGGTGTTGTATACACAATTATAAGATTTTTGTTTGATGATAACAACCAAATAAATATTATTATTAATGTGCTTGAAATCGTACTGTTATCCTACATCACAGACATGAATATTATATTTGTATTTAAATAGAATACGACTGTATAGACATTCATATTTTCTTACGGTATTTTATTTAAATTGAATATTTTATTTCACATATTCAAACAGTACAACTATTTATAACTCTACTATTTGTACACATTCACAGATATTACACATGATATTATACTTGTAAATAAAATGAATGTGATAGACAAGTTTGTTTGACAACAATAAATAATATTTTATTTCAAACAAAATTTGATTATTACAAATATCAATACATTTATCTCTGCAACACTCATACAGTCACTTTGTCTATACAAATCATATATACATAATTTTTCACTTTTATATACAAATTCATACATTCATTGACACTACACACTGTCTTCTTATCTTTAGTCTTCTGTCTTCACATCAGCTCAGTCAGTCCAGTCATCATCACCTGTCACATGAAACAGAAACACATAGTACACTGCAATAAGAATAAAACTGAATACATGTGAATATAAATTTTATTTTTAAAATATTATTTGCCTCAGTTTTCTGGTGTGTTTCTCATCATTTTTCATGACTTGATCTGATTCATCTGTGTCTAGGCAGACAGTTTGTATATGTACAGGGACAAGAAATTTTCTGATGGCTGCAAATACACACGTGTATAAATACACGTGTGCACTGCCTCGCCAATCAGTGTATACAGCTGTGGAGCAGTCACATGGACCAAGCTCGACACAGCACAAATGTCAAGTACAAACAACCGTGAGTTCAACCAAAAAGAGGCAGACAATGTTTCAACAAACATAGTGGGTCGAGCATGCTCAAATACAACCAGCATGGATTAAATGATCAAGTCAAAGCCAAATCAAAAGCCAAGATACAAGCAAGGTGGTGAAACATGAAGCATGACCACAAGATCATTGTTTTCAGCATGGTGTATGGTGTATGATGACATACACAACAAAAAAGTTCAGCATATAACAAACAGTCTACATGAAGTGGTCAGGTCTGAGGCAACTTTACATAGTATGAATGGTGGATTAAAACTCAGGCAGTTCAAGTTAATGGACTCAAGTACACAAGTGTATGATTGTGCAACATTCAATCAAGTGAGAACACAACAGTGAAGCATGGTCGAGCTCATATGCAAGACTAAAGCAAACATGAAACCAGACAAGCCATTAAAGAAAATGATAGCAACAAGTTCATAGTGAACACACACACTCAAGATCAACACAGCAGCAAAATTCATGTGAAATCTGGTTAAGCCAGATTGTACAAGATGAGCAAGTACAATGACATAAGTGCATGGTGAAGTGCAACATGGTTCAGCATTAAATATACATAAGGATGATATACATGATGATCAAACAGTGGACTTATACATGTCTTAATGGTTCAGCATATGAAAATGCACAACAATATAGGTGAACAAATGGACTGCATATAGAATCAGGATGTACAAGATCAGAATTACACTCAGCAATCAAGATCAAGTTCAAGTTCTACTTCAGATCAGCAAGGTTACAAGCAGCTTAAGGGAAATTCAAATACAAGCATACATGATCAAAACAGGCAGGCAGTTTTCAAGCTACAACATGTACAAATATACATGAACAGGTTATAAGGGTGCAACAATACAACAACATGGATGGTAAACTCAGAAATGACTACTTCAATCAAGCTACATGTTTGACAAAGTTTTAATGCAAGTGCCAACAAATCAGTATGGTGGTGAGAAACTCGAATACAAGATTAATGTGTTTCCAGAAAGCTGCAATTTAGTTTGAGCTTAAATCCTGCAAGTGGGGACACTGATTCAAATATGGGAAAGCAATTTTTATTATATGGCAAGAAATTAAGTGGTTTTTTTTTAAATCAATCAATGTTCAATTCATAGCAATTCAGCAATAATTTCAAAAACTAGACTTGGCAAGAAATCCGCATTCAAATATCACAATTGGTCTTCCAGAAAATTGAGCAAGTGTATTTGCATTTTGAAGTTATATCCAGATTTGAAAAACAATTCAGTGCATGGGATTCCAGAAATGGCAAATCATATTTGGCAAGAAAAACAATTCGTCATGCATTTTTGACAATGACAAAATCTGCTAGTATCACGCAGGGAATTCCAAGGCAGTATTTCAATAAGGGGAAAGTTTTTTTTTGTTGATTTAATCAAAGCCAAAGGTTTTAATTTAAAAAAAAAGGATGATCTGTTTTTTTAAAGGGCCACGAAAAACTCAAATTCATTCAATGTTTCAAAAGTGGAAACCGAACAATTTAAGGCCAAATCAGATCAGGTCATACGATGAAATCAGAGAGCAAGTTATGGATTGATAATCCTATTTTATCGCACCAATTCATCATAGGCTAAGTAGATCGACAAACACAAGCATCAAAAATTTCGAGCAAAAAATTTAATCAGAAAACTCACAGTTCAATCCAGGGTTTCGATCAACAGCTCTCAAATCGTTTGACCTAGGAGCTTCAAGCATCAAAGCTATCAGAGAATCCATCCTTAGACGTCGCGATCGATTTGAGGGAAGCAGAAAACCCTAATCCCTTTTTGAAGCCGCCATTTTTATTCTCAGAGGAAAAGAGACATCGAGCTAAACAAAAAGGAAAGAGGCCGGCCTACATGGAGTTAACTAAGCCATGTTTTAAAAGGGGATGACCCTTACCTTTGACTCCTAGGGGTTTTTTAAGCTTTGTTTTTTCTGTCTTGTTTATGTTTAAATTTGTATCATTTTTAATTCTGTTTTTTTTTTTGGTAAAACTACCTGAACAGTTCTAGAGTTTGTAAAATCTAGGGAGATCCAGTCAGGGTGTTGACCGGTAGTTGTTAGAGTCTGTAAAATCTAGGATTTACTAGTTACAGTGTTGTAATCAGGGGGAATCTGATCTAGGGTTTTAGATCAGTCTACGGTTTTGAGCGTAGGGTTAGAATAGGTGCAGGAATTGCGAGTGTACATGGTCTTGTATGCGGGATCTGTTCTGTCACCCAGTAGAAACCTTAGGAATGCAGCAGTAGGCAGGGTTTTACCGAAGTTGGGTATCTCTGTGTGTTATTTCCTTTCTACATTTTTATTTCTGCTGCATTCTGTGTTCTGATTAGTATTTATTATCCCGTCAAATTTATAATTCAGTGAAAAACTGTCTTAAACCCTATTCACCCCCCCCCCCTCTAGGGTTAATCTAGATCCAACAAGTGGTATCAGAGCTGGTATAAGGTTACAACATGATAGGGAGTTCTCACTCTATGATCTAGTGGCGAAGTAGTGACTGTTATCCCTACATGTCCGTGGGTGGTTGTCCATGTCGAGAGGCAGGACGTGAAATCAGTCTCTGAGGTGCCATTGTAGGCCACCGGGGTGTGATTAAAATCCTCGAGAAGGAGACTACAAGTGGTATCAGAGTTTGGTTTTCTTTAACCCTAGAATCATGGATCCTAGTTGTCATTCTTCTGAGAATCAGTCCAGTCGTATTCCATTTATTTTCAATGGTACAGATTTTTTAAATTGGAAATTAGAAATGGAATTATATTTAAAATCTGTTGATATTAAATGTTGGGATATTGTTATTAATGGTTATAATATGGTCAATAGGAACGATATTAGATTTAATTCTCGTGCTATTCACACTTTGTATTCTTATATTGATGATGTCCAATATAACCTCATTTCTCATTGCTTGACTGCGCAGGAAATATGTAATTTTCTCGATACAAAGTATGGAATGATTGACAACAACAACTCAAAACCCAAAATGGTCAACTCAGATTCAGATCTATGCTCAGGAGAAGAGACAAATGAAAATTCAAGTAGATCAGACGATGGAGACTCAACAGACAATGAAACTGAAAGCTTCTCGTATGAAGAGTTGGTTTATATGTGTACTGATTTAAAAAAAAATGTTGATAAACTCCAATGTAAAAACAAATCTTTGAAATCTAAAAATCACGAGTTAAATAGCAAAATTAACTGTTTGGAATCAGAATTTACAAATATCATGAAATTAGAAAATTTTGACAGTGAAAATTGTTTGAAATTGAAAACTGACCTCGTTCATCTCAATAAAAATATTCAAAGGCTTAAAGAGGAAATTCTGATTTTAAAAGATAACGAGGTTAAGCTAAAAGATTCAAACAATTCTTTACAAAAAGAATTTAATAATTTTAAGACCATCAAAAATTCCAAACATGAAATTGCTGAAAAAGAAAGTTTGTTGAAAAGTGATTTAATTTTAAACGAGCTTGAAAAAGAGATTGAAAATTTCAAGAAACTTGAATTTGAAAAACAAATTAATTTTAAATCTGAGATTCTTGAAACCAAGACTAAAATCAAGTTGCTTGAAAATGAAAATTTGTTTTTGAAACAAAATGATACTGAAAGGAGAAAGATCAGCATTAATCGTTGTTCAAATCTGATAAAAGAAAATTCTAATCTTAAATCCAAAATTCAACGATTAGAATCAACTTTGGATAAATTTTCTAATGGGGAAAAATCGTTGAATATGTTGTTAAAAATCAATTTTCAATTAGACATAAACGAGGTCTTGGTTTTGGAAAAAGAAGTGGTTTTGAAAAAGGGAATTCTTATGATTTTAAAAATCCTTCAAACTACTTTGAAAATATTCGTTTTGAAAATTTGAATTCAAATAATTTCAAAGGGTTTTTAAATCAAAAGCGAAATGAGAATTTGTTTGATAATAATCCATTTAAACCATTTTGGACCCCAAAAAGAAATACAGTGAATTCATCAAAATTTAGACAGATTTGGGTCCCTAAAGGTACTTTGGTAAATCTGATGGAGTGTTATATAAACAAGTTTGGGTACCAAAACATATGAATACAATTGTGAGTGGTTTTACTAATTTTGTTAGACCACTCGATTCTTTAAACTGTTAGGTACCATAGGTGGCTGAGGAACTGCTGTGCTGAAAGGAAATTTGAAATCAATCTGGTATATAATTCTATATCATTTACAGTTCCTTTTGCCATGATCTGTCGAGTTAGAGATTCCTTTGCTTACACTGAAATCTGGTATAATCTCTAGACTCCACTTTGTAAATATTCTATGTTTTTTTTCTTCATGTTTATTTCTCCTTTTACCTCTTCCTCTATTTTTTTGTTTATTTTTGTTTGATTTGTCACTGTCATATCTTTATAACTTATTGGGCTTTCTTAAACTTCCAATTGTAGAATTCATATGTTCTGGAAATTCACTTCATGTGTTTAACACTTCGATATTTTTAATCTTTTCCAGATCTTGAATGTATTTTTGTAAATATCAGCAATTGATTTGAAGTTTGTTTTCTGATTCTCTGAATTCATAACAGTGTTGATGTACTCTTGTCATATCTTGAACACTGTTGATTAGAATTCTAAATTCTTGAAGATCTGAAAGTTGTGTGTGGAATTTCACACACCTTTGCTGTTTTGAGTCTCTTCTAATTCATTTTGGAAAGTCTTGAAAATTTATACTCATTACAGCACTCTATTATTTATCGGTTGTGATAATTTCAGAAATTTTCAGATTGGCTTGAATATTTTAATTTGTCATGATTTACAGTGATACATCCTGAAATTCATTTTTTATTCATGATCAGTGCTGCTGAAATTTGTTTGTTTGAAATCATCTGAAATTCTTGATATTTTGAATCTCACATACCTCTTAAATTTGAAATTATAAATCTTGTGTGGTTGGTTCATTATATCTCAAAACTTGACATTGATTTAAGTGATTTCAAATAAATTATTTCGATCATGAATATTTCTCAAACTTGATGTAAAGGATCTGAAATTTCTCTCATACTTGTCAGAAATATTTTTGAAAATTCTTTGAAAATGCTCTCTGGAACTGCTTGTTTTGAGCCAAAACTGTTTATTGCTCTGATAAATGAAATTTGTGTGCTTATTTTTGTCTAACTTGTTTTGTGTTTTAAAATTCTTTGTTCCGAGATTTCCATGCTGGGGTGTGATTAATTTTCTCAAATAAGGAGACTACAATTGGTATCAGCCCTTCATCTCTTTTTTTCCATCTGTTTTGAATCTTCACATTGTACAAATTCCGCATGCTATTTTTTGTCCTGTATAAATCATTTTAAATTCCTCTTGTAATTGATTTTCAATTTTAAAATTATTTATTGATTATTCATTTAGAAATTGAAATCAATACCCAAATTGAACTGTATTTATAATTCATCAAATTCATTATCAGATTTTGAAATTGTGATGAATTGTGACTGCAGTATATTTCACAACAAGAGGAGATTTTAGTTAATTTTTTTCATGACGGTTGAATATTTATTATAATATCTTCGAACTAGCAATTATTTCACGACCATCTTCATTACCTATCATCCTTCTGCCATCCGCTATGAATTTATATTAATGTGGAGAGTTAATTTTTTTAAAAAAAAAAATCTTTTTGGATAAATAGTGAAAATATTTGTGATGGAATTGTGGTTATGTTATTATTAAGAATTAGTGAAAATTAAAAAATTTCAATGATCCCGGTACAGTTGATCATTTTTCATAATATTATTAATTTAAAATTTTATTTCATAGTCCATTTCTATACCAACCGCATTTCTACCATCATGCTGGTTTTATATACTGAGGAGTTTTTCTATTTTGACGCTGAAAATAATAAATATAATTAATACATAAGTGTGTCTCCAATCTCATTTAAAAATCCAAGCTCTGGTCATGCATGGTTATAAGACAACTTATAATTTAAGCTGCGACTGACCTCATTTAAAAATCCAAACTCTGGTTATGCGTGGTCAGTGTGCTCTTAAATAAAATAAAAAGAAAAATGTGCTAAAAAGAAATTAATTTGAAATTCTCCTTGGTGTGTAAAAACCAGTCTATCAATCCATATTCTATTCTGTGAAATATGTTGAAATTTTATGACGTATTATGATTTGTTATTTGATAACTATTGGGATTTGAGAATACTCGATTTTGTCACTTAAATTGAATTATTAATTATAGTCCAAATTCCATCACTGTTTTTGAACCTCATTTTTATAAAAATTCTTTGGAAAATAATTGGAACTCATTTTTTAACTCTCCCCATTTTATATAAAATTCATCGTAAATCCGTCATTATCTACAATGTGAAATATGCCACCTGTTCTCACAATATTATGATTTTTGTTTGAATGATTGAGATTTATGATGATCGTTCTTCCTTTTAAGCTGAAACTATATTTGTTAGTCACTTTTTCATATATATTTTAAAATCTGAATCCTTTTGATGATAACAAAAGGGGGAGAATGGGTTGAGATTTTTATTTATGAGTGAATATTTTGTATATATTTTTAATTATGAAAATTCATTATTATTCAGTTCAGTTCACTCATGCACAGATTTAGGGAGAGTTTTCTGTTGTAGGGGGAGCTAATAAATAGGGAGAGTTCAATATTCACTGTCAAACACATTTACTATGCTCAAAATCTTTTATTTGTTTGTCATCATCAAAAGGGGGAGATTGTTGTATATAACGGTGTTGTATATAATGGTGTTGTATACACAATTATATATTTTTGTTTGATGATAACGACCAAATAAATATTATTATTAATGTGCTTGAAATCGTACTGTTATCCTACATCATAGACATGAATATTATATTTGTATTTAAATAGAATACGACTGTATAAACATTCATATTTTCTTATGGTATTTTATTTAAATTGAATATTTTATTTCACATATTCAAACAGTACAACTATTTATAACTCCACTATTTGTACACATTCACAGATATTACACATGATATTGTACTTGTAAATAAAATGAATGCGGTAGACAAGTTTGTTTGACAACAATAAACAATAGTTTATTTCAAACAAAATTTGTTTATTACAAATATCAGTACATTTCTCTCTAGAACACTCATACAGTCACTCTATCTATACAAATCATATATACATACATTTTCACTTTTATATACAAATTCATACATTCATTGACACTACACACTGTCTTCTTAGCTTTAGTCTTCTGTCTTCACATCAGCTCAGTTAGTCCAGTCATCATCACCTGTCACATGAAACAGAAACACACAGTACACTGCAACAAGAATAAAACTAAATACATGTGAATATAAATTTTATTTTTTAAATTTTATTTGCCTCAGTTTTCTGGTGTGTTTCTCATCATTTTTCATGACTTGATCTGATTCATCTGTGTCTAGGCAGACAGTTTGTATATGTACAGAGACAGAAAATTTTCTGATGGCTGCAAATACACACGTGTATAAATACATGTGTGCACTGCCTCGCCAATCAGTGTATACAGCTGTGGAGCAGTCACATGGACTAAGCTCGACACAACACAAATGTCAAGTACAAACAACCGTGAGTTCAACCAAAAAGAGGCAGACAATGTTTCAGCAAACATAGTGGGTCGAGCATGCTCAAATACAACCAGCATGGATTAAATGATCAAGTCAAAGCCAAATCAAAAGCCAAGATACAAGCAAGGTGGTGAAACATGAAGCATGACCACAAGATCATTGTTTTCAGCATGGTGTATGGTGTATGATGACATACACAACAAAACAGTTCAGCATATAACAAATAGTCAACATGAAGTGGTCAGGTATGAGGCAACTTTACATAGTATGAATGGTGGATTACAACTCAGGAAGTTCAAGTGAATGGACTCAAGTACACAAGTGTATGATTGTGCAACATTCAATCAAGTGAGAACATAACAGTGGAGCATGGTCGAGCTCATATGCAAGACTAAAGCAAACATGAAACCAGACAAGCCATCAAAGAAAACGATAGCAACAAGTTCATAGTGAAAACACACACTCAAGATCAACACAGCAACAAAATTCATGTGAAATCTGGTTAAGCCAGTTTGTACAAGATGAGCAAGTTCAATGACATAAGTGCATGGTGAAGTGCAACATGGTTCAGCATTAAATATACATAAGGATGATATACATGATGATCAAACAGTAGACTTATACATGTCTTAATGATTCAGCATATGAAAATGCATAGCAATATAGGTGAACAAATGGACTGCATATAGAATAAGGATGTACAAGATCAGAATTACACTCAGCAATCAAGATCAAGTTCTACTTCAGATCAGCAAGGTTACAAGCAGCTTAAGGGAAATTCAAATACAAGCATACATGATCAAAACAGGCAGGCAGTTTTCAAGCTACAACATGTACAAATAAACATGAACAGGTTATAAGGGTGCAACAATACAACAACATGGATGGTAAACTCAGAAATGACTACTTCAATCAAGCTACATGTTTGACAAAGTTTTAATGCAAGTGCCAACAAATCAGTATGGTGGTGAGGAACTCGAATATAAGATTAATGTGTTTCCAGAAAGCTGCAATTTAGTTTGAGCTTAAATCCTACAACTGGAGACACTGATTCAAATATGGGAAAGCAGTTTTTATTATTTGGTAAGAAATTAAGTGTTTTTTAAAATCAATCAATGTTCAATTCGAAGCAATTCAGCAATAATTTCAAAAACCAGACTTGGCAAGAAATCCGCATTCAAATCTCACAATTGGTCTTCCAGAAAATTGAGCAAGTGTATTTGCATTTTGAAGTTATATCCAGATTTGAAAAACAATTCAGTGCATGGGATTCCAGAAATGGAAAATCATATTTGGCAAGAAAAACAATTCGTCATGCATTTTTGACAATGAAAAAATCTGTTAGTATCACGCAGGGAATACCGAGGCTGTATTTCAATAAGGGGAAAGTTTTTTTTGTTGATTTAATCAAAGCCAAAGGTTTTAATTTCAAAAAAAAAGGATGATCTATTTTTTTAAAGGGCCATGAAAAACTCAAATTCATTCAATGTTTCAAAAGTGGAAACCTAAAAATTTAGGGCCAAATCAGATCAGGTCATACGATGAAATCAGAGAGCAAGTTACGGATTGATAATCCTATTTTATCACACTAATTCATCATAGGCTAAGCAGATCGACAACCACAAGCATCAAAAATTTCGAGCAAAAAATTTAATCAGGAAACTCACAGTTCAATCTAGGGCTTCGATCAACAGCTCTCAAATCGTTTGACCTAGGAGCTTCAAGCATCAAAGCTATCAGAGAATCCATCCTTAGACGTCACGATCGATTTGAGGGAATCAGAAAACCCTAATCCCTTTTTGAAGCCGCCATTTTTATTCTCAGAGGAAAAGAGACATCGAGCTAAACAAAAAGGAAAGAGTCTGTCCTACATGGAGTTAACTAAGCTATGTTTTAAAAGGGGATGACCCTTATCTTTGAATCCTAGGGGTTTTTTAAGCTTTGTTTTTTCTATCTTGTTTATGTTTAAATTTGTATCATTTTTAATTCTGTCTTTTTTTTGTAAAACCGTCTGAACAGTTCTAGAGTCTGTAAAATCTAGGGAGATCCAGTCAGGGTGTTGACTGGCAGTTGCTAGAGTCTGTAAAATCTAGGATTTACTGGTTACGGTGTTGTAATCAGGGGGGAATCTGATCTAGGGGTTTAGATCAGTCTACGGTTTTGAGCGAAGGGTTAGATTAGGAGCAGGGATTGCGAGTGTACATGGTCTTGTATGCGGCATCTGTTCTATCACCTAGTAGAAACCTTAGGAATGCAGCAGTAGGCAGGGTTTTGCCGAAGCTGGGTATCTCTGTGTGTTATTTCCTTTCTGCATTTTTATTTCTGCCGCATTCTGTGTTCTGATTAGTATTTATTATCCCGTCAAATTTTTAATTCAATGAAAAACTGTAACAACTCGTATTTTTGAATAACATGTTATAACATAAATCAAGGCAGAATTAAATATTAAAATCTGAATCAAGGGAAACGGGCTGTGCCATTGCGTTCGTCTCGGAAAAATACGTGAAATAGAGTTCGAGTTTTCGAAAATCGGAGTCCGTATGACCAAGTTATGGCCCGTCAAATTTTTCAAAAAATTTCAAGTTCAAAAACAGTTCAAATTTGAATTTAGAATTCAAATTCAGCCAAAACAGACTGGGCGGGAAAATTCCCGCCCACACAGGTCGACAGGGGGGTCGACACTAGGGTCGACCTCCCCCCAACCAGGTCGACACTAGAGTCGACCTGGGGGTCGACCTCCCTGGTCGGCCAGGTCGGCCTGGTGCACTTAATTGGGCTGTTTGGACCTGTTTTGTTGGCTAGTGACGTGATTTGATGGCTCAGATTTGATTTAGGGTTAATCCTATGGCTAAAACTAATCCTAAACTCTATAAAAAGACCCTAATACCTAGCCTAAATCATCATAAATCAATCCTACAACTAAACTATGCCAAAATGTTTCTTGATCATGGCCTCCATCTTCATAACATGGCCTCCGTCCTCTTCATGAAAATTTGAGGGTCCTAAGCTAATAAAAGAGCCACCTTTCTTCATCAAAATAAGGATCTTTCTTCATACAAATCAAAGGAGCTTCTTGTTTCTCAAGACAACTTGGAGCTTATATTCATTTGGGGCTTTTAGTGTTGCTAGCGTGGCTTCGTCTCAATCTTATTTATATTTTATAAGTCTTCATAGCATTGTAAGCCCTATGCTACTCTTAGATTCTAACTATGAAGTTAAATATGACATGTTGCAAGTTTGAGTTTGGGCCTAAGTATGATTTGTGCTTTGATTCTATCATGTTATGCATAGATTTATCCTATGCATGTTTGTAAAGCTATCACCTTGACTTTGTGCATAGAAAGCTATGACCTTTGATTTGAAATGTTGCATAAAGCAACATAGAAACTCTCATAACCCTTATATTATCTTGCATATGATGTTATATGCGAATCACTAGCTATCATCTTATGCCATTTATGGCCATGTTTCACCTATTATGCTAAGGTTGAGATCATGCATGTTTTGAGGCTTATAATGTAATATGCAAGTTTATGAACACATTTGCCTCATATGCCACCATGTTTAACTTGTGGCCAAACCTTGACCCCTCATGTTCCTTAATATGCTTGTGGCCAAACCACCCTCATGCTATTATGCATGCTTGTGGCCAAATCACCCTTATGCTATTGTGCATGCTTGTGGCCAAATCACCCTTATGCTATTATGCATGCTAGTGGCCAAATCACCCTTATGCTATTTGTTATGTTTGAGGCCAAGACACCTTTTATGCTATCATACATGTTGAGGCCATATGCTAGTATGTTGAACCCCTTTTGGCCTCAAATATCACCATGTTTGACTTGTGATAGACTTTGCCGCCTTATGCCCACCTTGTCATATTGTTATGTTCCTTTTTTTATCTATTTGTGTTGATGCGAATTTACGTGCGATGGGAATACGTTATGGGTAATGGGGGCAAACTTAAATAACATGAAAGCATGACTTGAAAATATGACATGAAAGTTTGACATGTGTTTATGCTTGAAAACACGAACGTGGACATGACATGTAGAAAACATGGAAGTGGCCAACTCGAGGTTGGGTTGAGTTTGTAGCATAAATCTACCCGGAACCGACCGGCTTAACTAGTGGCTACAAACAATAGGACCCAATGTGAGTAGTTGGTCACATCGCACTTAAAACCCGAGGTTAGACTAGGTTGTGGTGTAAAGCTACCCGGACCCGCCCGGCTTAACTAGTAACCACAACAAAGTCTAATGTGGGAGGTTGGGGTGCATTAAGTTAATTAAATGCCACATGGTAGGGTTAAGTCATGGACTACTGGAATACTTAACCAATTAAACACGATGGATTGGTAGGGTTAAGTCATGGACTACTTGAATATACTTAACCAATTAAACACGATGGATTGGTAGGGTTAAGTCATGGACTACTTGAATATACTTAACCAATTAAACACGATGGATTGGTAGGGTTAAGACCTAGACTACTTGAATACTTGACCAATTAAACCCGATGTATTGATAGGGTTAAGTCATGAACTGCTTGAATACACTTGACCAACTCAATACATGGTTAGGATAGGGTTAACCACACTTAACGCGCTTGAAATCCTAGTTACGTGGTCCTTTTCAGCAGTAACCTACTTGGAAGTATCATGGGTACCCTGGACTAGGCTAGGGTGGGGCATGATTACTGGACTGATTGTAAGAGACCAAAAGAGACGGCTGAAGGGTGCACCGGTTGTTCAGGTGGACCATGGTCGTGCACATTAAGTCCGGAGTTGAACATGGGCACCAGTAGGTTTAGACTGTGCGTGCTTGAATTGTGTCTGTGGTTTACACCTTAGGGCTGGATACACCCTGGGGTGGATCTTGCACAGTTAACTACATTCCACGATTAAGTCGTATGACACCGATACACGACGAGTTAGGCTTATAGGGAGCCGATCGACTAGACCGAGTAGTTGGACCTCGATTTAGGTCATCTCATGATGTGGGCCAGCTTTGGGCCAAGGGATCATTTCTTGTTTATACTTGACATGGATTGGAATACTAGTACACACCTGGTGCAACTTAACCTTGTATATGCGATGCCACACTTGATCTATCTTGTTAACTTTTCACCATGTCAGTTATCACCCTACATCTCATCTCTGTTTTACATGTTCAGTTAACTTTATTAGTTTTTATACTAATCGTAGATAGGACTTCCCAGTCTTTTTGACTGACCCGTTTTCTTTCGCCTCTTTTCTTCCGTTCCCCCCCCCCTCAGGTTTACAGGGTGGGAACACTGGTACCTAGCTTGGATCTTTAGCTGCTTGTCTGGATAGCTCATGTACAGTTTGGACTTGAGCACGCTATGGCTTTATTCTACCTTGGGGATAGTTACTTTATGATTTTCTTTCCAGTTTTCAGTTGATGTTTCTAGACTATGTTTTGTGGAAAATAATGACCAAGTACTTTGATGTAACTTGACTATGGTTTTGAAATGTTAGTTTTATCCGCTGCTTTATTTACTCTGTTTTACTTATATGTTCTGTCTTGTGATATCTGCATGCATGTTTACCTTGTTTAACGCCCCTCCAAAGCTAGTGTGCTTGCAAGAGTGGCATTGGCGGAGGTGGGGTGTTACATTTGGTATCAGAGCATAAGGTTTACAAGATTTGAGCAAAAGGTTTTTAAAACTTACCTTTTGAAAAACTATTTTCAAAACCAATTAAGTATTTTCCAAGAAAAGTCTAGTTTATTTAAAAAAAGGCTATTCCCCAAAAGCCATTAGCACTATCCTTTGTTTCCTCGTTCTCAATCTATCTTTTTCTTCGTTTCAGTATGGCCGATAATTTTGCCATTCTGGAGGGCGTACCAGTACCTATTTGGTTTAGAAGGTACATGGAGGCAAGGGTGAATGAAGCCGGCCCCGCGAACATTCCTCCTCCTTCCCCCGTGGCTAACATTTCTCCTCCTCCCGTAGCTGAGGTTCCTCCTCCTCCTCCTCAGCATCCGCAAGAGGATTTCGCAAAGATTTGCAAGGACTTTAAGGCGATGGGTGGCAAGAATTTTGTAGGGACGGAGACTTTTGTTGAGGCAAGAAGCTGGTTGAAGGAAACTGAAGACCTCTTTGCTATCTTTGATATAGAAGACCGTAGGAAAGTTCTGTTGGCGGTATGGCTGTTGAAAGGGGAAGCTGCATATTGGTGGGTAGTCACCACCACTACTAGGCCAATTCAGACTTGGGATGACTTTAGGAGAAGGTTTGGACCGAAGTTCCTATCATCGACAGAGGAGAACCTTCAGATGGAGAGGTTCCTATCACTAAAGCAAGGGGACATGACCGTTAGAGAATACGTGGATAAGTTTAATCAACTTGCTCGGTTCGGTCTAGAATTGGTTAACACAGCTCGGAAGAAGGCCCTACACTTTGCTCTAGGATTGAATGAGCCATTGCGCGGTTTGGCCATGTCTCATATACCCATGGGGGCGACCTTCGAGAGTTTGGTGAATATGGCCCTATTTCAAGAGGAAGATAAGAGTGGCAAGAAGGAGGTCAAGGCAAATGAGTCCCAAGGCAAGAAGGAAGATACCGAGAAAAGAGACAAGAACAACAAGAAGGGAAACAAGGCCAACAGCAACAAGGCAAAGGACACAAGAAAGTGCAACTTCTGTAGGATCACTGGGCACATAGTCAAAGACTGTAGGAAGAAGAAGAGGAAGTTGGACAAATGCTTTCATTGTGGAGAGTCTGGACACTATAGTAAGGATTGTCCGAAAAAGCGAGGACAAGGGAAAAGGCAAATTCAGCAAGCAGGACCCTCTGGAGGGCAGTTGCAGGCTCTCCTCGCTCTTCCAGCTTTTGATCGAGGTAGTGTTTCTATAGAAGGTCATGTTTACATTTCTGATTTCCCTGTTCATACCTTATTTGATTCTAGCACATCGCATAGTTTTATTTCTGATCTTGTTGAAAGTTTGCACCTAAGTACTAGTCTAGTTGAGAATCCCGTTAGTATTTCAAATCCAATTAGGGGTTCCGCCCATCTACCTGTGATTTGTATGGATTTGAAAATCTCTAGCTTGAGCGTAGAATTCATGTGTAATGCTTATGTTCTCGGGTTTATGGGATACGGGTTGATTTTGGGCATGGGTTGGTTGTCCAGTTATGGAGCCATTCTTGACTTCGAACATAGGGTTGCGAGGCTCAAGACTCGCCTCGGTAATACCCTCGAAAATCTCGTGTGACCTTTAGGGTTCCGTCATGATTAGTTATCTAGAATCCCTTGGCACTTTTATTGGAAATTTGTAATCCAATCGAGTAGTGTTCGCCACTAAGGCGGATAGTCCATTCCGCTTAAGCATGGGTTATAGAAATCACCCTAGTAAGAACATTTGGCAACGTGGAGTGGCATTTGTTTTCAAGGGATAGTTTTTCTGTGTGGAATACCATATGGTATGTAAACGAGATCCAGGATTCACTAACGAATTTTGTAAAGCTTGCATGAAACCATGAGCACGCAGTTGTAGCCAAGTATTTTTAGGAAAAGAATAAGTGGAAGTGGAACGAGAGGCAACGGTGAAATGAGTTCTAACTCATATTTTGGAAATAAGAATTAAGAGCTACGAAATTGTGGAGTTAAAAGACGGTCAAGGCACGATGGGATTAAGCACAAGAAAATGCGGCTTAGAAGATTGAAGACTAGATACGCGCATTATATCTCTTTCTAAGAGTATATCCTTGATCCCTATTATTCTGTAGAGCTTACTCGCATGTTATCTTTCAAGTATATCCTCTCGGTCCTATTCTCAATCTTAGTTCTGTTGCAAACCCCATAAGGAGTATGACTCGCCTGTTTGTGATATATATAGTTGGGGTGAAGATGTCCATTAAGTTGACCAAACAATTTGGGCTTTATGGGATATGGGTCATAGTTGATAGACTTACGAAGAGCACCCATTTCATTCCAGTAAAGAACAAGAGGACTGTATCAGGTTTAGCATCTGTTTATCTTTGAGAGATAGTGCGATTGCATGGAGTTCCTTCTAGCATAGTTAGCGATCGTGACCCAATCTTCACTAGCCAGTTCTGGAATAGTTTGCAAGAAGCAATGGGTACGCGATTGAATCTAAGTACAGCCTATCACCCCCAGACAGATGGCCAAACCAAAAGGGTGAATAGAGTGCTAGAAGATCTCTTGAGGCTTTGTGTTCTTGACTTCGGTGGTACTTGGGAAGACCACCTCCCTCTTGTAGAGTTTGCTTATAATAACAGCTACCAAGCAAGCATAGGAAGGTACCATTTGGAGCTTTGTATGGGAGGCTGTGCAAGTCACCAACATGTTGGTGGGAGACAACGGATGAGCGTATACTTGGGCCCGACATGAAAAAGGGGCACATCCGAGAAGGAAGAGTTGATTCAAAGACGACCCAAGGTAGACAGAAATCCTATGCTAACAAGTGAAGGACAGATCTGGAATTCGAAGTTGGGGATATGGTTTTCGTGAAGGTTTCTCCTTTGCGTAATGTGGAAGCTGGCACCAAGGTTCGTAGGACCCTTCCCTATCATAGAGAGAATTGGGAAGATGGCTTATAAGGCGCAATTGCCCGAGAAGCTGGCCGGAGTGCATAATGTCTTTCATGTCTCGCATCTCCGAAAGTGCCTGCATGAGTCCGCTGAGGTGGTTGAACCTAGCATTCTTGAAGACATGGAGGTGGAGAAAGAGGCAACCCTGAGACGAGCTCCGATTCATATCATGGAAACGGAGACAAAGAAGCTAAGAAGCAAAGAAGTTAAGCTTGTTAAGGTGCAATGGAGTGAAGCAGAGGAAGACGCAACTTGGGAAACCGAGGAGAAGATGCGTGGGCTTTATCCATTTCTTTTTTAGGGTACATTTTCAATCTCTTTTCCTAGTTGGTATATCTTTCTTTTGCTATCCATGTTTATCTTGTTTCGTAAATCTTGTCATGAGAACCTTAGGTAGAAACCCTTGGTTGAAACATGTACTTGAAACATGTTATGCTTGATGTTTGCCAGTGGTTGCAAGTGTTTGCAAGTGGATACTCGTGGATGCATGATACACGTTAGGCACTAAGATCGGCTCACACACTTTCATACCGCATATGCATGAGTGTTTATGCTTATTCATGGATGAAACTTGTATGCTATCACATGGATGTTGCATATGGATGGATGTTATGTGCACTCATATAGAGACTATGGATTATATTAGGAATTCGCATACATATGGACTCATTACACTAACATATTTTGCATTAAGGAGGTTTACTGAATCAGTAACCGCCTGATTTTCGCATTAGATAAGTACATATACACACACCTTTGCATATGTTCATACAACATTTAGAATCTTTTAAGGACAATGATTACTTGTGGATGATGTTTTGAGTAGATGGATGATGGATGGTAGGATACGTTCTTCCTAACTTGAAGATTTCGGGGACGAAATCCTTTAAGGTGGGAGGATGTAACAACTCGTATTTTTGAATAACATGTTATAACATAAATCAAGGCAGAATTAAATATTAAAATCTGAATCAAGGGAAACGGGCTGTGCCATTGCGTTCGTCTCGGAAAAATACGTGAAATAGAGTCCGAGTTTTCGAAAATCGGAGTCCGTATGACCAAGTTATGGCCCGTCAAAGTTTTCAGAAAATTTCAAGTTCAAAAACAGTTCAAATTTGAATTTAGAATTCAAATTCAGCCAAAACAGTCTGGGCGGGAAAATTCCCGCCCAGATAGGTCGACAGGGGGGTCGACACTAGGGTCGACCTCCCCCAACCAGGTCGACACTAGAGTCGACCTGGGGGTCGACCTCCCTGGTCGGCCAGGTCGGCCTGGTGCACTTAATTGGGTTGTTTGGACCTGTTTTGTTGGCTAGTGACGTGATTTGATGGCTCAGATTTGATTTAGGGTTAATCCTATGGCTAAAACTAATCCTAAACTCTATAAAAAGACCCTAATACCTAGCCTAAATCATCATAAATCAATCCTACAACTAAACTATGCCAAAATGTTTCTTGATCATGGCCTCCATCTTCATAACATGGCCTCCGTCCTCTTCATGAAAATTTGAGGGTCCTAAGCTAGTAAAAGAGCCACCTTTCTTCATCAAAATAAGGATCTTTCTTCATACAAATCAAAGGAGCTTCTTGTTTCTCAAGACAACTTGGAGCTTATATTCATTTGGGGCTTTTAGTGTTGCTAGCGTGGCTTCGTCTCAATCTTATTTATATTTTATAAGTCTTCATAGCATTGTAAGCCCTATGCTACTCTTAGATTCTAACTATGAAGTTAAATATGACATGTTGCAAGTTTGAGTTTGGGCCTAAGTATGATTTGTGCTTTGATTCTATCATGTTATGCATAGATTTATCCTATGCATGTTTGTAAAGCTATCACCTTGACTTTGTGCATAGAAAGCTATGACCTTTGATTTGAAATGTTGCATAAAGCAACATAGAAACTCTCATAACCCTTATATTATCTTGCATATGATGTTATATGCGAATCACTAGCTATCATCCTATGCCATTTATGGCTATGTTTCACCTATTATGCTAAGGTTGAGATCATGCATGTTTTGAGGCTTATAATGTAATATGCAAGTTTATGAACACATTTGCCTCATATGCCACCATGTTTAACTTATGGCCAAACCTTGACCCCTCATGTTCCTTAATATGCTTGTGGCCAAACCACCCTCATGCTATTATGCATGCTTGTGGCCAAATCACCCTTATGCTATTGTGCATGCTTGTGGCCAAATCACCCTTATGCTATTATGCATGCTAGTGGCCAAATCACCCTTATGCTATTTGTTATGTTTGAGGCCAAGACACCTTTTATGCTATCATACATGTTGAGGCCATATGCTAGTATGTTGAACCCCTTTTGGCCTCGAATATCACCATGTTTGACTTGTGATAGACTTTGCCGCCTTATGCCCACCTTGTCATATTGTTATGTTCCCTTTTTTATCTATTTGTGTTGATGCGAATTTACGTGCGATGGGAATACGTTATGGGTAATGGGGCAAACTTAAATAACATGAAAGCATGACTTGAAAATATGACATGAAAGTTTGACATGTGTTTATGCTTGAAAACACGAACGTGGACATGACATGTAGAAAACATGGAAGTGGCCAACTCGATGTTGGGTTGAGTTTGTAGCATAAATCTACCCGGAACCGACCGGCTTAACTAGTGGCTACAAACAATAGGACCCAATGTGAGTAGTTGGTCACATCGCACTTAAAACCCGAGGTTAGACTAGGTTGTGGTGTAAAGCTACCCGGACCCGCCCGACTTAACTAGTAACCACAACAAAGTCTAATGTGGGAGGTTGGGGTGCATTAAGTTAATTAAATGCCACATGGTAGGGTTAAGTCATGGACTACTGGAATACTTAACCAATTAAACACGATGGATTGGTAGGGTTAAGTCATGGACTACTTGAATATACTTAACCAATTAAACACGATGGATTGGTAGGGTTAAGTCATGGACTACTTGAATATACTTAACCAATTAAACACGATGGATTGGTAGGGTTAAGACCTAGACTACTTGAATACTTGACCAATTAAACCCGATGTATTGATAGGGTTAAGTCATGAACTGCTTGAATACACTTGACCAACTCAATACATGGTTAGGATAGGGTTAACCACACTTAACCCGCTTGAAATCCTAGTTACGTGGTCCTTTTCAGCATTAACCTACTTGGAAGTATCATGGGTACCCTGGACTAGGCTAGGGTGGGGCACGATTACTGGACTGATTGTAAGAGACCAAAAGAGACGGCTGAAGGGTGCACCGGTTGTTCAGGCGGACCATGGTCGTGCACATTAAGTCCGGAGTTGAACATGGGCACCAGTAGGTTTAGACTGTGCGTGCTTGAATTGTGTCTGTGGTTTACACCTTAGGGCTAGATACACCCTGGGGTGGACCTTGCACAGTTAACTACATTCCACGATTAAGCCGTATGACACCGATACACGACGAGTTAGGCTTATAGGGAGCCGATCGACTAGACCGAGTAGTTGGACCTCGATTTAGGTCATCTCATGATGTGGGCCAGCTTTGGGCCAAGGGATCATTTCTTGTTTATACTTGACATGGATTGGAATACTAGTACACACCTGGTGCAACTTAACCTTGTATATGCGATGCCACACTTGATCTATCTTGTTAACTTTTCACCATGCCAGTTATCACCCTACATCTCATCTCTGTTTTACATGTTCAGTTAACTTTATTAGTTTTTATACTAATAGTAGATAGGACTTACCAGTCTTTTTGACTGACCCGTTTTCTTTTGCCTCTTTTCTTCCGTTTCCCCCCCTCAGGTTTACAGGGTGGGAACACTGGTACCTAGCTTGGATCTTTAGTTGCTTGTCTGGATAGCTCATGTACGGTTAGGACTTGAGCACGCTATGGCTTTATTCTACCTTGGGGATAGTTACTTTATGATTTTCTTTCCAGTTTTCAGTTGATGTTTCTAGACTATGTTTTGTGGAAAATAATGACCAAGTACTTTGATGTAACTTGACTATGGTTTTGAAATGTTAGTTTTATCCGTTGCTTTATTTACTATGTTTTACTTATATGTTCTGTCTTGTGATATCTTCATGCATGTTTACCTTGTTTAACGCCCCTCCAAAGCTAGTGTGCTTGCAAGAGTGGCATTGGCGGAGGTGGGGTGTTACAAAAACTGTCTTAAACCCTATTCACCCCCCTCTAGGGTTAATCTAGATCCAACACTATTATCCCAGAAGAAATAATAGAAGCTTCCGAAAACATAACGGTATCTAATAATAATGAGATCTCAATATTCTATACGAATTATGGAGAAATTTGGGATCGAAGTAAAATAACAATTGATGATGTATTCTCATTCGCAGTAGCTACTAAAATAACTGAAAGTCATGACTATAATGGAATTATGATGTGACGGCCCGCCCCGCACCAGCCTGCATTTCCTCCAAAAGTGCGCTGTACACATGCCCGACTAGCACAAGACGGTCGTCATAAGAAAGAAAAGAAGGGAATGAACTAATCAAGAAACCTGTAGAATGTCTCACAGCGCATGGAATAAAATATAATAATAATATACTTGACACAAAACAGGCGAGACAGTGCATGAGCTGATAACTAGAATCAACATCAATCATCAAAGCAGCGGAAATCCAAATACAGCTTATTACAATTTTCCCAAATTTACTGTCTCTAAACAAAAGAAAGCTAAAATAGAAGATACACCAACAATGCCCAAGCAGTGATCTTCAACAACACAGGGAGAATATTATGTATATAGTACGTGGAAGCCTCCTGCTCGTCTCCGGATCATCTACCAGTGCATCACCAGCTAACCTGTCTCTAGTCTGCTCGTGTGAGCACCCAGAGTAATAAGAAGAGACATAAAACTCTGGGTCAGACATAAAGCCTGGTATGAGCGATAAGCATCTAAACAGAATAATAACAGGTATACTAAGCCATACCTGAACCTGGACCTGCAACCAAAGAGTTAGTACCACATACCGTACAATACTCCAAGGTGCCATAATAAATAGTGTAAGAATACGGGGGTGGGGTGTGCATGTCATAATGGTAGCAAACAAATCATCCATGGCAACCATCCTCACATCTCTCACTCAGTGCGTAAAGCGTACGACATCTACCACTTTGGAACACTAGACAAACTGAGGTAACGACGAATCCCGACTTGTAGAAACCCTGCTGTGACCAAGCCAAACACTTGGAGTCATGACCAAACATTTCAATGACCCACTTCATTGGTCATAGCCCTTGGTTCTACCAATGCCATAATGGCCCTGAATCCGCCTTCGTACCTCCTACCATAGTGGTCCAAAGCTATAGGTGTCGATAACTCCTTAGCACGCGTCCCGCAGCAAGGCCCAATCATGAAGTGAACTCGTTGATTCCCATCTGAATCTTAAGCTCTAACTTCTCATTTGGACTTCCTTTGCATCTCGGGTTTGGTTGAATTGGAGTGGGTCTTCAGAAAAGTTGTCGTGCAGTAGCAGCTCTATAATTCGGTTCGGTTCGGTCACCCATGCTCGGTTCGGTTCGGAGTGCCACCTTCCTCTGGGTTCGGGTCCTTCTCCTTGCCTTCTTTCACTCGATTCGGGTCGGTTACTTCGCTCCGGGTCGGGTCCTTCTCCTTCAGGTCAGGTCGGGTGTCCTTCCTTCCAGCGCTCCGATCCGCCTCCTTATTTCTTCACGTATTCCGATCCGATCCCTGCGTCTCCAAGTCGATCCGATCTGGCCTCCAATCACTCTTCCGATCCGATCCGCTCCGTTCCCTAGCTTACTCCGATCCGCTCCATCGCTCCGATCCGATCTCCTGTCCAACTCCAACTCTAAGCAATGGCTTTCCTTCCTGCCAAACTTCTTCCAGTGGCAAGTCCTCATCCAGTTCGGATTCCCTTGGTCAGTTCCCTAGTCCGATCCGACCCCTTTCTCCGATCCGAACCGGTTCGGAGCCTGCACACTTCTGCAACTTTCCAGCAAGCTTTCTACGCCATTCGACGACGTTTTCGAGCAATTTAACTATTCTAATCAATCATGAAACATACCATAGAGTCATAGTAACATGTAATAGCAACCACAAACAACAAACAACAATTTAAATGAATCAAAATGGATCAAAAGTGGCCAAAACCTCACATTTTCTTATAATCCCTCCTAATCATGTTTAAGCATACGATTAGCAAAACACATCGAAATTAACCCAAATTTCTAACAGAGCCTTAAAACATTATTTTAAAATTTTAAGAATTTTTCCAGAATTTATTTACGTATAAATTCGCTAATCCTTACTAATTACCCTTAATTAACCGTAATTAGTGTCAAAATGATGCTATCACTCACCTTGGCCACAAATGAAATTCTCAGAACTGAAACTCCTCTGATTTGGGGCGAATACTGATGTCTAACAGCAGTTCCAACCTTGCTTTGGTGCTTTTTCTCCTTAATTTGGTGTTGCTAAGCCTAATCTTCAATTAGAGAGTGATTTGGGGTGTTTTAGATGTAGGAAGCCATTACTAGGATCTCAAGGAGGTTTGTGGCTGCTCAAAACTGAAATGAAAGTGATAACCTAACCCTAATCAGACCTCCTATACCTCTAAACCCGAAATTCCCCTTGGGCCTAGCTGCTAATCACCCGGTTAAGCCCAACTAAGCTGTTTTTCACCATCTGAAACTTGTTTCAGCCATATCTCCCAAACGGTAAGCCCGTTTGGCTAATGTGACCACTCTACGGAAAGAGAAACCATCGTTCGGAGCCAATGGAAGTGGTTTCAGGTCAAAATTCCTTTCCAGTCAAAAGTTATGGCCAAAACAGTGCCAACTAGGGGTAAAATGGTCATTTAAAAATCGGGAAAAATCATGAACATGGGAAATGACCCCAATAGTCGTCTCCCAAAGTTACATGACCATACGACTTCGTATGTAAAAGAAATAAATACTCTACGATCCTATGATGCGTAGAATGCGGGTCGTTACACTCTCCCCCCCTTAAGAAATTTCGTCCCCGAAATTACTTAACCCAAAACATACAAAGGATCCCGCATGCCTAACAACCACATATAACAATCAAACATGCAAAACAAGCAAACAAGCCTATCCTAGCATGCGGAAAAACTAAATCGAAGTCAAAATCTTACCAGACAAAGAGTTCTGGATACTTCTTCCTTATGTCCTCCTCTGTTTCCCAAGTACAATCACTCTCGTCCTCGCTCCACTGTACCTTGACTAGCTTCACCGCCTTCCTTCGAAGTTGTTTCATGTCGTACTCGACAATACGGGCCGGCTTGCGGTTCCCAACCGCCTCGGGTTCTACTTCGAAGTCCTCTAACTGATCAGGTGGAATAGTCATATCTGAGTCGTGAACGAACTTCCTTAGTTGGGAAACATGAAATACGTTATGAACTCCCGCCATCTTCTCTGGTAAGTCAATCCTATATGCCAAATTCCCGACTAGTTCAAGAACAGGGAATGGGCCAACAAACCTTGGTGCCAACTTGCCTCTCCTGCCAAATCGTATTACGCTCTTCAACGGGGAAATCTTGACAAACACCAAGTCACCAACGGAGAATTTTAAGTCTCTTCTTCTCTTATCAGCATAACTCTTCTGTCTATCTTGGGCTGCCTTCATTCGTTGCTGAATGATCTTGATCTTATCTGAAGTTTCCCTCACCACATCTGGTCCAAGCATAAACTTCTCGCCAGTCTCTATCCAACATGATGGTGAGTTACACGGCCTTCCGTACAAAGCTTCAAACGGAGCCATACCGATACTGGATTGGTAGCTATTATTATATGCAAACTCTACTAGATGCAAATGGTCATCCCATGATCCACCAAAATCCAATATACATGCTCTCAAGAGATCTTCCAAAATACGGTTCACCCTCTCCGTCTGACCGTCGGTCTGAGGATGATATGCGGTACTGAGATGTAACTCTGACCCTAGAGCCTCTTGTAAGCTCTTCCAAAACCCACTAGTAAACAACGGGTCTCGGTCGCTCACAATGCTTTTAGGTACCCCATGAAATCTCACTACCCACTTCATATACAACTCTGCTAACTTAGCTGCCGTTCTGGTCGATTTGACTGGTATAAACCTTGCACTTTTAGTCAGTCGATCTACAATTACCCAAATGCCGTCATATCCCGATCTAGTCCTTGGTAAACCATCGATGAAATCCATCGAGACTTGCTCCCATTTCCATTCGGGAATTTCTAATGGTTGTAACAACCCACTAGGCTTCTTTTGCTTGGCTTTAACTAGCTGGCAATTCATGCACTTGGATATAAACTTCCCAACGTCTCGTTTCATTCCTTCCCAGTAGTAAGTCTGCTTCATATCTCGATACATCTTATTACCACCGGGGTGTATAGTCAGCTTTGAGTGATGACATTCTCTAAGCACTTCATCTCTCAATCCATTGACATTGGATACAACAAGCTTTCCATCCTTTCTAAGCCATCTATCTCGATCAAGCCCATACTTGTTCATCTCCTCATCGATACCCATCTCTAACTTGGAGATGATTTCCAATAGGTTAGGATCGTCCCTCTGACTAGAGCCGATTCGTTCAATCAAAGTGGGTCTGATCGTCAAACTTGCTAACATTTCTGGATCCAATTCGCACTTTGGTCTGAAATCAAACCCCGCGATAAACTCCAGTTGCTTCCATTCAAGGAACATAGCCCCTAAGCTGGCATGTCTTCTACTCAAAGCATCAGCCACCGCATTGCCCTTTCCTGGTGTGTATGCGATGTCAAAATCATAGGAAGCTAAGAACTCCAACCATCTCTGCTGACGGAGATTTAAATCCTTCTGGGAGAATAGATACTTTAACGACTTATGATCTGTAAACAGCTCAAACTTTTCTCCCAAGAGATAGTGTCTCCACATCTTTAACGCGAACACGATTGCTGCCAATTCTAAATCATGGGTAGGGTATCTCCTCTCGTGCGGTTTCAATTGCCGACTTGCATAAGCTACAACCCTACCGCCTTGCATCAATACAGCACCCAGTCCGGTACCACAGGCATCCGTGTATACCGTCATCTCTTCATCCCCCTTAGGAATGACTAACACTGGTGCGCTTGTCAACTTGTCCTTTAGACTTCTGAATGCATTCTCGCACCTTTCATCCCAGACAAAAGCTTGATTCTTCTTTGTCAACTGAGTCAATGATGCTGCTATCTTGGAGAAACCTTGGATAAACTTACGATAATATCCCGCTAATCCCAAGAAACTTCTTACATCTGTTGCGTTCTTGGGCGTAGGCCAATCTTGTACCGTAGCCACCTTCGCTGGGTCCACGGCAATACCATTCTCTGATACAACATGGCCCAAGAACCTCACTTCCCTCTTCCAGAAGTGACACTTAGAAAACTTTGCTTTCAATTGGTGTTTTCTCAACACCTCCATCGCTACCCTTAAATGTTCCTTGTGTTCTTCCTCTGTCCTCGAATAGACCAAAATATCATCAACGAACACAAGGACAGACTTATTCAGCTGATCTCTGAATACCCTATTCATAAGGTCCACAAAATATGCCGGGGCATTAGTCAGCCCAAATGGCATAACCAACCATTCATAAAATCCAGACGGCGTTCGAAATGCCGTTTTAGCTATACTCTCAGCTTCCACTCTAAGCTGATGAAAACCTGTCGCGAGATCCAACTGAGAAAATATTCTTGCGCCACTCAACTGATCGAACAAATCATCTATCCGCGGTAGAGGATACTTGTTCTTCCTCGTCACTTTATTCAACTCGCGGTAGTCTACACACAAACGAAGGGAACCATCCGCCTTGGTAGCAAACACAACTGGTGCTCCCCATTCAGAAACACTCCTTCTGATAAATCCCTTCTTCAAAAGATCGCTGACTTGCACCTCGAGCTCTCGCTGCTCCCTTGGTGCCATACGACGAAGTGGCATCACTATAGGCCTGGCATCTTTTACCAAATCAATACGAAATTCAATCTCTCGGTGTGGTGGAAGTCCGGTCACTTCTTCGAAAACATCCGGATACTGGCCAACCACGGGCAAACCTGACAACTCACTATGCGGAATGTCGAGGGAGTTTAGAAAACTAGCCAATACCCCCTTACTGGGTAGACCACCAAACACTATCCTCCGCCCATCATCCGCTCTAGCTGTCACCAACAAGCCCTCACAGTCTACCACCACCCCGTATCTTTGGAGCCAATCTACTCCCAAAATAATGCCAAACCCAGTAAAGCCCAAAACAAAGCAATCACAAACAAACATGCATCCATGACTCGATAAGACCACATTGCGACAAATCATGCTAAGGCTAGTCGAACCACCAATCGGGTTCGTCACTATTAAAGGTCTATCGACAATCTCGGGCTCCAATCCCAACCTATCTACCAGGTCACTAGATATGAAAGAACTGGAAGCTCCGGTATCAAACAAAACTCTAACAGGAACATCATAAACAGAAAGCATACCTTGAATGACGACATTCTTTCCCTTCTCCGCCGCAGTTGGGGCATTCGACGAAGAAGGAATAGCATTAAGGGCATATGATTTCACCATTTGCTTTTCCTTAGGGGGCTGTGGACACTTGTCCTTGTGATGTCCCAATTGGCCACAATTGAAGCACTTCCTATCCGCTGGCTTGGCCCGACAATTACTAGCATAATGGCCCTTCTTACCACAGCTGAAGCACTCCACATCTTGCTTATTCTTTTTCTTCTGGCCATCCTTAGCCTGATTCTGCTTTCTCTTATTCTGGGAACCACCTTTGCCTCCACCACTAGCTTGTGGCTTTGGCTCATCTGCGGATGCAACCTCAGTCTTCGGCTTAGGGTAGAGACTTTCTGACCTTAACGCTTTCCCCACAATCGATTCAAACGTCTCATCGATGTGGTTAATAAGTTTTTCCCCCAAGTATTGATCCAAACCAGTTATGAATTTCTCATTCTTTTTCTCGGCAGTATCAATAAGAGATAACCCATATTTTGACAAAGTGTCAAATTCAGCAATATACTCCGAGACAGCTCTGCCATTCTGCTTGAGCTCCAAGAATTTCTTAAACAACATTGACTTCTGAGCAGCTGGAATGAACTTCTCACTAAAGCGAGCCTTAAACTGCTCCCAAGTAATCTGGTCTTCGGGAGTAGCTGCCTTTATAGCATTCCACCAATTCATTGCCCGCCCTTGCAGCTGACGGGACGCTAGCTTTCTCTTCATCGCATCCTCGATACCCAAATCCTCGAAGATACGCTCGCAACTATCCAACCAATCCTGAACGTCCGTAGCCGACTCCGTTCCATGGAATGACTTCCCACCAAGACTAGTATAATCCTTATTCAGCTTGGCGAAGTCGACTCTTGGCGCCTGCACTATTGGACCACCACCATTTCCACCATTGGGAGCTGCCCTCTGCACATCCCTAAGCATCTCTCTCATGAGGTCAGTAAACATCGTCCTCATGTCAGCAGCAATCCCATTATTGGCTCCCCTACCAGCACCTCTAGTATCTCGGCTCATCGTCAATCTGAAAAAGGAAACGATTAACGACTCCATAGTGGTGCTAGTGCAGTACGACTTCATCCTTATACTACTAATAGTATATATATATAGCTTTTAAAAACCAAAGTAATCACAAATACGCTCTCTCGTATACGTATAATATCTCTCCCTGATAACTTCCCTAGGTTAACTACGCAACCTAGAGCTCTGATACCAAGTGTGACGGCCCGCCCCGCACCAGCCTGCATTTCCTCCAAAAGTGCGCTGTACACATGCCCGACTAGCACAAGACGGTCGTCATAAGAAAGAAAAGAAGGGAATGAACTAATCAAGAAACCTGTAGAATGTCTCACAGCGCATGGAATAAAATATAATAATAATATACTTGACACAAAACAGGCGAGACAGTGCATGAGCTGATAACTAGAATCAACATCAATCATCAAAGCAGCGGAAATCCAAATACAGCTTATTACAATTTTCCCAAATTTACTGTCTCTAAACAAAAGAAAGCTAAAATAGAAGATACACCAACAATGCCCAAGCAGTGATCTTCAACAACACAGGGAGAATATTATGTATATAGTACGTGGAAGCCTCCTGCTCGTCTCCGGATCATCTACCCGTGCATCACCAGCTAACCTGTCTCTAGTCTGCTCGTGTGAGCACCCAGAGTAATAAGAAGAGACATAAAACTCTGGGTCAGACATAAAGCCTGGTATGAGCGATAAGCATCTAAACAGAATAATAACAGGTATACTAAGCCATACCTGAACCTGGACCTGCAACCAAAGAGTTAGTACCACATACCGTACAATACTCCAAGGTGCCATAATAAATAGTGTAAGAATACGGGGGTGGGGTGTGCATGTCATAATGGTAGCAAACAAATCATCCATGGCAACCATCCTCACATCTCTCACTCAGTGCGTAAAGCGTACGACATCTACCACTTTGGAACACTAGACAAACTGAGGTAACGACGAATCCCGACTTGTAGAAACCCTGCTGTGACCAAGCCAAACACTTGGAGTCATGACCAAACATTTCAATGACCCACTTCATTGGTCATAGCCCTTGGTTCTACCAATGCCATAATGGCCCTGAATCCGCCTTCGTACCTCCTACCATAGTGGTCCAAAGCTATAGGTGTCGATAACTCCTTAGCACGCGTCCCGCAGCAAGGCCCAATCATGAAGTGAACTCGTTGATTCCCATCTGAATCTTAAGCTCTAACTTCTCATTTGGACTTCCTTTGCATCTCGGGTTTGGTTGAATTGGAGTGGGTCTTCAGAAAAGTTGTCGTGCAGTAGCAGCTCTATAATTCGGTTCGGTTCGGTCACCCATGCTCGGTTCGGTTCGGAGTGCCACCTTCCTCTGGGTTCGGGTCCTTCTCCTTGCCTTCTTTCACTCGATTCGGGTCGGTTACTTCGCTCCGGGTCGGGTCCTTCTCCTTCAGGTCAGGTCGGGTGTCCTTCCTTCCAGCGCTCCGATCCGCCTCCTTATTTCTTCACGTATTCCGATCCGATCCCTGCGTCTCCAAGTCGATCCGATCTGGCCTCCAATCACTCTTCCGATCCGATCCGCTCCGTTCCCTAGCTTACTCCGATCCGATCCGCTCCATCGCTCCGATCCGATCTCCTGTCCAACTCCAACTCTAAGCAATGGCTTTCCTTCCTGCCAAACTTCTTCCAGTGGCAAGTCCTCATCCAGTTCGGATTCCCTTGGTCAGTTCCCTAGTCCGATCCGACCCCTTTCTCCGATCCGAACCGGTTCGGAGCCTGCACACTTCTGCAACTTTCCAGCAAGCTTTCTACGCCATTCGACGACGTTTTCGAGCAATTTAACTATTCTAATCAATCATGAAACATACCATAGAGTCATAGTAACATGTAATAGCAACCACAAACAACAAACAACAATTTAAATGAATCAAAATGGATCAAAAGTGGCCAAAACCTCACATTTTCTTATAATCCCTCCTAATCATGTTTAAGCATACGATTAGCAAAACACATCGAAATTAACCCAAATTTCTAACAGAGCCTTAAAACATTATTTTAAAATTTTAAGAATTTTTCCAGAATTTATTTACGTATAAATTCGCTAATCCTTACTAATTACCCTTAATTAACCGTAATTAGTGTCAAAATGATGCTATCACTCACCTTGGCCACAAATGAAATTCTCAGAACTGAAACTCCTCTGATTTGGGGCGAATACTGATGTCTAACAGCAGTTCCAACCTTGCTTTGGTGCTTTTTCTCCTTAATTTGGTGTTGCTAAGCCTAATCTTCAATTAGAGAGTGATTTGGGGTGTTTTAGATGTAGGAAGCCATTACTAGGATCTCAAGGAGGTTTGTGGCTGCTCAAAACTGAAATGAAAGTGATAACCTAACCCTAATCAGACCTCCTATACCTCTAAACCCGAAATTCCCCTTGGGCCTAGCTGCTAATCACCCGGTTAAGCCCAACTAAGCTGTTTTTCACCATCTGAAACTTGTTTCAGCCATATCTCCCAAACGGTAAGCCCGTTTGGCTAATGTGACCAC